>OY856410.1:810186943-810786943 GCA_963693085.1 Alisma plantago-aquatica | reverse complement strand
CTCATGTTGCTGCTGGAGTCAAGCCTACCGAACATTCTACCTTACCAGAGCATCCGAGTTGCTTAGCGTGTTTGGTATTGAAAAGTTTAATATTTTCATGTGATTTATGTTTACAAATTCGTAATAGCACTAATAAGTTCTTGGCAAAATTTAAAAATATTGGTCAAAGTGACACTTTTTTTTAGTCAATGTGTTTCCATCTTAGACGCTTTGCCTCTGGTGAGGAACATATGTGATGGCATGTTACACATTTCCCCTCAGACAATGGGGGCATTGCTCCTTATGATTCCATTATGCCATCCAAAACACATGCCTCAATGTGGTACGATGTATCATCGGTCACAACCGTTACCCCATCGTGGAATTGATGCATCATAAGTCCAGGTGCATTTACTTTTGGAGCTATATGCGCCAACCCAGGACACATTGGTCTAATGCGCCAAGTGTGAGGTTGCAACAGTCCCATTTTTCTTATTTCTTCATTGGTCCAAGTTGTAATCGGATTTTGACATTTTTTCTCTTGTATGTATAAACAAATATCCCATTACTTCTTATATTAATTTTTGTGATTCATTGAAATTCTAATAAATTTATATTTGTAATTTATTATGTCAACATTTAATTTAATGTTGCTAGATAAAGTTGGCTCAATGGGTAGACAAGATGTTTTGTTAAATAAGAGATTTTGATGCCAAATAAAAAAGCTTTCATTGTGCATTTGTCTAAAAAAAATAAAAAAAATATTAATAAACTTGTCTTGCTTTTGCATTGGTTAATCACATTGTCTATTATTTTTAATCCATACAATACTTATTTACAAATATTTATTCCCACACTCTCCTATTAACTTTTATTATCTTTAATTCTATATTTTTCTCTCCATTTCACAGAAACGGTTCCTTGATTCTCTCATTTCAAACAACCAACACAAATGTCTTTTACCGTAGTGACCCTTTCACGGACGAGTCCTCTCCCTGCACATTTTCAACAAATTTTATATGTCACGTGCCTGTGCACGTGTGCGTTCACTAGTAATGAAAAACTAGAAGTGAGGTTTGGGGTTTGTGTTGAATAGACCACAATTAAGGTAGGGTACCATGAAAGTGATTTTCCGCCAATTATTGACCTCAAGGTGAAAGTTTCCAAATAGTTCAATTGTTAAAACTTGGCGGTTGAAAACTAACATACTGTTGTAGTTGTGGTTGAGACTGTGACATTGGTTATGTGCCTATTTTGGAAGTCTGACCTTCAAAGTACCGCGTTGGATTCGAAAGTATAAAATTGTTGTTTTAGGTGAAGTGGGGTTTGAAATTGAAAAGAAGAGAATCCTCTAAAGTATTGTTCCGACTTTCACCAATATGAATAGGAGTAGGAGCACGAGTAGGTGTACAACTATGGGTGTTATTGGTGGATGTCTTTACATGGTAATATGGATGTACATACATTGAAAGACACTCAACAATGCACCCTAATTTGTATAGACACGTCCAAAATTCCGTGCAGGTGTTTGCAGAACATTCTATTGGATGTGAACCTGCGATTGAACCTATGAACAAATATATATAACTCCAATAAATAAAATGCATAGTTTGAAACATATATATATATATATATATATGAAAAGTCAATAGGTATATTCAAAAGTAATTCACTAGTACAGAAATGGGTTATAATGTCACTACATGTAGGGTCGGTTTTACCAAATAACTGACTTTGTATGTCTAAAAAAATGCGGGCACCACTTAAGACCTCTTAGGTCGGTTTTTTTTAAATAAACCGACCTTGTAGTGTAACTCTATAGGGTCGGTTTTCCAAATAACCGACCTTATATGTCTATAAAAAAATGCGGGCACCACTTAAGATCTCTTAGGTCACTTTTCTTAAAATAACCAACCTTGTAGTGTATCTCTATAGGGTCGGTTTTCCAAATAACCGACCTTATATGTCTATAAAAAACGTGGGCACCACTTAAGACCTTTTGAGTCGCTTTTTTTAAAATAACCGACCTTGTAGTACATCTCTATAGAGTCGGTTTTTCTAAAATAAGTGACCTTATAGACAATTTTTCCGGCGGCAAAAATTTGCTTGATTTTGGTTTCGCGCCTCAATCAATAGCGTCGGTTTTACCTTATAACCGACCCTAAAGGGCTCCTCGGTCGACAAATTCGTCGACCGAATAAGAGCTGGATTTCACGTATACAAGCACTTATAGGGTTGGTTTTTCTTTATAACTGACCTTACAGTCCTCCTCGGTTCAGCACATCTAAGGTCGGTTATTCTTACAAAACCGACCTTAAAGGCCTTCTCGGTCGACAAATTTGTCGACTGATATCTATTCTGGATCCAGATAGTACACGCATGTATAAGCGTTGGATTTGCACTTATAACCGACCTTAGAGCCTTCCTCGGTCGACCAATATTTTGACCGACTCACTCGGTCGACAAATTCGTCGACCGATAAGTACCTCTAAGGTTAGTTTTTTCCTTAAAACTGACCCTAGAGGTACTTATGCGAAGGAAATCTGGCTCTTTCTCGATCGACAAATTCGTCGACCAATATCTATTCTGGATCCAGATAGTTCACGCATGTATAAGCACCTCTAGCGTCAGATTTGTACTTATAACCGACCTTATAGCATTTCTCAGTCGACAAATTTGTCGACCGATTAGGAGTCAGTTTTCAAGTGTATAAGCAACTTTTAGGGTCGGTATTTTCTTTATAACTGACCTTAGAAGTCCATTCGGTCGACAATATTGTCGACCAAGATAAACTAGGATCCAGTTTAGTATTTCACACATGAATAAGTACCTCTAGGGTCGGTTTTTTTCCTAAAAACCGACCCTAGAGGTACTTAAGCGAATGAAATCTGGCTCAATCTCGGTCGACGAATTGTCGACCGAAACATATCGGTCGACGAACTGGTCGACCGAGGGACGGCTAGAAAATCAACCGTCGTAACGGCTAAAAAATCAACCATCGTAACGGCTAAAAAATCAACCGTCGTAACGGCTAGAATTTCAACCGTCGTAACGACTATAAATACGACCGTTGGCCGACCAGGAGAACGGTCCAGAAAACGACCGTTTCGAGCGTCGGTCGACAAAGTGTCGACTGAAATTAACTCTGTTTTGCTATAAATAGCAGCCAAAACGATCCATTTCTTCACACCTTCACATTCTCACTTCTCTAGCTCCTCTCTAGTGTATTCTTGTGAAAATCTTCAGCTTCTCTACATCCAATTTTTGCTTGCTATTTCTCCATTTCAAAGCAACGAAATGGCTTCATCATCTATGCGCGGAAAGAAGCAAGTTGCAGGTAGGAAAGGAAGTACAGTCTCTTCAACGCTGTCATTCATCAACGACGTCCCTTTCATCGACGCAGCTGCAGGTGACCGCTACCTCAGGATCTCGTCAAAAACTCCTCTTCCACGACGGCCAATTGACGTCATGAACTTCCAAAGCATTGTCGATTTGGAGGAACTTTTCGAGGTGCAACATTTGACTGATTTTCTAAATCCCTCCTTCCATTCCTACTCCTCCAAAGTAGTTAATGAATTCTATGCCAATTTAGCCGAACATCCTGAACATGATTCCTTCTCCTCTATGGTTGGTGGGTATGGATTCCATTTTACTGAGGAGGGTATTCTTGATATTCTTGACATAGATATAGAAGAATATACAAATTTTATTGATCTAACTAGAGGAAATCCACTCAACAAACTCTCCCAACATGACACTACAACTAGCCTTAGTGATGTCAAAAGAGCCATCTTTCAATCAAATATGACTTGTCATGAAGATAGGGGTACCTATTATGCCATAAATTTAAAACCTGAAGCTAGGATCATAAATCTCATTGTTGCCACCAATATCCATCCTATAGCAAATAAATGTGAAGTACCCACCTTTCGTATGTACCTTATCTATGGCATTCTCAAAGGTATTCCCATAAACTTTATTCGTATCATCCTGAAGAATATGCTTGAGTTTTCTGGCAATCCACCTTATGCTGACTTTGTATGCCAAATCACTCAACATTTTCTTAAGAAGAATATTGAGGATGACTTAGGTTTCACATGGGATAGAAAGCCCCAAAAGATAAGTAAAAATACGGTGGAAAAGATGGGAATCGACTTTGCCACAAAAGGGCTAGGACTCAAGGGGAGACATCCACCCAAGACATACCTCCACCACCTCCTCCTACCAACCTACCCCATGATCCTATTACAAATACCTTGACATACATTGATGGCTCCCAATATCACCTAAGTAGGCAATTGGATTATAATCACCATGGCATGACTTATTTAAACCAAAGGATGCAAGCTCTCTCTCCTAACCAACCTGATGAATATCCCTATTCCCTTAATCCTGGCATGATAAATCCATACAATCCTTCCTACAACTACTATCAAATTCCACCTCCACCATCTCCTGATCTCACACATACTCAATTTTCCCCAATTCAACTTCAAGACATTGCTGCCAAGTTTCTCTTTGATCGTGTTTCCACCTTCTTGGAGGCTTATGCCTTAACCATGACAGGTGCCTTGGAGTGGCAGACACTGGTCAAATATTATGGAGCTGAGCCCTTTCTTGGAAAAGACCCAGACATTGATGTAATCCTTCAGTCTTTCCAGTGAGATTATGAGATATCTTTGTAATGATGTAATGTATATCTTTTTATAAAGCAAGTATGTCATGTTCCATCTTATAAAGTGTATGGGAATTAAATTGTTATGAATAAAAGTGTTTTCCATGGCTTCATTTGGACATATACATGTTATTTAAGAATATTGTTATTTCAAATGATTGAAAAATAAATTATGGCTAAATTTGACAAAGCATCACTTGGTTAATCTCATACACACACACTTGGTACTTAATTTAAAACATTGAAACAGGGTTAATCTCGGTCGAAAATATTATCAACCGAGACAAATTCGGTCGACAATATTGTCGACCGAGGATGACTTTAGGGTCGGTTTTTTCCTTATAACCGACCCTAGAGCTCTTTCGGTCGACAAATAGTCGACCGATAGAATTTTTGAATAGAGTTTAGTACTTTTCAAAACGTTATAAAGCATTGGGATCTCAATCTTTTGTCTCATTTTTGGGAATTCACATACCTCAATTACACCATCATCACATTTGCTGATTCTGGATATTCAAACCCTTAGTTCATCACTAAACATGGTTATCACTTATCAGGTAACTATTACCTTCAGGTCATCTGACCAAGGTATTTAGGATATTTGTTACACAATCATCTCAATTTCATATCAACCATATCAATTTCATATCAACATCATGCAATACAAAAATAACATCTCTATTCCCTCATTAGGGTTAGAGTTTCCCATCTTTATCAATTAGGGTTTCACATATCATCATCCCATATTGAAATTTCACATAACATTATCCCATATTAGGGTTTTTACACAACACCACCCTATATTAAGGTTTCACATAACATTTCCATATTAGGGTTTCACATAACATCATCCCATATAAGGGTTTCACATAACATTATCCCATATTAGGGTTTCATACGACATCACCATATATTAAAGTTTCACATAACATCATTATTAGGGTTGTGGAAGCACTTTAGAGCTCCTCGTTCGACGAATTTGTCGACCGAGATAGAGGCAGATTTCACGTGTATAAGCACCTATAGGGTCAGTTTTTCCTTTATAACCGACTCTAAAACGCTCCCCGGTCGACAATTATTGTCGACCGACATGAATTTTTGATCCAGTTTTTCACGCATCTTCGGTCGACAAATTTTTTGACCGACACACATTCGGTCGACGAATTTGTCGACCGAATGAAGCCAGATTTCTTTCTTAGAAGTACCTCTAGGGTTGGTTTTTCTAATAACCGACCCTATAGGGGGTCTCGATCGACAATATTGTCGACCGACAATATCTAGTTTAGTTTTTCACACATGTATAAGCACCTTAGGGTCGGTTATACGAAAAAATCGACCCTAGAGGTGCTTGTACGAAGGAAATCTTGCTCCTTCTCGGTCGACAAATCGTCGACCGAAACGAGCCAGATTTCTTCGTATTAGCACTTGTAGCGTCGGTTTTACCTAATAACCGAACCTATAGGTCTTTTCAGTCGACAAATTCGTTGAGCGAGTTTGTGTTTGATTGTTATTAAACTACCCGACATGGGCACCGTTTATCTGTAGAGTCGGGTTTTGGTTGTTAAACGACGCTACAGTTTTTCGCTCCGTGCAAAAAGCCGAAATTTTAGTCTTTCTTCCTCCCGTGAAACCCTTTTCTCTTTTTAATCTCTCTCCCGCGGTGCCGCGAAACCCCTTTTCACTTTGTCATTCCGTCGTTGCTGTGAACACTTCTCCGTGAAGCCGTTGCCGCCTCTCCATGCCGCCAAGAGGATCGTGAAGCTCATCGTCGCCACGAAGAGGATCATGAAGCTCGTCGTCGCCGCCTTCACTCTTCCTCCACGAAGCCCGTCGTTGCCGTGAAGCTTTTCATTTCTGTGAAGCTCTTCGTTGCCGTGAAGCTCGCTGTCACCGCCTTCCACTCTTCCATGAAGGTCGCCTCCTCTCCGTGAAGTTCTTCTCTTCCTCCACGAAGCTCGCTGCCATTTCTAAGTAAGTTCGAGCTTCCTTCGTTCCTTGTTCCACTTCATTCCCGCCCGCTGCCATTGCTGCTTCCAGGTCCATCTCGGTCGACAATTAGTCGACCGCGAGCCCACCTGCGCACAGCGTCCAGGTCCACTCTCGGTCGACAATTTGTTGACTGAGAGTGGACCTGGACGCTGCACGCAGGTGGGCTCTCGGTCGACTAATTGTCGACCGAGATGGACCGGGAACTTATTTATGTCTGAGCTATAAATGTTTTAATCATATTTGCTGTAATGTTCACAAATAGTTCTGAATATTATAATGATTTCAATCTTTGGACTGTTGGAAACAGCCTTACTTTGCTAATTTGTACAAGTATTTTCCATTTTATATGATTTAATAACCCAATAATAAAAACATGCATGTCTTATTTCATATGTAATCATTATATAAATTTTAGAAATTAATACTAGATTAGACATGTGTACTCCTAGATTTACACTTTAGGGTTGATGCATGATGTTTAACTTAATATATAAATATGAAAATAATGCACTTATATATTAACTTAGAAACCCGTTCAAAATTTACTCATTAGGAGTAAACTTTGGATAGTCCCCAGTTTGGGACTATTTTTGGATATTTTAATCTCACTTAGGATGTACCTATATAATGTATATTTAGTTTTGTAGATTATTTCAGTAGGATTTCTCCATTTGTTCTCTGGATACATATGTGAGTGGTTATTTGCCATTTACATCGGTGTACTTGGAGAACTTAGGGGAAATGATGTTGAAATTTTCTTCAAAACTAAACATACATTATACAGTTACTAGTGAGATTAAATATTCAAAAATGGGATAGGTGGTACACTTTAGTATATAAAATTAACTTTCTATCAATAAAAACTTACAGATTATTATAGTATCAATATTAAAATGTTAGTTTTATAATTAATTTTAATGTGATATAGAAAATGGATCGAAGTTGGATGTCTATCAAGAACCGTTGCAATCCAGAGTTTGCCAAAGGTCTTGATGAATTTATCAGATTTGCTGAGGAACATAGGAAATTACCTACAGATAGGCTATATTGTCCATGTAGAAATTGTTGTAACAATTTGAAAGTTGATACTGGTGAGGAAATTAAGAATCATGTCATATGCAATGGGATCATACAAGGTTATAATGAATGGTATTGCATGGAGAGAAATTGAATTATGGAGCAGAAAATGTCGATACTAATAGTTGTGGCATAGAAGATATAGATAATGATGATAATGTTAATGATGAACCGATTCAAGATGACCAGATTCAGGATGATATGATTGATGAGATGCTACGTAGTTGTTGGAACAATGTCATTGATCCACCTTCTTTATTTACAAACATTGTCCATGATGCTGAAAAACCATTATATAAGGGTTGTACTAAGTTCACGAGGTTGAGTGATGTGATGCGATTATACACTCTTAAAGCTCAAAACCGGTGGAGCGATAAGAGTTTCACTTCACTGTTGTCTTTGTTAAAGGAAATTCTTCCTGAAGGCAACGAGCTTCCAATTTCAACATATCAAGCAAAGAAAATAATGTGCCCAATGGGAATGGATGTTAAGAAGATTCATGCATGTCCAAATGATTGTGTGTTATTTCAGAAGGACTATAGTAATTTGATAAATTGTCCAAAATGTGGTGTTTCAAGGTATAAGACTACAAATTCAGCTAAGGCTAAAAATGGCTCTCCTGCCAAGGTGATGTGGTATCTACCAATAATACCATGATTTCAACGCTTATTTGCTAATACAGAAGATGCGCAAAATTTGTCTTGGAATGGGGAGTTAAAGGTCAATGATGATGGCATCCTACGACATGCATCTGGTTCACCAAAATGGAAGAAAATTGATTTATTATACCCTCAATTTGGTAAAGAACCAAGAAACCTAAGACTTGGACTCTGTACAGATGGAATGAATCCCTATGGTACATTAAGCATCCAACATAGCATGTGGCCTGTTATGATTGTTATATACAATCTTCCTCCTTGGTTGTGTATGAAAAATAAGTATGTGATGTTGTCAACATTGATATCAGGGCCCAAGCAACCTGGAAATGATATTGATGTTTACCTTCAACCTCTAATTGATGACCTAATGAAACTATGGGAAGAAGGTATTATGACATATGATGCTTCACGTAAAGAGATCTTCAGTTTGCGTGCTATGTTATTTTGCATGATTAATGACTTTCCAGCTTATGGAAATTTGTCTGGATATAGCATAAAAGGATACAAAGCATGTCCTGTTTGTGAGGAAAATACTGATTCAATCAGATTGAAACATGGTGGTAAAATCGTATATCTTGGTCATCGGAGATTTCTCCCACCAGTGCATCCTTATCGAAGGCAACACAAAACCTTTAATGGGTCAACTGAGGAACGAAGTGCTCCTCAACCTATACCAGGACATGTTGTATATGATAGGGTGAAACATATTATTAATGAATTTGGAAAGAGTTCAAGTATTCATACACTCGCATGTGACAAATCTCTATACAAGAAGAGGTCAATATTCTGGGATCTTCCTTATTGGAGATCTTTGGCAATTAGACACTGCATTGACGTCATGCATGTTGAAAAAAATATTTGTGATAGCATCATCGGTACGCTATTGAACATCCCAGGAAAGACTAAAGATGGCATCAAATATAGAAAAGATTTAGAATTAATGGGTATTAGAAAATAATTATCAGTGGAGATCAGGGGTCGCCACACATATTTGCCACCGGCTTGTTACACTTTGTCAAAGAAAGAGAAAAAGACTTTCTGTGAGTTCTTGTATAATATTAAGGTTCCACAAGGATACTCTTCTAATATTCGTAGATTGGTATCAATGAAGGATCTGAAACTGATAGGTCTCAAATCTCACGATTGTCACACCTTAATGCAATAAATTTTACCTGTGGCTATTCGATCTATATTGCCGAAGCATGTAAGGTTTGCAATCACAAGACTCTGTTTCTTCTTCAATGAAATATGCAACAAATTGATACATCCTGATACTCTCGATAAATTATAGAAAGATGTAATTGTTACCATGTGTCAGCTTGAAATGTACTTTCCTCCTTCATTTTTTGATATTATGGTTCAACTTGTAGTACATATTACAAGGGAGATGAAGATGTTGGGTCCAATTTTCTTACACTGGATGTATCCATTTGAATGCTACATGAGTGTTTTTAAAGGTGATGTTCGGAATTGTTATCGTCCTGAAGGGAGTATTGTTGAGGGTTACGTGGCTAGGGAGGTGATGGACTTTTGTAATGATTTTTTGAATTGCAATGAAACTTGTAGCGATCAAAAAAATTCCCATCACAGTGGATCTTATTGTGGCAAAGGAACTCTGGGAGGATGAGTGAAAGGAATCAGTCGTGAGTTGTGGGAACAAGCGCATTTGTATATTTTACACAACATCGATGAAGTTAGTAGCTACATCACATAACACAATGATCTTATCAAGAGAAATCATCCGCCATCCAGTTCAATATGGCTTGAAAGAGAGCATAATCGAACATTTATTAGGTGGTTTGAAGAGAGTATTTAATCAACTATCTGAATCACCAAATAATGTTGCTGAGAACATAAAATGGCTCGCCTTTAAGCCAAAAATGGATGTCATGTCATATGAAGGTTATGAAATTAACGGATTTTCATACTACACAAAGCGTCAAGATGAAAGTAGTGTAGTTCAAAATAGTGGGGTCACTGTTAAAGCATGTTCATTGTATTTTGCTAGTGCCAAAGATAAAAGACCATGCGAAGCTGAGATGTCATATTACGGCGTCATTGAGGGCATATGGGAAATGGACTATACAAATTTTTGAGTTCCTATATTTAGGTTTAATTGGGTTGACAACAATAAAGGAGTTTCAGTGGATGAGTTGGGTTTCAAATTGGTGAATTTTGAAAAGATTGGTTTCAAAGATGAGCCATTCATCATGGCAAACCAAGAAAAACATGTATTCTATATTGATGACCCGGCAAATAAAAATTGGTTTGTCGTTCTTAATGGAAAAAGACAGTTTACTGTAGATCCTATAAATGAAGAAGAATACTACGAAAAGTATGATGATTCCAGTCCATTCTCAGTTGGTTTGCCAAGTGTAAATGTTGAAGATAACACCGATGAATATTATAAACGTCAAGACCATGCTGAAGGAATTTTCCTTGACTAACAACTCAACCAATACTAAAGGCATGTATTCTTTGAATTATTTATTTTATTATCATGTATACCTTATCACTTGTGCTTTTATTATCACTTATTTTTTAATCATGTATACTTGCAGGTTCTAAAATGGTGAGTGAAGATGAACATTTCGAGCATGAGCACCATGAAGATGAACATTCTGAGCATGAGCACCATGAGGATGGTAGTGGTGATGCTAAGAACAGTAGAGGTCCTACATTGATGCGTAGGCTGCAGGAGCTCAGGGATAAATCGGATAAATTGCCAGTCCAGTTTGATATGACAGGAGCACCTGTTGGGGAACATGCTAGTGCTTTCAAGCATTACGTAGGGGCGACCAAGCGCACTAAGGTGCCAATAGATATAGAAAATTGGCATGATGTTCCTAATGCCAAAAAAGACCTCATATGGAAAGATATATCTGTGAGTGGAAGTGATATGTTTTTTATCTATTAATTCTAATTAAGTTTGCTTGGAATTAATTCCTTTTCAAAACAACATTATTAATTGCTTCTTTTGTATGTATAGGGTGTTTTTCATCTAAATGAAAAAGATCACAAGAAAAGAGTGCTACAACATTGTGGTGTACGATGGAGGGGTTTTAAGACATATCTTGTAAGGGAATTTATAAATAATCCTAAACAAAAGAAGAAAGCTACAGATGTATATATTTTTATTGATCTTGAGGTGTGGGAAAGATTTGTTGCAGCTAGGAGATCGAAAGAGTTTCAGGTTATAAAGATCGTGATGTATTGTATGAATATTTAATTTTATACAATTAAGGAGGTGAATCTTTTTATACATGTTTGCCAAGTCTAAATTGCAATACCTCGTTTTAAATGATTAGGCTATTCCCCAGGCTCAAAAGGAAAGACGGGCTAAAAATGTGCATGACCATCACTTGGGGCCCGGTGGTTATGCCTTCCGCCGCCAACTACAAGAGAAGCAATCATCTTCTGGAGAAGAATCTAGTACAACTCAAGTTGAACGACCACCCCGACACATGACATGGATTGATGCTAGAAAGAATCGAGCCGGTGAAATTGTCAACCCTGCAACTAAGGAGGTGGCACAAAAGATGGTAGGTTTATCCCAACTAAGTAAAGAGTAACTTCCACAAACGTAGATTTATTTATATCTAATTGATATTGTGATTTAATATTTTTATTAACTATGAATAGATTGATCTCCACGAGCAAATGAAGGAAGGAAAGTTCATCCCAACTGGCTACATGGATGAACTAGCAGTTGCTCTTGGTACAAAGGAGCATCCTGGCCGTGTTAGGGGATTAGGAGCTGGCATAGGATTCAAGTCTTATTTTGGCCCTTCGCAATCTAAAAGAGGTCGTATAGGAGGTTTTACACAAGAGGATCTTGAAGCATTAGTAGCGCAGAAAGTAAAAGAAATAATGTCTTCATTTCAGCCTACTCAACCTTCTCAACCTATTCATACTACACGTCTCTCAAGTGATGAGGTACAAGCCCATACTACCATTTTAGAAGGTCATGGGAGCACTCCCGATGAACCACCACAACAATCTGCAGTAAGTTTTTGTTCTATATATGTTGTGTTATTAGTATGATAAATATATGATAATATATATAGTTGTAACATGTATTTGTTCTACTGTTTCTTATATAACTTATATTATTTCAATCTAGGTTGGTATGAACTGTAAACTTGCAGTGGAGGTTCCAGAATATAATGTTGTGGCAGCGGGCAAAGTGTACAACTTTGGTGGTACATTGCATTGCCAACAAATTACTGATGACATCTGCCGTGTGTCCATCCATCTTGTGTATGACGGAATGGGGGACAAACCACTACCCATACTTGATCCTGAATATAGTACAGTTGAAGAAACTAAGGGTGCTATGGTGGGTTGGCCTAGACACTTGGTTATAAATGACAAGGTATACCTTATTTCTACCATATTTTTCATATTTGACTGTATATATGAACTCATGTAATATAAGTATGTAATTTAATTAACAGGTTTGTAAACCAAAAAGTAAAACTTCTGCTAGTCATCCTCCTATGCCCAAGCCATATTTCATTCCCGAAACTACATTCGACGAATTGGGAAGCAAATCCAAATGTTTGTGTCGATACTTAGCCAACCAAAGATCGGGATCACATATGATGGTCAAGTTAACAGAAGATGCAGTTGGGAGGGACTTTGAGAATTTTATTTTTCTTGATGATATTATAGAGTTGTTCCGATATTATTGTTGAACACTTCGATAATAGAAGTATGGATAAGGTAAGGATCTATCAATATATATAGAAAATTCCAATACACATTTTTAGCCTATTTCTACATATGAAAATAATTACAAATGTTTAACAGCCATTTATATACTGAGGTCACCAACTTTGATATAAAGAATATTGCATTCTTAGTTCCTTCGGTCACTAGTCAGGTGGAGACAAATATTGAGGACGTGAATGAGTACTTCTCTGATGCATTCAAATATTTTGCTAGTGAGGGGAAGGAAATTATCCTAATTCCTTTTAACGTCCAGTAAGTATTATTATTCAATATAATTTTAATAATGAATGAAACTATTTATTTTAATGTTTGTTTTATTCTTACTCAGAGCTAGACATTGGGAATTACTGGTGATTGTCCCAAAATTGATGACTCTTCATTATCTTGACCCAATGGGTAAAACAACAAGGAGTCACAAACTGAAATTATCAGCTATGGAGTAAGCATAAATTTAATCAATTGCTTCAACATGATATTTCTATTTAGAATTTCCATTTTACCAACTATCGTTTAATTGATAGGGGTATAAAGGCTTTTTGTGAAGCTAGAGGACAAATACCCACAAAATTAAAGACATTGACTTTGAAAAATGTCAAGGTAGCTACTTTGACAACTGCTTACTCTTTATGTATTAATTTTTAACTGTAATATGTCAACTCTTATACTCTTATCTCAATTGTTGTTTATAGTAGTTTACTAATATTAAGTATAATTTGTTATTTGTAGTGTCCTATGAAAAATAATGACTGGGCTTGTGGCTACTATGTAATGAAATATATGCAAACTATTGTCAAACAAGCATCACATGACATTCAGACTATAAGTCATGTAATAAAGAATAACATCATAAATTTACAAGTGATTGTAGTCATTTTTATAAAATATTAACATGTGCATTTTCTGTTACAGATCTTTACAACTCATCCTTACACACATGTGGACTTGAATGAATTCTGAGAAGAGTGGTCAAAGTGTTTTATAAGTGAAGTCGAAATAGCATTGGATTAAATATGTCGACTCCATTTATGTATGTAGTTTGAGTACATACTCTTTCATATTTTTACTTTTGTAATACATGTCATCTCAGACTTGCACTATATCATTTTGTAAATTATGATATTTATTATCATTTTTGTTATGAATGTGTGGTTTTGAATGGTGACGGTTGAGCATCAATGCTCCCCTCTCCTAGAATATATGAATCTTCTTATTCTTCTGTTCTATATCAATTTCTGCAGAAATTTTTTTAAAAAAAATCATAACTTTTAGCGTCGGTTTTTTAAATAACCGACCCTAAAGATTGAATTCAGTGTACACTCTTCGGTCGAGAAAATTTTCGACCGAAATATAACTTCTAGCGTCGGTTTTTGTAAAAAACCGAGTCTAAATGTCCTCTATAAGGTCGGATTTTTGAAATAACCGACCCTAAAAATTGAATAAAACATTTCAATGTAAGACTCGGTCGACAAACTTCTCGACTGAATTACAATCGGTTGAGAGGTTTGTCGACCGAGTCTTACACTGAAATGTTTTATTCAATCTTTAGGGTCGGTTATTTCAAAAATCTGACCTTATAGAGAGTTCTCGGTCGAGACCGAAATATTTTCGGTCGACAATTTTCTCGACTGAGTGTTATCACTGAATGTTATTCAATCTTTAGGGTCGGTTATTTCATAAAAACCGACCCTGTAAACATTCTCGGTCGACAATTTTCTCGACCGAGAACGTTTACAGGGTCGTTTTTTATGAAGTAATCGACCTTACAAGCTCCTTTTTTCTCGCCTAGGTCAGAATTTTTACAACTTTTTGCGTCGGTGTTTACTCTGTAAGGTCGGTTTTATGTGGTTAAATAATCTGACGCTATAGACCAAATTCTGTAGCGACGGCCACCTAGGCGTCGGTTAAAAAGTGACGCTGTAGGGTTTAAAAAACCGATGCTACAGACCATTCATGTACTAGTGTTTGTTTGGATTTGCTAAAAAAAGTAATTGTTTGGATAGCATGTCATTAATAGTTTATGGGAAGATCCAACTAGGAATTTACATCAATACTGTATGTATTGTTGTCTGGTTTGTAGAATGTCTTTAGGGTAGCATGGGACTAGGTACTGACTTTTGTTGTTCCAAAGTTGCACCCCCAACATGTAATGATATTTCCAGTTGTCACTATCATGGACCCTTATCTTGGTCATACTAGTATATGATGAAGTGAATGTAGGGTGTACTTGAACATGTCTAAACTATCTAAGAACTCTATTTGAAAGTGCCAGTTCACTATGGTAGCATAAAAGACACTCTCACCAATCAAATATCCCATCCTCTCAGCACTATTTAGGGAGTCATTGTAGAACTCATCAATCAATATACACAATAACTATATATGTTAAGCTTGTGATCAACACTGTTATATAACATATATCATATAAAATAATAGTGAACTCAAGCTATTCATACACACTAACATCACCTACAATGCATGAATATGGTGGTATGCAATATAATAAAATTGGATGATTCCCTTTCAATCTCTGGGCTTTCTTCAACAAACTAGGACCTCATAAGGTGAAGTACAACCAAGATTTAACTTGAATATATCCACTCACACACATTTTTTTTCTTATGTATCCATCAATATAATTATTTAATGTGATATCAAACAAAATTATAAATGCATAATTATCATAAACACTAATGAACATTTGGTATTCTCTACGGGAGATATAAGTAGTAGCAGTAGAGAAGTGACATGGCCCTATTGTAAGTAAAATTTAGATGCATAAGTTGCATGTATGTAGATTATTCCTTCATATATTATTTATGTGTCATGTAGATCAAGAAGTGTAAAACCCATCAAATAAAAACTGACCAAATTAGTTTAGCTTCATTTTATTTATGTGTCAACTGGATTCCATGCTCCTATTGATATAAAGATAATACATATGTTACAAATTTTGATGGTTAGAGTTAACTTATTTAAGTCGATAATTGTTCTCTAACATTAATCCATTATAGTTTAACTATGATAAATGTTTTTGATTGGTCATATTAGTTAATGTATTTGAGTACAAGGTAGTTCATAAAGATCTTTTGATAAATAGATGAAATTATATTCTCAGTGTTTGTAGTAATTCATTATGTTTCGTTTGGAAAATTTAGTGTTTGTAAAGGATTTAAAATTTTTTTTATCGCAACCATATGAAAGTCACATGCCCATCAAAAATTAACATATATAATATTTTTAGTTCAAATGATACAATCATCAACTACAAAACAAGATTGTCAATCTAAGAGAATTTGTTATTCTTTCAAATGATTTAAATTGTTAATCAAAACAATATTTTGTTTAATATTACCTTTAAGTTTGACATCTTAAACTTCTTATTACTTTTATTCTAACAAAATTTTCTTATTTAACAAAATAATCAGTTTAACTTTTACCAATAAATAAACCGGTTTTAATGTCTATAATTAATAGTAATTAATGGTACTTACTTAAATTATATCTACAAAATAAATTTATGACATAAATAATTGAAGTGAGCATAGATGTACTAGAGAAAAAAACGTGAATAACCAAAATACAGTGTAGAGAAGAAGTAGAAGCAAAAAAAACTAGCTAGTTTGAAGAAATAAAAGATGACCTCCAACAACAACACCTATAGTTTTATTATAAATGGAGACATAGGCAGAAACCACTACCATAATGAGTAGGAATATTCACCAAAAATACTAGTGGTGAAGTCAGAAAATATTGTTAATGAGGCTACCATTCTATATAGTTGCCAAAAAGGAAGATTGAAAAATATTAATGGGGACCAAAAAGAAATTTGCATCTTGAATATTAAAAATAAGTTCATGGTAACATTTATTTGAAAATTTAGGATGGGAACACGATTCTACTTGCCTACACGTGGTTTTACCACAAAGCAACATTGTAGTATAACTAGAAAACACACCAATGAGAAGAGATGATGATTGGATGCTCAAATTCTGAGCTAATAGGGAAGCATTTTGGCTCCCTTTTATAGAGAGAAATGTGTCTCCAATGGAGATGTATTCCCCCATGTGGAAGATTCCCATCCATTTCTACAATGATTATTTAGTCATTGTCAAACTTCCAAGATGATTTCTCTAGGGTGGGGTCAGTACATCTTTGTCAGGACAGATTGCCACCTATTTGGGACAATGCTCCTTACCCATAGATGCTTGTTACCCACTAGACCACAATGCATCCTTAGTCATGAAGCATTAATGTAAGATCCTCAAATATTGTAATTTTGGATTCTATGATTATGAATTCATTAATAATGCATTCATATTCACTTCAAGATAATCAGAGTAATATATGAATGAATGATAAATTTAAGTTCCATACTAAGAGTAAGTCTTAAATTCAAGGAACTAATGTAACATTGAGTTAATATATGAATATGAGTCTTCAGTTGTAATCAATGCCTTAATTTTATAATTAGAAAGATAATTTTTTTGTGGAGACATTGGAAGGCCTAAGTATGAACCATGAGATCCAATTCAGGCCCACTTGGAGAATTTGAGCGAAAAATAGTTCCATGGTATCTATGATAAAAAAAATTGGAATTTTGTGCATAATGAAAGTACCAATAATATTGTGAGCTGAATGGGAGAATGATTATAAGATAATTACCAAGTTTCTAAAATATTTCAAAGTGATTAATGACCTAAAAAGTTAAATGAGAAATAATCTCCCTTTCTCAAATTCCAAGTATTCGGGTATTGTATAGTCATAATATGACCTAATATTTGGTCCAATACGATATATTGACTAAAATAGGATAAATCCAAGTTTTTAGATAATGATTTTATTATCTATCACCCAGGAGATTAATTTAAGAAAATATTTGAATGGAAAGGAAATGGAATTTAGCATTAGTATTTTGATCCCAATCTTTTCCTAATCCAATATTATGCTAACGAGAAGATAAATCCCAAATTTAATGGCTTTTGGATAATAGTAGAAATCTATATGATTTTTGGAAGATTGGAATAATTCTAGTAAAGTTTTGAGATAAATATTGATTAGGAGATTATGTGGTTGTATCATGCTAAGTTCTAGATAAAGAGGAAACATGACAATGGGATGCTAGGTTTTATCCCAGCCATGATCTGAATATCAGACAAATCCCAACCCATCATCAACCTTGTGTTGCATCAAGGCAAGGATGGGCATTGATCCCTCAACTCATCCTCTCTCCTCCCTCTACCATTTTCCATGAAATTTAGTTTTTTGGAACTGGGAGAAGATAATGAATCTAATGAAAATTTAATCATCATTATCATCCCCATTTACAATAATGCCCAATTCCTCGAAAAACATTAGGGACCTAGGGTGTGTCAAAGCCAGATATCCCATTATCCAATGCTTCCATAAGCACTCATAGCTTGGTCATGACCCTAGAGCTCTCCTCTATTCTCAATTTCTCTCACATTGCCCTACAGTTGGTCATCGATCTTATTCTTCATTGCCAGTAACTCTAGCTATCCTCTGGAACCATAGGACATCTCATGCCCAGTACATTAGCGTGGAGAGGAGCCTACAAAGGGTTCCCCACCCTTAACATGGTTCAAGGGCAACCTAACCTCCATACTCACAAGCACACCCTACATCAATGGAGAATCAAATCGAGATGGTAATCCCAGGACCTTTGGATGGATAATGGGTGATGGAAAAAGACCTGCAACATCAAATGAAGCTTCACCTACCATCAGTTGGGCCCGTCATCTCGTAATCATTTACCTCAAGTTCCCTTTGAATTTGCTTGGAAGCTTGATTTAGTTCTTTCTCCTCCAACCTTACCATGATGAGACAAGAATCTATCCAAGATGGGAGGGGCTGACTAAAGGCACCTATGACCCTAGCAATTGTTGCAAGATCCACAAGTTAAAATCAACTCCCCAGTTGACTCCATCTGTTGCTTTTAGGAGAAACTACCAGACCAACGTAGGGGGTGATCAATCTTTATGGAAATTTTACCCCAGTGCTCTAGATGCACGATCAGTCTTTATCACAATGTTAATGGAAAAAGGGTCATTTCACCTTTTCCAAAGAAGTACCATGTGTTGAGTAGGTGTTGATATGGCCAAATGCCATTGTCTAGGCCTTGGACCTACGTTGGTTTAGTTAATGTGGTTATATATGAAGTTTCAATCTATAATTAATCTAATTATATTCATCTTGTTTTAATTGTAGTAAATAAATGGTATCTCAAAATATATTGAAAGTATATACATAATTTATCAGATTTATATGTATGTTCTTAATAACATGATTTGAAAGCCTAAACATGATCATAGTTTGAAAAGTTTGTGTGATACATGAATCTAATATGATTATTAGATGAAAACCCTAGATTTGGTTAATTAACATGTTGAATATATTGTACATGTTTGCTTTGTCACATAAATGATATTGTTGAATATAATGAAATCGCAAGTTATGAATATTGGTGATGATGTACATCGGGATTTATGAGTCAACAAATACATACACATCAGAATCAAGGTTTTGAGGTATAACTCCAATGTCAACCTAAACCAAGGAAAACAAACCCTAGTTTTGGATGTATGTTAGATTAGTGACATATGGATACAATTGTGACACATTGGTAGTACATATATCTCAGATAATGTCGGTAGATTATGGATTTCTTGAATGTACATTGATGATTGTATTTCTTGAAGTATATTGGATGGTTCTAGATTGAGATATGTGCTTATTTATAAATGATCACATTTATTGATTTCCAAAGTTTGTCATGGATCTCTTGAAGTTTGATGAACTAAACTGTTGGATGTTTACTTAGTTGTCTTTTTGGATAAGCCACACTTTGATTTCAACAATGTAAATATTTCCCATTTTTGTTACCAACAATGTGAGTTTAGTATTTCAAGTGATCAAGGAACTTAGATAAGAATCCACATCAAGTTGTACCATAAATGTACCTTGTATTAATACTTTTGTATAACTTGCTACAAAAAATGCAAGAACAAGTGATGATCAACCCTATATTATCCTAAAACCTTTTCCATACTCACATCAAGTATTTAGGATAGTTAGGTTCCATTAGAAAAATTATTTAACTTGTTTTTCAAAATTTAAGATATGCCTTTACAAAGTCGAACTCTTTGTCGACCAAAAATATATTACGATCGAACTATACTTTAACTAAGAAAGAGACATTCTTGAAATATTGACATTGCAGACAATAGACATTGTAATTTTTGAGAGGAAACTGTCTCTCAGTTGAATAGTTTGACTAAAAAAGAGTCAACTATGTTGTAATTTCAACCGTTACAAACCCAAATTTTGACTTCCTAATGACTAGTTTAGCATTTAACTTGGTTAAAAAACACCCAACAACTATATTGACCATTGCTAAATGTCTCATATATATATAGGAGTGCCATATGAACACTTAGGACATACACATATGACACACATACATTTGATATAACCAGTTACATGCTATATTTCTTAAAGCTTAGAATTCTATATTGATATCTTAAGATCTAAGACATACCTCAAAGTAGTGTCATACTCCATCAAATGTAAACTTTCCTATCCTTTTAGAGAGATGGATCATATCTTTTTCATAGAGAGCTTCATATTATAATCATGTGAAGAGTTGTAATTTCTTCTTCCTCTCTTATTCACCATTATTATTCTTAGTGCTTCTTACAACTGCTTGAGAGAAGGTTGTGAAGAAGCTTCTTGGTGCCACTACTTGTTAGAAGGATGCATCTAAGGAGGAGGCTCATCAAATCTACTCCATAGCATTCTTCCAATTACTTCCTAGGAAGAAGGCTATTGGGAATCATCATTGGAAGCTACTTCTGGTGAGAAGGTTGCGACTAAGGAGGAGGTTGATTGCAATCTACTCCATAGTGTGCTTCCAATTACCTCTTGGGAAGATTGTTGTTGGGAAGCCTTATTGGGAGCTACTTCTTGTGAGAAGGTTGCGATCAAAGTGGGAGGCCGACTGTGATCTACTCCCATGTGCAAGTTCCCTTGAGCGAGAAAAGAGGGTTGTCTTAAGACATAAAAGACATTGCTTGATTTTCTACATCAGTCAACAAAAGGAATACAATACAGGTTGAAAAACCGTGGTTGGGAATAACCAGGTAGTGGACTGATGTCTTTTGGTAGAACCAATATAAATGGGGTGTCTCTCGTGGTTTTCCTTCTTTGTCAATATAACTTGCTTTACATTTCTACTACATTATCTTTTTAAGAACGTTGCAATCTAACCTCTTTGTATTTTAAATTTAATAACTTTTTACAAAAGATCTATTCACCCCCCTCTAGATCTATCCAGGGATATGAGAGTAGGTCTTTAAGGAGTCTTAATAGGTCCCAAAGGATAGGGGACACCATTCTCATCCATCTCAATCTTGAAGGGTCATATGTAACCTGCCAACTACTAGTGTTTGAGAGGGAAAACTACATATATTGGAACAAAAGGATGCAATATTAGTTCTAAGGTATTAGCTTCAAGCTATAGAAAATTATTTCCTTACCATACAAACCTCCAACAAGAGAGATGGAGGAATGGGATCCATAAATGGTAAGAAAGGCAACTCTAAATGCCAGAGCAGTAAGCGTTTTATATTCTTATCTATCTTCTAGTAAATTTTAATAGAATATCTCCATGTGAAACAACATATTATTGATGGAAAAAAATTTAATTACACATGAAGGAATTCCATAGTTTAAGAGTACAAATATTATTACTATGTTGAAACATAAATATGAATCATTTCACATGTCTAAGACTGCAACTATTTTCTCAAATGTATTCTAGATTTTCTACTATAATAAATGATTTGAGTTCTTTCGAAAAACATGTATCATAAGAAGATATGATCTCCAAGATTTTTAGGTCTCTACCATCAAAATTGAAAGATAAGGTCACCATTATAGAAGAATTCAACGACCTGTTAAAATCATTGATGGAGAAACTCATTGGGAACATGGAAACACATGAAGTAAAGCTTCAAGAAGAGGCTTAGAAGAAGAAGAAAGGCTTGTCGAGAAAAAGGGCATGGATTTAAAAGTAAAATCTGTAAAGCCATATTCTTCTAGTGACTCATCTAGTAGTGAAGAACAAATGCATCATAAAGGTTATAAGTATATACATTCTTCTTCTAACAAAATACTATATTTGTCTCTACTATATGTCACATATGTGGAGAGAAAGGACAATGGAAAGATAATGGCTAAAATATCAAGAATAAGAAGAAGACAAACTCTAAGGACAAGAAGAAGAAGGTGTATCATGTTGTTTGGGATGATTCTTCAAAATCAGAGGCAAGAAATTAGAGATATGTCATCCTGCATTTGAATGCTTCATAGTTGAGCATGAAGAAAATGATGACCATGGTGAATATGCACAAGGTAATTATGATAAGTTACATCTCTTTCTCTAAAATTGAACTTATTGAACTTGTTGAACTTACTTTAGATAAAGTTGAAAAATAGAAGAGAAAAGAAAAACAAATGGGCAAATATTGTTGATTCTTTAAATGAAGAACTTAATGAGGTAAATGATTGATAAGAAAAATACATGATCTTGTTTCTTGCAATACATCTTTGCAAACTCAACTGACCACTCTTTTAGGTAAATTGAGTAATATAGAGAAAAAATCTATTTATTTCTCACATATTGATTATGATCTCATCCTTGAAATGATGGGTTAAAGGATATAATTGAAATTATCAAAGACAACATGGCTAGAAAAAAAAATTATACTACTAAAGATTCTTTGATGCTTACAAATGAAAATGATAATCTTTCGAAGTCTTCAGGAAAATTTCAAATAGTAGAAATATGTTGAATAGTATGTTGCACTCTCAAAATCATGTTGGCACTGATGGAGTTGGTTATATTTCTAAACATGATAAAAGAAAGAAAATGAAAGATCCTACATTTGTTAAATTAAAATGTAGTTCTTCTATTCTGTAAACCATGTGGGAGATTTGAACATCATGCATTCTCTTGCCTATTTAAAAAGAAAAGGGACAACAACACGGTTTGGGTCCCTAAACCTTTTCTTTAGATAGGATTTGAAAGATCATATGCTTGATGTTGTTCATATTTTTATATATAATTGATCTAAACACTATAATGGTAGTTATTTTCTCTGGTTATCTTTCATATTGGTTTTTCAAAATTCAATTTATTACATGACCTATATATATTTTTGGATATCTCTATCTTAATGGTTCAATTTTTAGTTTGAGCTTAATTGTTTTATGGGTATGATATTAAGAGGGAGATCAGTGTTACTTGATATAAGCTTGCATATCTATAATGGCAATTCCCTGTATCAATATGGTCTAAACATCCCTTATATTTTATTTAGAGATTCTTTTGTTGACTTAATTTTTAATGGACTCTCTAATCATTTCCAAGCTAACATTCCTTAAAAATGATTGAGAAATCAATTTTGATTTTGTCTTTGATTTTTGTGGCAAATCTCTATGTCATGGAGAACTTAACATTCCTTACATTGATATTGAGATATTCATTAAAAAATGGTGTTTTTCATGGCATCTCTATATCATGGTGGACTTAACATTCCTTACTATTAGTTTAGAGTATTCTTTTAATGATTTGCGCTTAATGGGATATTTTTACCATGAAGGAATTAACATTCCTTTCAGTAGTAATTAGACAACTTTTTAATGTTCCTTGCTCAAATATGGATTTTTGTCTATACATTATACACTCTTATCTGAAATATCTCCGATTTCTTTTTGGTACATCCTTATTTCAATTGATACATCTTTATTGATCATCAATTATATATATTCTCCCCAAAATGATGATCTTATTAAGGGGGAGTGTCTCCTTAAGGGGAGATTTGGTAAGCAAAAATCCCTTTCTGACTTCGATAAAGGGGGAGAAAAATCTCATGATGATAATTTTGACTATTTAAAAGTATGACGTTAATTTTGACCATTTAAATGTATGATGATCTAATTTGTTATATTTTCAAATTATCAGATGGAAATATTTGTCATGGCCAAAAAGGGGGAGATTGTTGGCCTTTTGGATATGTCACACTCTAATTTTGATAATGCAAATATTTCTCATTTTTGTTACTAACAATGTGAAATTTTGTGTTTTAAGTGATCAAGGAACATAGACAAGATTCCACATGAACTAGTATCGCGAATGTACCTTGTATTAATACATTTTGTACAACCTGATAGGAATGATGTAAGAACAAGTGATGATCATCCCTATCCTATCCTAAACCCTTTTACACACTCACATAAAGTCTTCATGATAGTTGTGTGTGATTTGAAAAATCATTTAATATGTTTTTCCAAAATTTAAGATATGCCTTTACATAGTCATTTCGGTCAAACTCTTAGTCGATTGAATTCCATTCTGGTCGAACTACATTTCGACCGAGAAAGAGCCATGTTTGAAATATAGACCATTGTAGAAAATTTCTATTGCAATTTTTGAAAGGAGATAGTCCACTATTTTGTAATCAAATTATTGTAAACTCAAATTTTGACTTTCTACTAGCTAGTTTAGCATTTAACATGGTAAAAAAACTCCCAATAGCTATATTAACCATTAATAAGTTTTTCATATATAGGATCACCTTATGAACACTTAGGACACACACAATTGATACACATACATTTGAGAAAACTATTTGTACTATCTTTATTGAAACTTAGAATTCTATATTTCTATCTTCAGATCTAAGCCATAACACAAAGTATTATCATAATCTACCAAATATAGCCTTGCCTATCCTTGTGGAGAGATTGATCATCACTTTTACATAGAGAGATTGATATTGTAATCCTTTTAAGAGTTGTATTTCTTCTTCCTCTCTTATTCACCATTATTGTTCTTAGTGCTTCTTACTAATTCTTGAAAGAAGGCTGTGAAAAAGTTTGTGACGTCCTAATATTTGAGGTCTTAGATAAAATGATCTTAAAAGGAATGATAGGACTACCCATGTCACCAAGGCGTACCTCCCTTTCAGGGATCCCATCACTAAAGATTGTGTGGTTATCACTAATACAGAAATGGCTTATAACGTCACATTTAAAGGCGTGTATCCCAACAACCGATGCCTAAACCCTACAACATCAACTGAAAACACAAACTGACATCTATATGTGAAGACCGGCCAGACACGGGTATCACTTTTTATTTCACGTCAGTTTCTCAATAAGAAACTGACGTGTAAAATCGCCCGCCAAATCCAATTTTTCCAGTGCAAAAAAATTGCCTCCAAAATTTCACATACGACATCAGTTGTTTACTAAGTAACCGACGACTAAAGGTTTTTTGTGAGACAGAAATTGGCCCCATTTTTTCATTGGTTTCCTTACTATAACCGACGTAGATGTGTGTTCGCGCGCTGTCACCGCGAAAATGTTTACCCCCTTTTGGCGTCGGTTTTGTGTGGAAACCGACGACTATGGTCGTAATTCAAGAACATTTTTTTTATCAGCATATGTAGATAGATGTCGGTTTTTCTAGTTGAAACTAATGACTATGATTGAAGATAGGTGTCGGTTTTTTTGTAGTGACCGCTGCCTATTGTTTTAAGCATCAGTTTTTTATAATAACCAACGTCTATAGATAACTTAATAGTGCTCGTGCGAACTAGACACTTCCCCTTTCTCTATTTCATTCCTGATTAGTTTAGGATTTGGTGATTTCTCTCTACCACTGATCTCTCTGCCACCTACCGCCACTGCCGCCTACTGCTCTGTCGCCGGTGCTCTCCTACTGCTCTGCCACCGCTACTACTCGCCTGCAACACTGTCGCATGTCGCCGTCGTCGCCGCTCAGAACCTGAGCTCACCGCCGCTTCCACGACATGTACCTTTCTCCACACCAGCCTACTCTTCTTCCTCCTCTTCTTCCTCCAACAGTCTTTTATTTGATAGAGATTCTCTGATGTTTATATTTCTTACGATAATGGTTATATAATCCATAATAGTTTGTTTTAATAGGCTCATTCCTATTATTTTGGAAGTGCTCATGCCAGTTCTTGAAGCCAGATATTCCCTAATTGAGTTCTCAGAAGATGTATTTAGTGTCATGTTCATCAATAGTTCAATTGAATGGTTATCTAGTCCTACTTATTAGAGCTTTGCCTATTTCTTCTTTTAAAGTATAGTTCTAAATTGTGTTATTTTTTTACAAATTATAGTGTTTTTCTTTCATGCTTAGGCTGTAATACTTTTTCTCAAAAATACAAAAAGTAAGAGTTTTTTCTTACAAAAAATAACTTCAGGTCAAACAATCATAGACATCATTTTCTTAAAGTATAATGATTGTCTAGTATTTTTTCAATATCCAATACAGCTTATTTTCAAATTGAAATCAGTAGTAATGTGAACTCCTAAATCAGTAACATATATTATTATGGCCATGCCCAAAGCTAAAATGTGGGTCTTCTATTTCTAAAATGATTATGTGAACTCCTAAATCAGTAATATATATTATTCTTTGTGCACCCAAATACCTTGTGAATCATGTATGTTCCCTAACGTGATTAAATGCCTAAATCTTGACTTGAAATATGACCTAGTATGTATGTTGATATATGAAGCTCTAGTTAAAACTTCAAGATTGACCCCTAATTAATACATTATAACATAATTGAATCATGCATTTTTGTTATTGCATATGTTGTTGACTTGTTATTGATTTGCATATATTTCTTCTTCAACCTTCAAGTGAGGTATAATATTCTCACTCTCCCAATGTGCCATTAGGCTTCATTTTGATTCAAATCTTTGATATATGGAATCATGGTTTGTTTACTGTTTAGTATTTATTGACAAGCATCACTACTACAGAAACAGCCTTTGGCGTCGGTTGTTTAACCCTCTTTGGCGTCGGTTTCTGACCGACACCTATGTGGGCGCCGCTAAAGGTGGAACACTTCGGCGTCAGTTTTTTAACTGACGCCTATTTAACCTATAGGTGTCGGTCTTTTAGTAGATAACCGACGCCAAAAGGGTTCACGCCACAGAAAACGGCGTCATCTTGGACACATTCGGCGTCGGTTATCTACTAAAAGACCGACGTAGAAAGTGTCCTAGATGACGCCGTTTTCTGTGGCGCGAACCCTTTTGGCATCAGTTATCTACTAAAAGACCGACGCCTATAGGTTAAATAGGCATCGGTTTGACACGAACAGCCGACGCCATTTCCAGTACGGCTGTGGCCACATTAGGCGTCGGTGTTTTGCAAAAACCTGACGTTGTAGGTCTTTGCTGACGGTTTTCTGTAAATAACCGACGCCTATATCTATTTTTTTTTCATATTAGTTTGCAGGCCTGCTGTGGCTGGTCAGCAGGATGAGAACCTACAGTTCAGTTTTCTGAACTGTAGGTTTACGACATCCATTGATATCAGCCTACAAACAGGCCACAAACCTGCAAAATTCACAAAAAATAATTCACACAAGTAGATACATTCAGACATCAATTCAATTCTCGCATTCACACATATAGAAACATTCAAATACATGTATTAACATTCAAAAATATTCATTTACAAAGTATCATTCATTATCGCTATCAACATCCCAATTATATCTTACAGTTGCCACTGCTTGTATGACTTTTGCCCATTCTTCTCTTATTTCATTTAATGCTTCCATCGTATATGGAGCATGTATATTTTTTAAGCGTTTACCTGTAGTGTTGTCAGTTTTAAACACATGCAAAGAGAATGATGTATATATATAAGTAATAATATAAAAATAAGATTGATATATTTCATACTTACTAATGAGACTATATATAATACCTCATGTATGGTATCGATGTCCAATACGGCATATCGGATAATCATCTGCATAAATCGCATCACATAGTATGTGCATGCCCATCCATTGTCTTGTGTAGCGCACTATAAATTGAAACATACAAAATAACACAACTAAGCACAATTCACATCAATAATATATACATTGGAGTTGGGAACTTACTTGTACGTTCTGCCAATTTATTGGCTGGTTCTTTTTCCTTGGGACCGTTCCTCCAGCCTTTTTGAATGCATCTAAACCCCTACATGTTAATATAACACAGTAAATTGCATAAGTAAATAGTACTGTAATAAGAGATGTTAACATATACAAAAATGAAATATTTCTCACCAGAATAATGGCATTCTCATTACGTGTCCAATTTTAGTGTTTAATGTACTTCCCGCGGGATCTAGATAATAAACAGTGAACGTCCCGGGGACAATAACTAGTAACTCCCAATGTCTACTGCTAGAGGTAAAAAGTTAACAATTAATAACTCAAAATGCACAATAAAAATGGAATTTTCTTAAGTCCAAATTATAAATAAAGTAAACTTACTTGACATTGAATGGAGCTATTATTATCATCTTCTTTTGCTGACCAAAAATTGTAAAAGCATCTATACAGTATTGTTGAACACTATCAGGGTCTTTAGCTACCAAACTAATCAATGAAGGAATCAAAAATCCCACATGATCAAATGCAAATTGTTTGCAATGATCTTCGACTAAGTAGCTGCAAAACATGTATTATGTATGTATTAATATATAAGAAACCAGCTCACCGGATCTTACACAAGGTATATGGATGTATAAATAAGATCTCACCTTATCCATGTCTCTATCATTGATGTATTCAACCACTCATACATAAACAGCTCAATAATATCTTTTATAAATAAAGAGCTATCGTATGATTGTCCTGCATAATCTGCATCTAAAGAAACAATTATAGGGCAATGTATATTATGTGCCCGTAGCCAACATGCCATTCCCCTACAAGCAGGACCTAACGGGTATGTTAGGTCAGTTGGAACCCAACTTGGTAATGCGGGAAGTGGAGGTGGAGGCCTAGGTTCTCCGGTTGTCTTCTTTTTAACCTGTATATATAATTTCAGATCAGTTGACCTCATATATACACATTAACAATTTAAAGTAATGTAAATTTATCTTACAATTTCAGTAGTGTAGACGACATCTGCTTTGGGCCACAATATCACCCCGCCTTCTGCATCAGCAAGTGTATCAATATCCGGGTGGGGATATGGCAATGTAGCTTCTCTCCAATCGGGTAACACACGTATCGGGCTCACACGAACGTAGCCCTGTGGCATTGGAGTCCCGTGAAACATTGCCCCAGGAAGGGACGGGTAAGCCTGCGCCTCTGCAACAACGTAGTCTTGCATTCTTAAGCGGCATGGCTTCAATGCCTACAAATTTACGTAAAGAATATTATACATATATACATATCATCTTGAAAACATAACAACTTGAAAAGACTAACTACAATGTCATAAAAAATACTTACAGCAGACGTGTTAGGCGGTGGGTCTACAGGATTACTTGTAGTCTGTACATCAGGAGAAGAGTGGGTCGCCATAGGCTGATTGGAAGCCTGAGATGCCTGCCACTGCAACAATTCTTCCTTGACCTTCTCAACAACTACATTGTTGACCTTCTTAGCAACTATATCCTCAACTCTCTTATTCTCCTATACATGGATAAAAGAAACATTAGCTTCTTATTATTGAATTTCCTTTTGCAGCAACATTCTAAAAAAAGTATAGGTTACCTCTTCTTGTGAATGTCCCGCTCTGGGTTTGCGCTGGTATGGCCCAAAGAATGCTTTGATGCCCACACCAGCGCCTGCACCCCTAACACGTCCAGGATGCTCTGCGTTACCCAGAGAAACTGTCAATTCATCCTGTGTGCCGTGAGGGATGAACGTGCCTTGTTTCCTCTGCTCATACAGCTCCCGCTAATCACCATCAACAAAAATTGGTAAGTTAACAAATAATAAATATTCAAACGATTGCTCTAAGAGTTGTATTTTACCATTTTCGCAGCCGCCTCAGCAGTTACGGGCTTCTTTATTTCACCCTTCTTGTTTTGCCTCCCAGCTATCCAAATATCATGGCGAGGCATGGGTGTGGCAGACTCCTCAGTAGCAGCAGACTCCTGAGTAGCCTCAGACTCCTCCTGTAGTCTTTGGTGAACGCTTGCATAGCCTTTTGGACCCATAGTGTGGTCATGCACATTCAGTGCACACCTTGCTTTTTGTGCGTCACTGAGGGCCTAGTTAGTATGCACATTAATGATTTGGTTAGTAGTACTAAATGTTAATCATGAATAGGTGAATACAATGTATATTAATTAAATTGGGAGTGACGCCTAATACCTTGAATTCTTCAGATTTTCTTGAAGCAACAAAATTGTCCCAATCTTCTTTGTCCAAGAAGTTCCATTGTTCAAGGGCTGACTTCTTCTTCTTATCACCCTCTTTTATGTATTCTCTGTTCAGATTTGTCCTATAATTCCTAAGCATCTTTCCAGCGCGTTGCATCACACTTTTACGATGCAACTTCTCATCCAATGCAAATAGATTCTGTAAAATAGAAATGTTATTAACTAGTATCCAAAATATAATTGCAAATAATGTAATTTGTAATCTACAAAATAGAATTGCAAATAATAATAACTCACGCATAAATCCTTCCATATCAAATCTTTTTTCCCCTGAGGAACTTTATGCCAATTATCATACTTAACACCACAATGGCTCCGAGTGGTACACCCAAGATAGTTTACAAAATTATTGCGGTTCACTCCAATTGCATTTCCTCCATTATCAAACTCCACAACCAATTTGGATCCACTGCCACTTAGCGCTATTAACTTCTTCAACAGAGTGATGCCCCTTTTCTTGTTAAGTATTTGGTGTTGCGCAACAAGTTGCTCCAGTGCTTCAGTGGGTACATGTGCATCATCAACCTAAATTTTGACAAAAATAAACACACTGAATTAGCCCAATATATAAATATAGGATATATGACATAACTAGAAGATAATCAATTTTATAGAAATACAGGATATGTTTTTAGAACTTACATTAGTATCCTCGCCATGCTCGTCATGGACAACATGCTCATCATGGACTTCATGCTCATCATGGACATCATGCTCATCATGGTCAGCCATCTGAAAATGTCATTAAAAAGGCAAACATTTAGCATTTGTATTAACTAGAAAAAGGCAAACATTTAGCATTTGTATTAACTAGAAAAAGGCAAACATTTAGCATTTGTATTAACTAGAAAAAGGCAAACATTTAGCATTTGTATAAACATACATGTCTCTAAAATTGTGATCTTTTATCAATTAACAATCCTTCATTGTCATCTCCGCGCACATATAAGTCATCATTAGCTTCAATATTTTGTGGAGTTGGCAACCCAACTGAGAATGGACTGGAGTCATCATACTTATCATAGTACTCTTCTTCATCTATAGGATCTTCAATGAATTGTCTTTTACCATGAATAACAACTGACCATTTATCATTCGCAGGATCATCAATATAGAATATTTGTTTCGCCTGTGATGCCAATATGAATGGTTCACCCTTCTCGCCAATCTTTTCAAAGATCACCAAAGTGAAACCCAATTCATCCACTATAACTCCTTTTATGTTATCAACCCAATTATATTTAAAGAGCGGAATTTTGAAATCTATGTAGTCAAACTCCCAAATGTCCTCAATCACATCGTAATATGACATTTTAGCTTCACGTGGACTCTTATCCTTTGCACTTGCAAAGTACATAGTCGACGCTTGAAGAGTGACCCCACTATTTTGGACGACACTCTTATCATCTTGGCGCTTTGTGTAATATGTGAATCCATTAATGTCAAACCCTTCATAAGACATAACATTCGGTTTTAGTTTAAAGGTGAGGCATTTGATAGTTTCTGTAATATCATTTGGTGTTTGAGATAGTTGATGTAAGACTTTATCTTCAAACCACTTAGTAAAAGTCTTATTATGCTCTCTAACAAGCCACATTGAACTTGCTCGAGGATGTTGTCTCTTTATGAAATTGGTATGTTCCTCGATATAAACACTCACTTCGTCCATATTGTGTAAAATATACAAGTGAGCTTGTTCCAACTGCTCACGGCTGATTACTTTCACCCGTGATCCCAAAATTCCTTTGCCCTCCTCAATATTCTTGTCATTATCAGGAGTGTCATTACCACTGAGAAAGTCATTGCAAAAATCCATAACCTCTCTCGCCACATAACCTTCAATAATACTCCCTTCAGGCCGATAACGGTTTCGAACATCACCTTTAAAAACGCTCATGTATCGTTCAAAGGGATACATCCAATGCAAGAAAACTGGTCCCAACATTTTCACTTCCCTAGTCAAGTGGACAACAAGATGTACCATGATATCAAAGAATGAAGGAGGGAAATACATCTCAAGCTGAAATAGGGTAACAAACACTTCTCTTTGCAAATTATCGAGAGTATCAGGGTCAATAACTTTGCTACATAGACTGTTGAAAAAGAAACAAAGTCTGGTAATTGCAAACCTTACATGCTTCGGCAATATAGATCGAATTGCCACGGGTAATGTTTGTTGCATTAGAGTGTGACAATCATGAGATTTAAGACCTATCAACTTCAGATCTTTCATTGATACCAATCTACGGATGTTGGATGAGTAACCATGTGGCACCTTAACATTTACCAAGCATTCACAAAAAGTTTTCTTCTCCTTTCTAGACAACATGTAACAAGCGGGAGGTAAGTATGTTCTTTTACTACCCATTTCACGTAATTCTGTTAATTCTGACCTTATTCCCATTTCACGTAGGTCCAGTCTGTATTTTATCCCATCTTTAGTCTTACCTGGTATATTTAACAAAGTACCAATGATGCTATCACAGACATTTTTCTCAACGTGCATTACATCGATACAATGCCTGACTGTCAAAGAACTCCAATGAGGAAGATCCCAAAATATTGACTTCTTCTTGAATGAAGAATTGTCACTCCGTGTGGCCATACTACATTGTGATTTCTTACCAAATTCATTGACAATGTCTTTTACTCTTTCATAAACAACATCCCCTGGTATAGGTTTAGGTGCACTCCGTTCATCATTCCATCCATTGAATGCTTTGCACTTCCTACGATACGGATGGAATTTTGAAAGAAACCTTCGATGAACAAGATATACAGTCTTGCCGCCATGTTTTAGTCTTATTGAATCAGTGTTTTCTTCACATATAGGACACACTTTAGCTCCTATGATACTATATCCAGACAAATTCCCATATGCTGGAAAGTCATTAATAGTGCAAAACAACATAGCGTGCAAACGAAATGTCTCTCTTGCTGAAGCATCATAGGTCATCACACCTTCAGCCCAAAGTTTCTTTAAGTCATCAATCAAAGGTTCACGATAAACATCGATATCATTTCTGGGTTGTTTAGGGCCCGATATCAACAATGACAACATAACGTACTTATTTTTCATACACATCCAGGGAGGAAGATTGTATATAACAAGCATGACTGGCCAAGTGCTATGTTGGCTGCTCAATGTCCCGTACAGATTCATCCCATCTGTACAAAGCCCAAGTCTTAGATTCCTATCTTCTTCACCAAATTTGGGGTACAATAGATCAATCTTCTTCCACTGTGGGGAATCAGACGCATGTCGCAGGATCCCATCATTATTTTTCTTAACATCTGCATGCCACCTCAAATTCTTCGCATCTTTCGGATTTGCAAACAAGCATTGAAACCGTGATATTATAGGTAGATACCACAACACCTTGGCAGGAGAACCAGTTTTGGACTCCCCCGAAGTCGTCAATTTATACTGTGATGCACCACATTTTGGACAATCTTTCAAATCTACATAGTCCTTTTGAAATAATACACAATCATTCGGGCATGCGTGTATCTTCTTGGCCTCCATTCCCATTGGGCACAACATTTTCTTTACCTGGTATGTTGAGATTGGCAGCTCGTTTCCTTCAGGAAGCATTTCTTTCAACAAAGTCAACAATGAAGTGAAGCTTTTGTCGCTCCATCTATTGTTAGCTTTCAACTTATACAATCTCAACACAGCGCTAAGCTTCATAAACTTAGCACAGCCTGTGTATAATGGTATCTCAGCATCATGCACAATGTTTCTAAAGATAGGAGGTGGATCGGTGTCCTCTACCCTACAACTATCCAGCATCGCATCAACGATGTCTGCTGGAACTGGTTCGTTCACATCTACGTCATCGGAGGAAATTTCTTCTTCCACCCAAGCACTGCTATCGACATCTACTGGTTTCAATTTTGAAATCTCTCCATGCCAGTGCCATTCTGTATAGCCTTGTACAATCCCATTGCACATGACATGACTTTTGATTTCCTCACCAGTGTTGACTTTCAAGTTGTTACCGCAATGCCTACATGGACAGTAGAACCTATCTGTAGGTTTTTTCCTATGTTCCTCGGCAAATCTAATAAACTGATCAAGACCAGATATAAACTCTGGGGTGCAACGATTACAAATGGACATCCATGATCTATCCATTCTATGATCAGAGAAAACAAGTATATATTAGGAAACAAGTATAAATTAGGAAAAGATTAGGGTATACACTTACATCCTACCTAAGTGTATAATGTGATGTCATTCTTATATATAATAAATGTGTACCACCTATCCCATCCTTGAACACCTAATCTCACTAGTAAGTGTATAATGTGTATTGGGTTTTCAAGAAAAATTCGGCAGCATTTCCTCGTTTTTCTCTAAGTACATATATACTTAGAGAACAAACGGGGAAATGCTACCGAAATTTTCTCGAAAACCCAATACACATTATACACTTACATCCTAAGTGAGATTAGGTGTTCAAGAACAGTCCCAAACCTGGGACTATCCAAGATTTACTCCTAATGAGTCAATCTTGGATGGGTTTCTAGGCCAACAAACACATTTGATGTCATTCTTATATATAATAAATATGTACCACCTATCCCATCCTTGAACACATAATCTCACTAGTAAGTGTATAATGTGTATTGGGTTTTCAAGAAAATTTCGGCAGCATTTCCCCGCTGTTCTCTAAGTACATATATACATAGAGAACAAACGGGGAAATGCTACCGAAATTTTCTCGAAAATCCAATACACATTATACACTTACATCCTAAGTGAGATTAGGTGTTCAAGAACAGTCCCAAACCGGGGACTATCCAAGATTTACTCCTAATGAGTCAATCTTGGATGGGTTTCTAGGCCAACAAATACATGTGTTGTCATTCTTATATATAATAAATGTCTATAAACTACAGGAAACATGGTTAATCCTAATCAACAGAGCATTATTAAATCATAAATCAAGAAATCAATAGTTTTAAACAAAAGGTCTAGGAATCTTTACTAGACATTATATGTTATAACCATTGGTTTAATAATCATATTTCTGCATGTACATGTTTATCAACTTTAAAACCCTATAATTCATGAAATCGTTCTAATTCAATTTAATATGTTGGGATCACATAATTATATAATGACTTCAGAATATATAGAAGAAACATAATTAACATGATTAACAACATGCTCATCAAGCTAGGGTTTTCTTGAATATCATCTAATATTTGTGTACTAGACATTATATGTATCCCTAATCATCATATTTAACATACTACATTATTATGAACATCCAGATCAGATTAAGATCATACTATGTTATAACCAATATTGGTTTAATAACCCTATTTCCGCATGTACATGTTTATCAACTTCAAAATTAGTATTCTAGGATTCAGACACAATAGATAGGAAATAAAATGCTCTATCCATGCATTAATAAATCTAATAGATGCCTTGATATTTTTGGGGTTTCCAATAGAAAGTAACAATCTTCTATGGTCACTAACATAATTTGAGATAACTTTCCTATGAAAATTAGAAACAATATCAAGGAATTTATCATTGTAAACTACTTTATCAATTTTAGATGTAATGAAATTCTTCCCTTCTTGATGATTGTCCCATGCAAAGATGGGTCCATTCATTTCTAACTCAACAATCCACAATTCATAACACACATGTTAAAGTCCTGTATAGACTTTTTTGTAGGAGGTTGTTTACTAATTTTTTCATAATTCCTTCGGACAACATTAAAATAACCTATAAAGACCCAAGGTAGCTATTTCCTTGAAGAATCCAGTTGTAGAAAGGATGGGAAAAAATACAAAGTGTACACGATCTTATCTAGCTGTAGCTATTTCCTTGAAGAATCCAGTTGTACAAGAAAACTAATCAGCAATTGTGGGTACAGGAAAATTGTATATAGAATGCATCTTTAAAATAAAAGGTAGAAGAGCATTCTTTTCGGTAAGTTGACCTTTTCAAGTAGGAAAATTTCAACTATGGCAGAGAAAAAATTGTCCCATCATCATATTTCAGTAAGAATCACATTTCATGAGCTTGAGAGAGAGGAAAGAGCCTTAGACTTCATTCACTAACACGCAACCTCTGCCTCCTAGCTCTCACTCCTTGTCGCAATCTTCTCCACCCACAAGCGTCGCCCCTACTCATGTCATACCTACTACCGTAAGCCCACCGACCATCCACAAGCCTCACCCCTACTATCGTAATATCTATTGCAGCAATACTACCCTCGTAATCCCACCAATCACCCGCAAGCATTGTCACACCAATAAAATACATGTACATCAATAAAATACAGAGAAGAGGGCATACCGGTCTGGAGAAGAGTTGTGGTCTGCAGACGGCGGCACAGAGTGGGCGACGGCAGTGGAGAGGAGTTGTGGTCGAACCGGCGGCGCGGCGGAGAAGCAGCTAGCAACCCTAAACCCTGGCGGCGGCGCAACGGCGGTGGAGAGCAGCTTTTGTCGTCCTGGCGGCGGCGGCGTGGAGGCACTGGCACCGAAGGAGAAGGAGGAATGAAGGCACCGGAGGAGAAGGCTGTGCCGGAGAAGGTGGCGCGGCGGCACTGTCGTGGAGGGGTGCGGTGGAGTGGAGGGTCGGGCGACAGCAGTTGCGGTGGGAGCTAAAGTTGTTTAGGCGATGAAACAGAAGAAAGGGGAACAGTCGGGTGATCGCAGGATATAAAGTTCACCTATAGCGTCGGTTGTTTTTCACAACCGACGCCTAAACAACTTTAGCGTCGGTTGTTTGAACCAACCGACGCTCAATTGGATGATATTTTCACAAAATTGTTTGGCGGGAACCACTTTCGGCGTCGGTTATCAATAGATAACTGACGCTGAAAGTGACACTTTTCGCACAAAGTTTCATCACACATAGGCGTCAGTGGCTATTTAAATAACCGACGCTGTATGTGACACTTTTTCTTTTCTCTCAAAAATAGGATTTCGCGGGAGCTTTTAGGCGTCGGTTTGTTATTGTCAACCGACGCTGAATACAAAGCGGTACCCGTGTCTGGCTGGTCTTCAAATATAGACGTCGGTTTGCTTAAACAACTGATGCCTTATATGATAGGCGTCGGTTTTCCTTAATAACTGATGCCCAGAAAAGCGACACTGAATGCTATTTCTATAGTAGTGCGTGATCATTAAATGATGAAACTAGGAGTGTAGGTATAAGAATGACAACATACATGTATTTTTCGGCCTAGAAACTCATCCAAGATTTACTCATTAGGAGTAAATCTTGGATATTCCCCGGTTTGGGACTATTCTTGAACACTTAATCTCACTTAGGAAGTAAGTGTATAATGTGTATTGGGTGTTCAAGAAAATTTTGGTAGCATTTCCCCGTTTGTTCTCAAAGTACATATGTACTTGGAGAACAGCAAGGAAATGCTGCTGAAATTTTCTTGAAAATCCAATACACATTATACACTTACTAGTGAGATTAGGTGTTCAAGAATGGGATAGGTGGCACACAGATTGTAGGTATAAGAATGACAACATACATGTATTTGTTGGCCTAGAAACCCATCCAAGATTTACTCATTAAGAGTAAATCTTGGATAGTCCCCAGTTTGGAACTGTTCTAACACAATTATAATCTCACTTAGGATGTAAGTGTATAATGTGTATTGGGTTTTCAAGAAAATTTCGGAAGCATTTCCCTGTTTGTTCTCTAAGTACATATGTACTTGGAGAACAGTAGGGAAATTTTTCCGAAATTTTCTTGAAAATCCAATACACAATAAACACTTACTAGTGAGATTAGGTGTTCAAGAATGGGATAGGTGGTACACATTTATTATATATAAGACCTTAAACCCCTCTACTTTTAACCATAAACCCTAATCTTTTAACCCTAGACCCTAATCTTTTAACCCTAAACCCGAATATGTACTTGTTTTATCTTTGATCATAGAATGGATAGATCATGGATGTCCATTCCAAATCACTACACCCCAGAGTTTATTTATGGTCTTGATTAGTTTATTAGATTTTCTAAGGAACATAGGAAACAACTTGGAGATAGGTTCTACTGTCTATGTAGGCATTGCGGTAACAACTTGAAAGTTAGCACTGGTGACGAAATCAAAAGTTATGTCATGTGTAATGGGATTGTACAAGGCTATACAGAAAGGCACTGGAATGGAGAGATTTCAAACTTGAAATCAGTGGATGTCGATAGCAGTGCTTGTGTGGAAGAAGAAATTGCCTCCAATGATGTAGATGTGAATGAACCAATTCCAGTAGACATCGTTGATGTGATGCTAGATAGTTGTGGGGTAGAGCACACTGATCCACCTCCCATGTTTAGAAACATTGTGTACGATGTTGAGATATCATTATACATAGGTTGTACTAAGTTTACAAAGCTTAGCGCCGTGTTGAGATTGTATAAGATGAAAGCTAACAATAGATGGAGCGACAAAAGCTTCACGTCATTGTTGTCTTTGTTGAAAGAAATTCTTCCTGAAGGAAACGAGCTACCAATCTCAACATACCAGTTAAAGAAATTGTTGTGCCCAATGGGAATGGAGGCCAAGAAGATACACGCATGCCCAAATGATTGTGTATTATTTCAAAAGGACTATGTGGATTTGAAAGATTTTCCAAAATGTGGTGCGTCAAGGTATAAATTGATGACTTCGGGGGAGTCCAAAACTGGTTCTCCTGCCAAGGTGATGTGGTATCTACCTATAATATCACAGTTTCAATGCTTGTTTGCCAATCTGATAGATGCGAAGAATTTGAGGTGGCATGCAAATATTAAGAAAAATAATAATGGGATCCTACGACATGCGTCTGATTCCCCATAGTGGAAGAATATTTATTTATTGTACCCTAAATTTAGTGAAGAAGTCAGGAATCTAAGACTTGGGCTTTGTACAGATGGGATGAATCTGTACGGGACATTGAGCAGCCAACATAGCACTTGTCCAGTTATGCTTCTTATATACAATCTTCCTCCCTGGTTGTGTATGAAAAATAAGTACGTTATGCTATCGTTGTTGATAGCGGGCCCTAAGCAACCTGGAAATGATATTGGCGTTTATCTTGAACCTTTGATTAATGACTTAAAGAAACTCTGGATTGAAGGTGTGATGACCTATGATGCTTCATGAAGAGAGACATTTTGTTTGCATGCTATGTTGTTTTGCACTTTTAATGACTTTCCAGTATATGGGAATTTGTCTGGATATAGTGTCAAAGGATCTAAAGAGTGTCCTATATGTGAAGAGAACACTGATTCAATACGACTAAAATATGGTGGCAAGACTGTAAATCTTGGTCATTGAAGGTTTCTTCCAAAATTCCATCTGTATCATAGGTTGCACAAAGCATTCAATGGACAGAATGAGGAACGGAGTGCACCTAAACCTACACTAGGGGAGGTTGTTTATGAAAGATTAAAAGACTTTGCCAATGAATTTGGTAAGAGATCACAATATACCATGGCCACACGGAGTGACAAATCTTTATTCAAGAAGAAGTCAATATTTTGGGATCTTCCTTATTGGAGTTCTTTGGTAGTCAGGCATTATATCAATGTCATGCACGTTGAGAAAAATGGTTGTGATAGTGTCATTGGTACTCTATTGAATATACCAGGTAAGACTAAAGATGGGATAAAATCTAGAATGGACCTATGTGAAATGGAAATGAGGACAGAATTAATAGAAGTAGTTAGTAGCGATCAGAGAACATACTTACCTCCCGCTTGTTACACATTGTCTCGAAAAGGAGAAGAAAGCTTTTTGTGAATGCTTGATAAATGTTAAGGTGCCACAGGGTGACTCATCCAACATCTATAGATTGGTATCAATGAAAGATCAGAAGTTGATAGGTCTTAAATCTCATGATTGTCACACTCTAATGCAACAAATATTGCCCGTGGAAATTCAATCTATATTGTCAAAGCATGTAAGGTTTGCAATCACCAGACTTTGTTTCTTTTTCAACATACTGTGAGGCAAAGTTATTGACCCTGATACTCTCGATAAATTGTAAAGAGAAGTAGTTGTTACCCTATGTCATCTTGAGATGTATTTTCCTCCTTCATTCTTTGATATCATGGTACATCTTGTTGTCCACTTGACTAGGGAAGTGAAAATGTCGGGACCAGTTTTCTTACAATTGATGTATCCCTTTAAATGATACATGAGTGTTTTTAAAGGTGATGTTTGAAACTATGATCGGCCTAAAGGGAGTATTATTGAGGGTTATGTGGCAAGAGAGGTTATGGATTTTTGTAATGACTTTCGGAGTGGTAATGATAATCCTGTTAATGACAAGAATATTGAGGAGCATTTTGGCAAAGGAATTTGGGATCACAGATGAAAGTAATCGGTCGTGAGCAGTTGGAACAAGGTCACCTGTATATTTTACACAACATCGACAAAGTTAGTGTTTATATCGAGGAACATACCAATTTCATTAAGAGACACTATCCTCGAGCCAATTCAATGTGGCTTGCTAGAGAGCATAACAAGACATTTATTAAGTAGTTTGAATATAAAGTCTTACATCAACTATCTCAAACACCAAATAATCTTACTAAAACTATCAAATGCCTCACCTTTAAACCAAAATTGAATGTTATGTCTTATTAATGGTTTGACATAAATGGATTCTCATATTACACAAAGCGTCAAGATGATAAGAGTGTCATCCAAAACAGTGGGGTCACCCTTCAAGCGTCTTCATTGTTTTTTGCAAGTGTAAAGCAAAAGAGTCCACGTGAAGCTAAAATGTTGTATTATGGTGTCATTGAAGACATATGGGAGTTTGACTATGTAGATTTTAGAATTCCGCTCTTTAAATGTAATTGGGTTGATAACACCAAAGGAGTTATAGTGGATGAATTGGGTTTCACATTAGTGAACTTTGAAAAGATTGGCGAGAAGGGTGAGTCATTCATATTGGCATCATAGGCGAAACAAGTATTTTATATCAATGATCCTGCAAATGATAAACTGTTGGTTGTTCTTCATGGTAAAAGATAGTTCATTGAAGATCCTATTGATGGAGAAGAGTATTATAATAAGTATGATGACTCTAGTCCATTCTCAGTTGGGTTGCCAACACCACCAAATATTGAAGCTAATGATGACTTGTATGTGCGTGGAGATCACAATGAAGGATTGTTAATTGATAAAAGATCGCAATATTAGAGGCATGCATGTTTATATTTTTTATATGTTTTATTTTTCTGAATGTGAACTTTACAATGTGAACTTTACAATGCGAATGTGAACTTTACAATGTGAATGTGAATTTTCAGATGGTTGAGCATGAGCATGATGACCGTGATGACGATTACTGTGAGGGTGAGGATATCAATGTGCCGCCTCACAATGTATGTTTTAAAAATATATCCTATATTTCTTTCTATATGTCCATTTATAGTTATATCATGTAAGTGTGTTTATTTTGTCAAATTTTAGGTTGATGATGTACCTCCTGAAGAATTTGGGGCACTTGATGAGAAGCAAATTTTTTTTGAAAAAGTGAGGGGCATCACTATGATGAAAAAGTTACTACAATAAAGGGGCAATGGACCCAAATTGGCTGTGGATTTTGATCATGTAGGAAATCTAGCTGGAGTTAACCGCAACTCATTTATTTCATATCTTGGGGTTCTTACTCGTAGCCATTGTAGTCCTAATGTAGAATCTTGACATAAAGTTCCTAAGGGGAAGAAAGACTTAGTATGGAAGGAACTATGTGTGAGTTATTATTATTTGCAATTCTATTTTATAGATTACCAATTTTTTGGATACTAGTTAATAGCAATTTTGTTTTGTAGAGCATATTTGAACTGGATGAAAAGTTGAATCGTAAATGCGTGATGCAACGCTATGGGAGGGTCCTAAGAAACTATAGGACAAATATCACCCGAGATTACATACGAGATGCTGAGAAGAGGAAGAAGAAAGCCACTGAGAAATGGAACTACCTGGACCCCAATGACTGGGATGAGTTTGTTACCAAAAGAAAAACTGATGAATTCAAGGTATTAAGTGTCACTCCTAATTTAATTAATATACGTTCTTATGTATTCACCTATTCAAGATTAACCTTTAGTGTTACTAACCAAATCAATGTGCTTACTAATAAGGCTATCAACGATGCTCAAAGAGCAAGGCGTGCACTAAATGTGCATGACCACATGATGGGTCCAAAAGGCTATGCAGGTGTTTGCCAAAGACTACAGGTTGAGTATACTGCTCAGTCTACTGCTAGTCAAGAGACTATAGAGTCCTCTACTATTGGTCCCACACCTCTACCTCACCATGCTATGTGGATAGCTAGGAGGCAAAACAAGAAAGGCGATATAACCAAGCCTGCAACTACTGAGGCAGCTGCAAAAATGGTAAAATTCAACTCTTAGAGCAATCAATATTGATTATTGTTATGTTTACTTACCAATTTCTATTGATGGTGATTAGTGGGAGCTTTACGAGTAGAGGAAGGAAGGCAAGTTCATCCCTGAGGGAATAAGGGATGAATTGACAGTTGCTCTTGGTAACCCAGAGCATCCTGGACGTGTTAGGGGTGTAGGCGCTGGTGTGGGCATAAAAGTGTTCTTTGGGACATCACAGCGCAAACGTGTCCCAAAAGTGGGATTATCAAATGTTGAGGTAACCTATTCTTTTTTTAGAATTCTATTGCAAAAGGGAATTCAATAATTAAAAGCTATTTTTTCTTTTGTCGATGTATAGGTAGATGAGTTAATTAATAAGAAAATCCAAGAAGCAATAGTCAAGTGGCAGACGTCTCAGGATGCCACTCATATAGTACATGTGGTGTGCCGCTCTTCTCCTACTACAAAGTTTGGGAGTAATCCTATAGACCCACCTAGCATGTCCGATGTAAGTATTTTTATGACATAGTATCTAGTCTTTTCAAGATGATATATTTATGTATATATGTATATAACATTCTTTATATAAATTTGTAGGGGTTGAAGCCATGCCATCTAAAAAGTCAAGAATTTATCATTGCAGAGGCCGAGGCTTACCCACCCCTTCCAGGGGAAATGTTTCATGTGACTCCAGTACGATATGGTGTGGTTCGTGTGAACCTGATACATATACTCCCCAGCTAGAGGGATCTTCCATTTCCATATGCCCACCCAGATTTTGAAATGCTTGGTGAAGCAGAAGGCAGAGTGATATTGTGGCCCAAAACAGATGTCGTCTATATTAATATTGTATGGTAACTTCACATTATTTTAATTTGTTAGTGTGTATATATGAGTCAATTGATCTAAAATTATATATACAAGTCAAAAGGAAGACACCTGCTACATCTCGGCCTCCACCTCCACCTCCTAAAGTACCTAGTTGGCTTCCAAGGGACCTATACGCCTCGTTAGGTCCTAATTGTAGGGGTATGGCAGTATGGATAGGCAAACATGACCCATATTGCCCTATAAATGTTTCTATTCCAGAGGATGTTGCAGGTCAATCATACGATAACAATCTATTTATACAAGATATTTTGGAGTTGTTTCATTATGATTGGCTGAATACATCTATGATAGAGCTATGGATACGGTGATATATTGTTTAAACATCCATATACCTTGTTTTATATATGGTGATCTAGTTTCTTATATATTAATGCATACGTAATACATGTTTTGCAACCACTTACACATGATATGTACAGATTTTTCATTTTCCCATGTGGGATTTTTGGTTCCATCTTTGATTTGTCTTGTAGATAAAGACCCTTCATCAGTTACTTCATACTGCTCTGCTGCTTTTAAATATTTTTGTAAAAAAAAGAAGATCGTGATAATAGCTCCATTCAATGTTGAGTAAGTTTACTTTGCTTATAATTTGGACTTAAGAAAATTACATTTTTATTGTGGATTTTGAGTTATTAATTTATAACTTTCTTACCTCTTGTGGTAGGTATTGGGAGTTACTAGTTATTGTCCCCAAGATGTTCAATGTCTATTATCTAGATCCTACGGGGAAGGAATTGATCATATATTATATGGACATACAATGAAAAGGCCATTATTCCCGTGAGAAATATTTCATATTTTTATATCTGTTAACATATGTTATTATATTACTATTTAATTATGCAATTTAATGTGTTACATTAACATGTAGGGCTTTACATGAGTTCAAAAAACCTGGAGGAAAGGTCCCCAACAAAAAGAACAACCACTAATTTGGGAGAATGTGAACGTAATTTCCCAACTCCAATGTATATATTATTTATGTGAACTGTGCTTATTTGTATTTTTGAATATTTTGAATGTTTCAATTTATAGTGTGTACCCACAAGACAACGGCTAGGCATGTGCATACTATGTGATGCAATTTATGGACCTAATTATCAAACATGCCGCAATGGAAATCGATACCATACATAAGGTATTATATATCGTCTGATTAGATAATATGAAATATTTCAATCTTATTATATATTATTTATTATCTATATACGTCATTCTCTTTGTAGGTGTTTAAAACTGACTTCACTACAGGTCAAAAGTTATTAGATGTACATAATCCCTATATGATGGAAGACTTAAATGATGTAAGAGAATATTTGGCAAAAGCCCTACAAGTAGTGGGAATTTTTAAATATGATTGGGATACTCATGGAGATAATAACGATGATGAATAAAGAATGATATTTCTAACCTTTGTTCACATAATTATTTTTGTGTGAATGTGAATGAATTTTTCTGAATTGTCATATGTGTGAATGTGAAGATGATCAATACATGAATATTTCTACATGTGTCTGAATGTGAAAAGAGATGAAATGAATGGAACTAAAGGTTTCTAAATGTGTGTGAAAATGGAGGAAATTTGAAATGGAACTACTGGTTTCTACATGTATGTGATGAAAAATAATATGAATTAAATGTGCATATACATGTGTGTGATCATAAATTGTTGTCCATCTTGTTAATTTTGTAGGTTTGTGGCATATTGTTGGCTGATATCAAAGGATATTGTAAACCTGCAATTCCAAACTGAACTGCAGGTTTTACATCCTGCTGACCAGCCATAAAGTAGGCATGCAAACTTATAAGAAAAAAAATCAGAATATAGGTGTCGATTATTAGTATAAAACTGACAATAAAGGCATACAACGTCGGTTATTAGCAAAAAACTGACGTCTATGTGGCTAGGTACCACGGCCATGGTAGGAAGCACAGCCGTGGGGGATATGGCATCAGTTATATATACAAATTGACATCGATGGTTCCCTTGCTGGTGCATTTTATTAGTGGTGGGAAGGGTTATGACGTCGGTTTTTGTGAAATGCCGACATCTTTGACCTGGATATAGTGTCGGTTTCATTAACTAACTGACGCCCATTGTGCCCTTACTGGCGCATTTTTGATGGCAGGAAGGGTTAGGGTGTCGGTGTTAAAACCGACGCTGAAGGTTTCAACTTTTAGCGGCACCCACTTGGGTGTCGCTTTGAAATCGACGCCAAATGCCTTAAATAACCGACACTAAAGGTCGGTTATGTACTAGTGTTAAGCATGCTCAACCCATAGTAGTACTAGGATAGGTGACGGGTCAAGAAATTTATCCTGGCTTGAAGTGAGTGAGGACAAAGCGCGTAGTTAAGGTTAGTATTGGTTTGGAAGGCTAGTTATCATTCTTGAAACTCTATTGGAGGGTTGTTACATATGGAATCAAAGCCATAACCCATCTAGTAGGTGGGGCCCACATGGGCACGCAACATACCAGTCTTTTATCCGTACAGTCTAGGCATGTTGGAAAGAGTTGTCAATGCTGATGTAGCCACCCTTGCATTGGTATTCCATGATCAGGAGTGTGTCCATGGGCCATTGTGGATCTGCAGGGAATATTATGAGGCCATGTAGTTGAGCATTAACCATTACGTCAAGAGTTTAAGCGGGGAGATTGTATTATCTTAGGCTTTGAGGCCTCAGATAAAATGATCCTAAAAGGAATGATTGGAAAACCATATCACCAAGGTGCACCTCCTTTTCAGGGATCCCATCACTAGAAAAACTTTATGGTTAAGCATACTCAGCCCAGAGTAGTACTAGGATGGGTGACTAGTTGGGAAGTCTATCATGGCTTGCATGTGAGTGAGGAAAAAGCACACAGTTAAGGCTAGTGATGGTCTGTGGGGTCAGTTGTCATTCCAAAACTCTACTAGAGCCTTGGGCAGTGGGCCCAAGACAAGGCTTCTTATGATACTACATATAAGAAGGTTGCATCCAAGGAGGAGGTTGATTAAAGCTACTCCATAGTGTGCTTCAAATTTCTTCTTGGGAAGAAGGTTTTTGTGAAGCGTTATTGGAAGCTACTTCTAGTGAGAAGGTTGCAACCAACGAGGAGCCTGATTGCATCTACTCCATAGTGTTCTTCCAACTACTTCTTGGAAAGAAGGCTATTGTGAAGCATTATTAGAAGCTACTTCTTGTGAAAAGGTTGTGACCATGGCGGGAGGCTAACTGCGATATACTCCCATATGTAAATTCTCCTTGAACTAGAAAAGGAGGGTTGTCTTGATCCACAAAAGACACCAGCTAATTTTTTGTATTTTGTATCATTTAAACAAAAGGAACAAAATATAGTTTGAAAAACCATGATTAGGAACAACCAGGTAGTGGACTAACATCTTTTGATGAAACCACTATAAATTGGGTGTCTCTTGTGGTTTGCCTTCATTTTCATATAACTTGCTTTACATTTCCCTACTTTATAAATGTAAGGAAGTTGAAATCTAATCTCCTTATGTTTTAAATTGAATAAGTTTTTCTAATTAACGATCTATTTACCCTCCCTTCTATATCTATCATACTTCATGTTCAACTATAATGACAATATGAGTATAATCTAGAGAAACTATGGCAGTCTGAACCTCACATTATACCTAATAAGGGGTAGTTCACCTAAGTCTAATGATGGATAGTAAAAGTTTCTCACACTCAAGGTGGTATGACAAACATGGGTTAGGTTTTCTAAATGAAAAATAAAAGTTCATATATATGATCATTGAGCAATATATGTCATTATCATACATGCACACTTTCTATGCACCCACATACACAATTTAGTAACATATTGATCCGTGTAACTATTTCTTAGCATTTGAGGTCACTGACATGCATATAAAGATATGAAGACCTAGAGATTCAAATGAAATCAATTGAAGAAATCGGAGTTCATACAAGCATGATTAGTTACATATCATTGTAATTCTTCCCATTTAAATGTTATTATTCATTAAGAAATTCCTATAACTCCTTAGAGGAGCCTCATTATACATCTTCTAACCAATATTTGTTCAATTATTGGAAATTGTTGATTATTATTTGTTATATGTTAGATATGGATCCTAGAAGTTTAGGTACCAACTCGACTTTGTAGTTTCTCTAAATCGAGGGATACTAAAAAGTGAGGATCATTACCTATGGTATCAGAGTCTGTATTTATCATATAATATTTAATAGTTGATAATCAATTAATACATTGAATTATAAGGAAAATTATTAGGCCATACTCTAAGGGTAACAGTGATTAGAAAGGATCACAACTTTGGAGGATTTGGGGTATGAAAATATTTTTTCCCGCACCAATAAGATGGTATAAAGGGACTTCCTAAGTAAATGTGATACCTGCCTTGACAAAACCTAGGGTTTTCTTGTAATAATATTCCCCGTAGTCTTATCATCTCTAATGTTGTCGACTTCTCATCTCACTACTTAATAAATCCCAAAATTCACTTCTATCCTCTTTAGAAATTAGGGTTTTAGGAAGAAATAGGATTAAGACATCATTTTCCAATTAAAGAACATATAATGGTAATTAGTGAAATAGATGTGAAAAACATTAGATGTACCTTATGTCCCTCTAGTAGGGGTAAACCCTACAAAAACCTAAGTATGGGTTGGACAACCCTACTATCCCTACAAGACTTAAGTGGGAGAACCCAGTAGAGTATGAAAACCTTAGTGGTTCAAGGGAATTTAAAACCCTAAAATATAGGATGTAGTCCCTTAACATAAACCTAAACCCTAATCTGGGACAATGATATTAGTATAGGTGAAATGATAACCCTAACAAAAGAATCCCTAATCAGGTAAAAGTAAAGAGAATAATAGATGGGTTGGGTAACCCCTTCTGGGTACCAAAAATTAGATACCCTAGTTTTCCATGCATGAAAGTATATGGATTAATGAATGAATGATGAATGATGCATGTAAAGGGTTTGGCATATATATATATATATATATATATATATATATATATATATATATATATATATATATATATATATATATATATATATATATATATATATATGTGTGTGTGTGTGTGTGTGTGTGTGTGTGTGTGTGTGTGTGTGTGTGTGTGTGTGTGTGTGTGTGTATGTGGGTGTGTGTGTGAGAGAGAGAGAGAGAGAGAGTGAGAGAGAGAGAGAAACATAGGTAATAAATGGTTACATAAGAATAATTATAATACCCTCATCTCACTTTAAGGTGCGGTATCTTAACCTAGGGTGGGTCAACTCGTGAATGGAATAATGACCTATCAGGGAGGCATAACCCTAAATCGGTGGATTTAGGTTATAGATAGAAAGCCCAACCTCCTTCTGTAAGACAAGAGGAATGTAGACTTGTAAATAGATATCCAGAATCCGCACATTAGATCCAGATTTGAGTTTGAAATTTTGAAAAAGAAATCCAACATCCTCAAAATTTGAATAGATTTTAGATATCACATTTCAGATCCAAAAATTTCAGACTGGATATTGGATATCACTATATCTTCTTTGAAAAAAATCATAACTCGATAAACATATGCATATTTCATTAAATATGTATTATTATATATATAAATATGAAAGTATATGGACAATTTATAATACATATTTAATGTATTATCAATATTTTTATATGGAATATACTGATTAACATTAAATGTATGATCTTCAATTTGGATTGAATATATATTTGAATTCAAATATTATTCATTCGGATCAAATTCAGATATTACCATATGACATAAATTAGATATCAGATCAAAAATCAGATCAATTTTTGTATCCATCACATGTTTGATCAATTTATAGGTTTAACCCTTGGTTAGATCCTTCCTTAGAAGGGTGAGTTGACCAACCTCATCTTAAGGCTTGAGGTAAATTTTACATTCTCAAAGGACCTAACCCTAGAGGAAATTGAAAATGATGGTATATGTCTAAGTCATGAAAGCATTTAACCTTACCTAGTCATAGTAGGTTGTCATTCATAATTGGTTTCAACATATATTAAATGTGAAAATCTTGGTTAGAGAAATGCTAAGGTAAATATGAAAAGGAAAAGTGAGGTACATTGAAAGGGATGTAGAAACAATTGTGCACCTAAGGTATGTAAGCCCTACTGCCACTATGTTTGGGAAAGAAGAGTGTGCATTTGGCTTAATGTCCCAGATGCATAAATATGCTAGAATGCAGACTTTACTTAGAGAAACTTTCAAGTAAAATGTGTAACAAAACTTAAGTCATTGAAAGGAATCCAATGAAAGACATATAATTTATAGACCCCTCTTAGACAGGATGAGTCATGGGATATAGAAACGTAATGATGTTAGAGACCCTTGTCCTAGAAGAAGGTGTGATTGATAAAAGAATCAAATTAAAGTTGTGACATGTCAATAAACCCTAGGTAGGGTATATCCCTAAGTCAACCCTAGGGTCAAGTAGGGATGCTTGATGGTACATGAGACCTAAGGGGTTAGGAGGTGATCATGCCCTAAGTACATAAAGTTTGTGGGGTCGGGAAAAAGCTATCCATATGTGCAAAACACCCATGAGTTAGGAAAATGGCCACCTCCATGAGTACATAAAGCCTAAGGGGTCAATGTGAAAGGCACTCCATAAGTACACCAGACTCGTAGGGTCAAGAGGAGAACACTTTGAAGTTACCTAAACCCATGTAGACCTTAAGGAAATGGATAAGGCTAATGATACATGATATATAGACATAAGGAATATTAGAACTTATGCAATAATATTTGAAATAGAGTCTAAAAGAAAGTTGTAAATTAACTCAAGAATTATGTGTAAAGAACTTTCCGATTGGGTGCATGAAATTTAAGGAAACTCATAGAATTGAAATGTTTTCATGGCTTGGATTCACTGGTTAAGATTGATTCAACAAAAAAATTGAATTAAATGATAATGTGTAGGTACACAATATATGCACATGGAGTAGGATGAACTTTGCATTTGTACCATAGATAAATGTTTATTTAATTTTATTATAGATGTGAGAGATTGAGTAGCTCTAACATGATACAAGAAATTGGCATCTGAGAATGAATACCCTAAGTTGAATTTAATGGCATGATATAGGGTTTTGAGGTGTTACCTCACCCTCACATAAATATAGTTGAATAATGAATAGTAGATTTGAAACCTTTGTGAATGTGTAAAAACCAAGTGGAAATTAATCACCAAGTGATTATATCATGCAATTAATGAGGTTGTGGATATATCCTTGAATGAAATTTGAGTTCCCACCTCATAACATAGATAATTGTCACCTTAATGTAAGTTATAAATGTTAATATAGCTAAAACATGTCTGAGAAAGGTTGCTAACCCTAATGTGTGAGGCTAATATGAGTTAGTGTTCTTCTTAATGTGATTGTGTTTGAATTATGGGGACAAAATTCCTTTTTAAGTAGGGGTGAATACAAGATCCTCAAATTATATAAATTTTATAAATTTGAATTCACTAATAATTAATTGAGATCCACTTTAAGATAATCATAGTAATATTATAATGAATGACGAATTTAAGTTCTAGACTTAGTCTTCAATTCATGGAAATAATGTAACATTGAGCTAATATTTGAATATGAGACATCAATTGATAAACAATGTTTTAATCATAATTAGAATGATAACTGGTGTGTGGGAACATTGGAAGGCCTATGTATGGAATATGGGCATTAGAATCCAGTTTAGGCCCAATTGGGCTATTTGAGTGACAAATAGATCCATGGGATCTATGATAAAGAATTGGAAATGTCATGCATAAATAAAATGTGAATAATATTGTGATTTGAATGGGAGACAACCTATGAGATAATTAGCAAGTTTCTAGAAGATTCCAAAGTGACTAATGATCTAAATAATTAAATGAACAATTATTGATCTCTTACTTGGATTCCATGTATTCAGGTATCAAATAAATATAATCTAACCTAGTATATGGTCCAATAAGATACATGGACTAAAAGATGATCAATTAAGTTTTGAGATAATTGTAAGATTATCTGTAACCTAGGTGATTAGTTTAACAAAATACTTGAATGGAAAGAAAATGAAATTATCATTAGTCTTTTCAACCCAATCTTTGCCTAATATGAGATCAGCTGTAGGTCTTGGTTCTGGTTCCTCGTCTTCAGGGTTTGAAATCTTAGTGTTCTGAGATCTTGCTATTTGGATGCTTTTGATCTGGGTTCTGGATAGCGTTTGGTTTTGGACCTGCTAGCTATGCTGTCATTTTTTTATTATCTGCTTCCTAAGGCATCATAACTTCAGTAGGATGTGGATTTTGCTATTGATTTCTGGGTTAGTTAGGTGTTCTCTAGACTGTCGCTTGGCTGGCAGGTCCGTCCCCTCCCTTTCCTTGCCAGATAGATGGTTCAATAGGAGCTCTATTTTTTGCTTTTGGTCTCTGGTTGTCTTACATCCTGGTTGTAATGAGCTTTTAGCTCATGTTGATGTAATGGGGTACTTAGTTCCCAAAGTTTTTTGTATTAATAGTAACACACTTTTTGGACCGACCAAAAAAAAGATTTGGTGGCTTTTGGATAATCCTAGAGACCTATATGATTTTTTGAAAGATTGGAATATTTCTAGTAAAGTTTGAGATAAATATATATTAGGAGATAATGTGTACCTATCACGCTAAGGTCTAGATAAAGTGGGACCATGGGGGTGCGATAGCAGGATGTGGGGTTTTATCCCAGCTATGATCTAAAGATTAGCCAGCTCCCAGCCAGTCATTAACCATGCCCAAGTCGAGGAAAGTATGGGCACTGATCACCGACTTGTTCTCTCTCCTCCATCCACCATTTCTACTATCTTAAGTTCATTGGAATTATAAGAATATGACAATCTAATGAACCATTACAATTTCCATAATTGTTTCCATTTGTGATAGCCCAGTTCCTCTGAAACACCAGGAACATAGGGTGAGTCAAAGCTAGATATCCCTTTACCTGGACGCTTATGTAAGCCCTTTAGAAGCTTGTTCATGGGCCCCAATCTCATCTCATCTCTCAATTTCTCTCACATTTCATCGAGGCTGGTCATCTACCTCAGTCTTCATCATAAGAAACTCTAGTTGTCATTCGGCATCACATGCATCTCCTGCCAATTACTTTGGCATCAAGGTTGGTGAGGATCCTATGAAGGGTTCCCAACCCTTAATACAACACAAGGTGACCCAACCTCTGTACCCGTAAGCCGGCCCTACATCCATGGAGAACCTCATCAGGATGGTAATACTAAGACCTCGTGATTGGTCACAAGTGATCAAAACAAATCATCGGGAGAGCAAGAAGCTTCATCCAACCATTAGTTGGAAAGCCATTTGATAATCATCTACTCCGTGTTCCCTTTCCATATTCTTAAAATCTTGATCTAGTTCCTTCTTCTCTGGCCATCTCATGATGTGCCAAGAAGCTCCCCAAGACCAGTGAGGCAAGCACCTAAGTCCCTAGTGATTGTTGTGAGGTTTAGAAGTTGGAAGTCAAGTCTCTCGTTAACTCCCTCCATGGCTTCTTAGAGCATTCATCAGACCAATGAAGGCGGTGATCATTTTCCTTTATTGTCCTAGCTGCATGATTAGTTGTGATCAGTGCATAAAGAGAAAAAGGGTCACCTCACATTTTCCAAAGGAGGGACCGCACTGACTAGGTGATGATATGACTGAAGCCCATGTTGGTTTAGATGATGTAGGAATTAGTGAGGAGTCGGCATACATTTGGTATGATTATATCTATCTTGTTTTAATTGTAGGAAATAAATTATAGATCGAAATATATTAACAGTTAACATAGAATTTAATACAAAAATATGTAGATTCTAAATAAACTGATTTGAAGGTCTAAATCAGATTTTAGTTCTAAAAGTGTGGGTGGTACATGAATTAATATGATTATAACATGAAAACAAAAGATTTTGTGATTAATATCTTAATTATATTGAATATGTTTGCTTTGTGATATAAATTGATATTGTTGAATATAATGAAATCCCAAGATAAGTATAAAGTGTTGATGTTTATTAGGGTCCATAAATCATTAGATCCACACACATGGGAAATAGTGTTTTGAGGCATACCAATAATCTTAACCCTAAACCAAGGAAACCCAAAACCTTGTTTAGGATGTATGTTTATTAGTGGCATATTCATACAATGATAATACAATGGTGATATGTATATTTTAGATGATGTTGGTAGATTGTGGATTTCTCGATAGTAACTTGATGATATGATTGCTTGAAGTGTACGCCATTGTTTTACACTGAGATATGTGGTTATTTATGGATAATCACATGTATAGAAATCAAACTTTTGCTGAATATTTATCTAAGTTTGTCAAAATAAACTATTGGATGTTTATATACTTCTTTTTCTACTATAATGCCAATATGAGTATCATAAAAAGAAACTAAGATAATTTGAACCCTGGGTTAGACCTACTAATGGATTATTCATTTATTTCCAATGACGGATAGAGAAAGGTAATTACACTCAAAGTGTGATGACATGCATGAGTTAGGTTATCGAAATGAAAATACAAGTTCATATATTTGATGGTTGAGAAATATATATTGTTATCATAGATGCACACTTTTGTATGAACTGACGTACATAGTATAGAATTATACAAATCCACGTATTCGTTTGTCCCGTTTTAGATAACTCCCATGTATATAAAGATATGAAGACCCGAAGATTCATATGAAATCAATTGAAGATACTAAAGTTAATACAATAAATATTAGTTAGTTATCTTAGAACTTCTTTTCATGTATATTTTAATTTTATTTGAGAAATTCATGAAACTCCTTAGAGGAGCCTCATTGTATGTCTTGTAAGTAATCTATATTTAGTTAATGGAAATTGTTGATTATTATTTATTATCTGTTAGATCAGGATCTTGAAATTTAGGTATCGAATCTTGACTTTATGGTCTCTATTAATTGGGTGGTACTAAAAAGTGGCGGTGTTATAATTATCCTGTTGGAGTAATGCATTTCACATTGAAACTATTTTCTTTACTAAGAGTAGTGTATCTACGAATGTGTCATTTTTCTCACCGAAGTAATGCATCCCATAAGAGGACACATTCTTGAATAAAATTTCATTTCATCAAAGATTTTGAAAAGATAATAAATAAAAAATAAAAAATAGTTGGTTAGTCTTATTTTGATTTTTAATTATTTGTATATGTCTGGGTAACAAAATATTGACATATTTTCTACTCTAGAACCAATTATTTATTACATTTATTGTTCCCTCTATGTATGACACCATGTTGGGACACAATTGTTGCCATGCAACACACAATGTTTCAGAGTGTTGTCGACTATAAGCATGTTGACGCTATCTTATTTTCCTTTAAAAGTAGGATTTATAGATTATCGCATAAAAGTGTACTTGTTCTTAGTGAACGTAGTGGTTTTTGTCAATCTTAGCACACTTATATTCAATAGTTAATGTGTAGGAGACAATGAGATATCTTCCCATCAGGAATTTCTACAATTTTCTAGAAAAGTGTCTCTCTTACCCTAGACTAGGCTTTGTCTTCAGTGTATCCTTGAAACGATGCTCCTATTAATAAATAGGTCATGTTTTCACTTAAATATAGATTTATTGTTACTTTGAGTTGGATTATGGAGCTTTCACTCTTGCTCATTGGTACATGTAGGTGACAATCTGTTCACAAGGTACACATTCAATTTCTCCTCATTCTCTCCTCTCCTTTCTATTCTATCCTCTCACACTTTAATTTACGACAATGATGTTGTGTGGTTCCCTCCTATCAAGATATAAGGGACAAATTGAACACCCATGGTTTTAGCTTATTCACAAAATTCTACATGGCTCAACATATATTCCCAACCATCTCCTTCAATATCTACTATGTGGATGAAGGTGTAAACATCTCCCTATATCAAAATAAGGTTACAAGTCATGTTAACAAAAACCAAATGGCAATCTCCCATGTCAATAATGGACATTTTCAAGGTTTTATTAGAATAATGTTTACCATTCATCATTCGATCAAATGTTGTATATTCCCCCCCCCCCTTATGGTGCCACTATTATCCCGAGATGGGTGTAATGTAGGTTGACTTACAAGTTGGTAGTATCCAACAAAGGATCTTGTTTGTATGGCACCAAAATGGCCACATTTTCTCAAGTGAAGATGCAAAGAGCTCATTGTTTCCATTAATGAATAGGACATACGGGCTTCTTCCTCAATATTGTTTGTGTCAGCAAGTATTACCTGTTGAAGTTTGATGATAATGGGAGGTATCAGCCTTCACTACAAAGTGTGATCAATGATTTTGTATATGATATTTCTCCTCTCGGTTTTGAAGACCTACACTAGAGTTATATCAACCATAGTAAGTGTATTATAATACATTTGATCTGTAAAAATACATAAAATGTTACTTTTATAGCAGTATTATTCAAGTTTTGTGTAACAAAACCTACAAAACCACTATGGGTGCAAAACTATAAAAATCGAATGTAATAGAAATCACTGAACAAGATCTTGACCTATATCATGCATGTATTTATGCCAATAAAGGAAAGAATAGGGAGGATCTTGGTGACTGTTTTATGACAATGGTTGATTTAAGTATTTACACACATGTGGTCGTAGATAGTAACCCCTTGAACAAAGAGTAAAAGATCATAGTTGATCAAGATAGTAGTTCATCAGTTGTAGGTAAATCATATATGCACTATAAATTAAAAATGTAAGACTTTTAATATATCTAATATTATTGGCACACTTATTGGATCAAAAATAGCAATAAATGGCGTCTGAACACAAGTTAAAAACAATACATGGTTAAGACTCAAGCTTTCTATATGTAGTATCAAGCAAAAATCCATAGATATATCAGATGTCTTATCCCTAAAAAGTTCTTCAACTATGCCCTTAAAGAAACATGACTATATAGGAAATACATTCCTTGTCCTTCTACATTTCAAAATTTATAGAGAGGGAAGTATGCAAAATTAAATTACTTATTCTTCTTCATCATCATCATCTTTGCATCGATATACCACATCAAAAACACTTTACCTACCAGAGAAATACATAATACGTACTATGATAAGAATAATAGGGTAGAGAAAAGGAATACTATCTATTAAGAAAAACCACCCATGGATACCTTGAAGATAATGATGATAGTGTGATAAGGGTAGAGCGTAGGGAGGCTCCCACAAGAACTAAGAGAACCATACACCATGAAAAGTTATGAAGCATTAATATGAATAAGAGGGTTGTCTTTACATCATCTATCTATATGTTAATATCACCACTACCCCATGTAGTTGATAACAACATTGTTGATAAATTACTAAACCACAAACTTTTAATACACATAATGACATGAGTTCGGTCGAATCCAACATTGAATGGATAAGACACTTATTTGATAGAGGTAAAGTGAGAATCTAACTACAAAAGAGAGGTTCCTATACCACTTCAAGATCCCTAATCCCTACTCTACTTTTGATGAGAGGTTGCATGTTATAGATTTCTCAAGAAAAACATCTCACCAGAGAGATGCTAGAGAGATCAACATTGATGTGCCAGTCATGTGCATGAGGCTTTCCAACGTATTGAAAGATTGCAAATTTCATTTTCTTTTCTCCAAATTCCCATGAGATACTACCAATAAGAACTTTAGAGTCATAAAAATCCTATGCCACTTTACCCAAATTTTTCTATAATAAGGTGTAAAATAATATCTTGCTCTCAACTTCTTTACATCTTGTTTGAGATCACACCCATTGATTATATGGTTGGTCTCACCATCAATGTTTCTAGTGATATTGGTTTCTTACTAGGACAAAAATCAAAATGGAATCTACAAAGAGGTTCCTTAATGGATCATGAAGGTGGGATAGGGTGGATGTCCCTCATATCCCTTCCAGATCACCTCTAGGAGGACATGGTTTTGAAGGCCCTAACATAGACTTAGTGTCCATGCTTCATTATGTGCATCTTGATTACCTTCAATTATACACATATGTATAGTTTTTATTCTAAATTGTAATCACCCATTATTGGAAACATTCTAGATAAGGTCAATGTTATGTCTATTCAAAATATTCACATTTATTACATTACTTGTTAGTACCTCACCACCATTGCAACTCCTTTTGAAGATATCCTTCAACATCTATCTATATGGATAGCTCCTCATGGCCATAATCATAGGGTCTAACCACATGCTAGTATGCTTGTAAAAGAAAAGATCATGCAATGGTACCCAGACTAAGGACTCACAAGAAAATTCCATGTTTGGGTTGCAAAGGAATCAATACAAAACCCGACTTCAAAAGACCTCTATCGAACAACTAGAATTCTTCCAAAAAGAACAACATCGTCAAAACTCTTTAGCTACATAAAGGTTCAATAACCCCATGCCTTCATCGGTTGTCTCTTACCTCATGAATTCTTAGGATGATGTGTCTAAGCCTTAACATGACACCTTTAATCAACTACTAAGAATATTACATCTAGAATTTGGGAGGTTCTAGATGTAAAAATCAACATGGGATAGGTATGGTGCCTAGAAAGATTTGGCACATCCAAAATATGAAACTAAAGTAGAAAAACTAGTTTATGAGTTATTAGTAGACAAAACCTACTCATTCTTTTATCTATATAAAATTCACACTATTTGTTCTTCTCATCTTGACTTAAAGCTGGCTAAAAATAATTTCTTATGGGTAGACCATTCTTCTTGTATTGATTTCCCACATAAGATTGGTTTATCCTTTAATGATGCACATAGTGCATATCAAGTATAACATGATATTGAGGCCGACTTAGGTTCTAATCAACAACAACAAGAACCTACAATAAATCAACTAAATAACATCAACTTTGACTGTTTTACTTTCTCTTAAATTTAAAATATCTTTTAAATGTTTCTTGAGTAGTTTTAGCAATTCGAAAACACTCTCTGGGACACATTATTCTTTCTACTTAGATTCAACCCATTATGATACAAGAAACAAAATGCAACCACAATTCATAAGAAATTTGATATGTTGGTGGGAATCAGATAACCAATTCAATACAAAACCATTCATTGGTCTCAATGGTAGTATTTGTGTGGTGTGGGATGATATCAGTGTGCATTGTATTGATCATAAAATAAAAAAAATATAAGACAACCCACAATTTCATTACATATACTGATAACATTCATAAGATTTGTAAAGGTGTTTATGGCAAACCAAGAAACAATAAATTAGAATATTTAGTGAACAAAAAGGTATGGTTGATATCTATAAAATCAAACGTTGGATAATTAAGGGGATTCTAGATTCAAGTAGTTCAGAAGCACCTCATTGTCTATTTTGGATTGACTTGTGAAATCAACTCTACTAAAGGATTATCACCCACTAGGAACTTCTCTAGTATTGTAAAGGATCGTATAATAGCACATTCCAGTTACTCAAAACACCCATTACATACCTTGGGGCCATGGACTTTTTTGGTCAAGTGTTTTAGGAGTAGTCGTAGATAGTAAAAATAGGTAGTTTACAATGCTAGACCATCAAAGAAAATACTAATGGAATACAAAATATATTTGAAAATTGAAAAACTCCCACACGAAAGATGAAACTAAGGAATGCAAACGATTTTGGTAATGAACCTTAAAGATTGGGAGACCATAAAAATCATTATGGAGTTGGAATCTAAAAAAACTAGATACACTAGAAATTGAACATAAGAAAGCTATAATAAAATAACTACTAGTTAAGAAATAAATATTATGGAAATAAATAAACAAAAATGGGTAGAAGTAGTAAATATCAATACCAAATCCTTCCATATAATTTCTAGTACCTATAAGATATGTGTAAATATACATACACTCATATGTGATCTAGTGACAACAAACACAAAAGTTGATATCATAACAAATATTACAAGTATAAAAAATCCTTCTACATAATTTTTAATACCGAAAAGATATATATAAATATTCATACACTAATATGTGTCATCTGACAACACAAAATAAACCTAATATCATAAAAATGTTATAAATTTGTTCAAAAACATTTCAACCACAATAGATTCCTCTCCAAGTGGATTATCTTTTATTAGAACCATTTTTGTGCAAAAAAGACAAGATCCACTTACTTTCATTCATCCTTTATCTATTGTTAAAAAAGTAGTTTAAAGTCTTGGCATTGACACGTCCCAATGATGAGACTAATTTTATATGTCATTCTATAAATTGAACAAGGAAACTTTGCATGTAACAACCCCTACCCTATAATCCTCATTAAATGGGGAAAAGGAGACAAGGGTGGTCTATCAACCTTTCTGATACCAAGATTTTCATAAGTAAACTAGTTATGAATCATATTATTCTCTTGAAAAGATAAGAGTTTAACAAAAGATAAAATAGAAACCATCATATTGGGTTTATATCTAGCATATGCTAAGAAAGGAAATATCCAAATTTTTTTAGAACAAAAATTTTAATTGAAAAATAAATTAGCAACTCCATCATAAGTTTTCTTGAGTTATCTTTTTCTTTATTCACCTTTTTAGTCCCTTCCTATGAGAAGATATTTAATCTAAAACGATGGATAATGAAATGTCAATGTACACATACATTTGCACATGCATTGTTTTTTGTAAAATCATCTAAGTAATATGTTTTTATGAGAAAATAGTTATCAAGGATAATATAAAACATTTTATATTCATTTTAACCTATATTTTTCTATCCCACATGGTGAAATGGAACACTCTTACAAGTTACTAGAGTTAAAAGTGTCCCAATTACCTAAAATACTTTACAAGTTTCCCTACTCAATTTTCTAGTCATATTTTCCGAGTTATACCATTTATGTACACTATGTCCTGTGACTTCAAGTGGATTCTTCATCTTGAATGGAAATTAATTTTTCCAAAATCACCCTCGTGTGACTTAATTAGGGTTTTAGTACAATTATGTGTACGTGATAGTCAAAGAGCTTGTAAAGTGGAACTCATATTGCAATCAAAGAACTAAATCCTCAAAAAATCTATACAAAGTCCAAGTCATTAATAATGTAATTAGGCATTAGATTACCCACATATATGTTATGATGTACGAAAATTCCAAATACATATTGAAAAACAACTTCGTCCTTCATTAAAAAAAGAACCATATAGTATTATAAACATTTTTATTCAAAACTAAACTAGGGTTGTATGGTATTAGTGTTTAGGTTGTACATGGTCCTCAAGGCTCTAGGGTTTTCACCAAAATTAGGATTTTTGGGATTATTTCATGTATTCTTGCAAAAATATCCATATATGGCTTGTTAGACAACTAAATAGCAATATCATTGTTAGAAAGGGAGTTTGTGATGTTTAATTCTCTAACATATGTCATCTAAACATCATTATCTAATATGAGAAACATGTGTATCTTATCTTTAAACTCACTAGAATAGGAACATGATCAAAATCCCAATCTAAAGAAACATATTTAATGGTCCAATTATCCTAGTCAAATTGATATTTCACTTTGCACCATTTGGATAAACCTAATATTTTCTATGATTTATAAAATATATACCTTGTATATGCATATATAGGTTGTTGATATGATATCCTAGTGACTTAGGAGGTTGTATCATGGAACCAAGGTCTACAATGTACCACAACATGTGTGGTATGGTCTTGGAGTCTTCTTGGCCTCAGTGGATGACATACTGCCTTCATCTAGTCTGGTCCAGCCTACCTTCACACCCACCAGTTTCTAACATCCGGTGCCATACTTCCTATTTTTTCCCTCTTCACAATCTCTTGTCTAACTTTTATGTTGAAACAATAGTCATTAGTCATGTTTTAGTGTGTTGTCGTCGAGTCTCCCTTTATCAAGTTCCAATGAGGACATCATGCTTTTATGCCAACAACTACAATGTCCTTCAACTTACTTGAGGCCCTGGGCCTTTTTACAACCACCTCTAGAGCCCCAACTCCTTCAAGGACACTATGCCAATGTGGAAACAACAAGCATGTCAAGGAATGGTGGGGAAGATTCTCATTCCAAGGTTGAATGGGTATAGGTAAAGCTTTGCAAAGTTATTCCAATCCATACAATCTTAGAAATATGAAAAGGGGTGGTAGAGTAGAGAGAGGCCAGTTTATCTATGTGCTTGAGTACTGTTATAGTTATGGTGAGGGGAAGAGAGGCAATGACCCTTTCTCTTTAAATTATTTCACTTTATCTAATGGATGGTCATATCATATCTCTTTAAATCACAACCCCATTTTCTTGGATAAGATGCATGATCTCAACCATCAGCATGGGAAATATTCCTACAAGAGATTGGCCTCTCCCCCCTCCTACCCATTTTGGCTGGAGGTAGGTTATGAGATATTAGTCGTATGGATACCATATATGAGATGGTTATAGGCCATACCAAACAAATGAGTTCCCCTAGAGTTAGTCTTAGGGGCTGATTGTCATTATTCCAATGAATGATCTATTGAATCAATCAACCAAACTATAAAATGATAAACAATATTTAAATTAGTTCTACCTTTTCAAGTCTACAACTCCCAAATGACAACTCAAAAGGAACCCAAATTTAAACATTGCTTCCTTAAAAAATATTCTCCATCTTGAGAAAATGAAATCAAAAGGGATAATTTTGATAGCATACACAATCATCCAAAAAAGAATGAAAATGAATACCATATTTAAAACTAATACCCTCGAATATCTTCTAGATAATTTCTATAGGAACAAGATATTTTCCTAATATCTTGCATCCTTGGTCTATGAAAAATTCATAAGGTCATCATAATACCTAGATATCTCTCATCCTTAACTACATGATTAAAATAACCAAATCATTCAATATATACTTGTTTTTCACTTGAACTTATCTCTAAAACTTTCAAGATAACATTATTACTCTTACTTATAAAACCATATATTACAAGAGGTATCTTGTCGTGAGGTGAAACGGTTTGATTTCCTTTCAAGAATTCATCTATTACTAACCAGGGTCATTTTGTGAATTAATCATAAAAAGTCATAATATTTTAACACATTGACTTACTTACGAGGTCTTTGTGACAATATATGAGATGGATACACCCACCTTAAAATCTTTCTTTTAACCAAGCATGCATTTCTCTTATCAAAATATTAGAAAACTCAGCATAGATTAGCCATCTAGACCTAATAGTCAGATAAACAACTCATACAACAATATTACCAAGGTGTAGAGTACAAGAATCAAACAACACTTGGACCACATACATGTGTTAAATAAAAAACCATTTATGGCATATGATTAGAAAGGAATAACATATACTATGAAAATTCTAAATAAATAAAATGTCATAGATAAAATGATTAATAGTATGATCAGTGGCACAACTCAACCCTCACCGTGGATACTTCTCCTCACAAACACCATCTTCTAGGATGTTGATGATTCTACTGTAGCGAGTTCCATTGTGATAACCTAGAATTTCCTTTGTCCTCATACATGTGATATCTACTTCATATGTGAACTAATTCCTCACTTTATCATTAATTTCATGATGTGAGTTTTGTTGATGCCTTTTGAGTTTATTCTATGTTTACTTGATGAGTAGTGACATCCAATTTCATGAAAAACCAAGATTTCACCCAAATTATACATCATCCTCTCTCATCCCCTTTTGAAATCATCTATGTGTGTTTTCTTTCCCTCAACAAATTTATGTGTAGAGGACTTCCAACACACCCATTTTCACTCAACTATGAGGTCATATGAAGGGGATATGCCCATTTCAAATATATATCTTGAAAACCTAATTTGGAATCAAATTATTGGCCATCCTCTATGTGGGTTAATAATTCGAGGCCCATGTTAGGGGCACACGACCCATCCATGCCCCTTATTCCCCCGTTAGTCAAGAATGGTCCAACCCCCTTCTCCTTGTCTAATTAAAATTGTTTAATCCTAAAGTAATAGTTTTGGGGCTTTGGATCTTACCCTGTTGGATCTAAACTTCCATCTGATAGTGAAAACACCTTACTCCACCTATGAACACCATGGTCGTAGGCCATGAAACTAAAGCTCATCTAACCCACTATTCCCCCTATTTCATGTAAATTTTAAACCCCATTTGGTATGTTTTGTTCCTTGCCTTATTTTCCCCTCTTCTTTTCTACCTTTTTGTGAACTTTAGATCCTTATTTCTATCCTTCTTCAACCATCCTGTCCATGGAGGTAGCCATGGATGGTCAGCTTGGGTGCCATGGTTTGTAGCCACCCCACACCTTATTTTTTACGTCTTTGACTTCACTAACCCATGACATGATCAGCTGGCAATGCCTCGAGGCCTAGTGTGGCTTCAAGTACCCTTGGCCATGAATCCTTAGTGGCCGCCTCTACAGCACAACCATGTTCCTTGTCGATGCCAGTAGAAAGTGCTAGCCATGGTACATTCGTTGCAAGTTGCTAGATCCATGGACCAGTCAGTTGAGGATCATGATACAGTAGTATAGCATGCACCACATAGCGACTAACCCACCACCCATGTTAGGGTTGGGTGAGCGGGGAGCCAGGATAGCCAATATGTTGACAAAATGCAATGTCCACCCAGGATGGAGGGTGTTGAGTGACCGTTGATCGACACCCATAAGTTCCTTGCCATGATTTGAGACCATAGTTTGTCGAAGCACATGCTAGGCCTATTACCAGGGGCCGAGACCCTAGCCCATAAAGGTAGTAACTCCTTTTAGTCATCTTATCAAGATTAAGTGATCCTGGATGCTATTTCTTGAGGTAAACTTCAAAAAAATCACCAAAGATCATTCTTTGGACCATTTTGGTCATATAATAAATAATTTTTGATCTAAAAAATGTAATATATGAAATGGAATTAGTTTCATGACCTAATTCTACTCGTAATTCGACTGATACACTAAAGATGATGGCTTTTGATCACTTTCTACATGTTTTATGCCATTTAATACCCAAGCTTGCTCTTTTATACCCCAAAACCTTATATTAGTCTAAAATTAGTAACTTGAACGACTTTATGTATCAAGATTTGAACTTCATCCATATTTGTACCCTATAATGTTCCAATGTTTCTTATATGACCTAGAATGAGCTTTTATGTTAAAGGTTATTTTGCATCCATCTGTGTACCCTATAATGTTCCAATGTTGCTTAAATGACCTAGAATGAGCTTTTATGTTAAAGGTTATTTCTCTAATGACTAACCTTGATTGAATGTGTCCTAAATCACCATGCTTGACCAAAATCAATGATTTTAGATGCATGTTATACCAAGATTCAGTTTTTCTCATACTTGTACCCTTTTTTATTTAATTTTACACTTGGAACCTTGAAACATGCTTAACATGGATGCATGGATGTTGAATCTCAAACCTTTCTCACATGTGAGTATTTTATGTACAAAATGATTATCTGGGATCTAAATCAGTATTGCTACATGTTTTGTACGCCTAAATGCTATGTTGACCATTGTTATACCTTAACGTGACTACTTGCCCTAATCTTGATTAAAAATGTGATCTAGTATGTATGATTATAACTAGGTACCTAATATGGTATGAATGTCTCTTTAATTGTGTATCATGTTGTATTATGCTTTCAAATTAGTAACATTTGATCTTCATGACACTTAATCCAAGTGCAAATCATTCCAACTCTATTGATGATAACATTTCTTCATACTGACTCTAAATCACTATATGTGATTATGTTGATGCTTATGTTGACTAATCTTGATCAAATCTTATGATTTCTCTATTTAGGATCTTGAAACTATAATTGTATACCCCTGATCTACTTGTGATGTGTCATTCTAAGTGCTAACTATATTATGTTATTTGATAATTCCTAAGCATGACCTAGTAGGAGATATTGAAATTAATGTTGAAGGAAATGAGTACCTAGCCTTAGGTGACAAATCCAACCCCCATGATAATGATTAATAAACCTAAAATTTCTGATGTTAATCCAATTATACTCATTTGTACTATTAGGATATCTATAATGAATCAATTGGTTGACTCTTTCGCCAAGATCTAGTGAATCTTACTGTATATGGTTTTCTAGATCAAGTGCTTAGTATTGTGCTCCACTTGAGGTACACTTGATATCTTGACCCTACTATATTATTGGATTACTTGTATGTATGCTCATATGAATGCTTGGACACTTAGTTACTTGGTTGAGCTATTGTTCCTATGAATACAACTTTCATGATTGATTAAGCTATGTTGATTTAATGGATAAATAAACCTAAAATATGCTTTGTATAAAAGAATGTCATTTAAGTGTTCTTGCCTTGTTTCTACTTATTGTTTATATGGCGTTTCTATCCATGCAACTTATATATTACTCTTAAACTGTGTTTACTTACCCTTTCATAGCACTTAATGATTTAGCATTAATACGTTGTATTTATCTATCTTTTAGTTGCCAAATGAAGATCCGCTACACTCAAGACTCTAAGATCTGAAAGTTAACACCAATAGGTACTCTTGACATGGAAATGGGTGCATATCACTTATCTTCATGTTCAATATATTGTCATCTCTATAGTTTTGTTATTGCCTTTTCATATATATTGCTTTTGTGAAACTATGTGCCATTCTTGGGACAGACGGCCAATTCCACTCTCCTTTGGATATGTATCCATTAGGAGTGTGGACTTAGGGTAATAAACAGTTCCACGAAAAATGGCATTAGAGACATACACATAGGCCTCTATATATGTTTAAGGCATATGACATCTTAAGAACCTAGGGAGGACTAAAATCCTTCCTTAAAGTTTAGAGAGTCTTCTAGCATCTCACCTCTTCTTTAAGGACCACCTAAACCACCCAAGTAGATGATGATTAGTTAATCTTCTCATCTCCTCATGTGATTCTTCTCTCATGACTATTAATCACATGATTTTTTTAATTATGGATAGCTTATGCATGGGAAAACTAAAAATGTATTCAAAATGATGCAAGATGATTAACATGATAATGCCATGATCTATTTGAATTGAAATCCCTATTTGATGTAAGAAAGTTCTGTAGAAGGTGATGCACTCATGTGCAGAGTTTATGAAAACTCAATATTACGGAACTGGATATAAGTGCTTTCTATATTTGAGGTAAATTCTTGATTTGGTGAAATAAGGTGGAACTCATGTTCCATACCTAATGTTTGACTAGGCCCCTATTGATTAAAGATATGGTGTCCCAATTTTGATCAAACATCAAACATATCTAAGAAAAACTCACACTATTGATATGTACCATGTCACATACTATGATATGACTATCTTTGGACTCCTAGATCATGATACAAAGATTTATTATGATAGGAAAATCCCCTAATGACTATTATTCCACTTTGTAGACTCAATTTGAATAATATGATGGACCTAGATCTTGACTTGCCTATTATTCTCAAACTCTTAGGTTCTCAATTAGATTTCTTGATTTCCAAGATACACCCTTTCCTTGATTTGTAGAAGGAAAGGAGCAATATTAGACCCTCAACTCACTCTTAGAGATGGTGTTCCAACCTAGGGTGGGTCAACCCAATAATGGGAAAAGGACATATGAGGGAGGCCTAACCCTAAACTCATGCAGTTAGGTTATGTCTACAAAGCCTAACCTCCTCATATGAGCCAATAAGGAACCCTAGGTTAGGGCCTCCCTTAGAAGGGTGAGTTAACCAATCACTTTAAGAATTGAGGTAACCTTGAATGTCATCTAACCTTTAGAGGATTAAGTATATAAAACATGAAAGAGTATATATTGACTATGCTTCTTTGAACCCAATTATACCATCTCTTAGGGGCATAAGGAAAAGACACTAAGAAAGTGGTTGACAGTAGGAGACCAAGCCCGTGAGGGAAGGTTACCAAGTAGCTAAGCACAAGAGGGAAGGACACCATGAAGACCAAGCCCATGAGGGAAGGTACCAAGAGGCCAAGACCAAGAGGTAAGGTAGCCATGAAGACCAAGCCCAGGTGGGAAGGCCACCAAGAGGCCAGCCCAAGAGGGAAGGTCACCTAGAAGACCAAGCCCAGAGGGAAGGTCATAAAGAGGCAAAGCCCAAGAGGGAGGTCCATTGTAAGACCAAGCCTAGGAGGGAAGGTCACCAAGAGGCCAAGACCTAGAGGTAAGGCCACCATGAAGACCAAGCCTAGGAGGTAAGGTCACCAAGAGGCCAAGAATAAAAGGGAAGACCAACATGAAGACCAAGCCCAGGAGAGAACGTCACAAAGCAGCCAAGCTCAGTAGGGAAGGCGATTGTAAGACCATGCGCGGGAGGGAAGGTCACCAAGAGGCCAAGCCTAGGAGGAAATACCACAATGAATACCAAGACCAAGAGGGAAGGTCACCATGAGCCCAATGCAAGGATATAAATAATAAATATACACCCTAAGAGATGGAGAGAATATGGGTTAAAGCATTATACTAAAAATAATGTTCTTGAATATTGTTGGAGAAACCTTATGAAGGGTACAACTCTAAGTTACCCCTATGGTCTAAAGTAGGAATATAAACTCTAACTTCTTAATGTTTATATATATTACCTTGATATCCAAATTTGACTCTTTATATGAAACAATGAAAATTTGACTCATGATTAATAATCAAAGTATTGATTCAACTCTATAATCACCTTATTTTAATCTTGAGATCACCCTCGATATATGACTGGTGACTTTCACGTTCCCAAATCTCAAAAATTTGAAACGATTATTATATCAATATGCTCAATTTATTATTTAGGGCTTATCTCTCATATTGATTACGGTGGGACCATCCATTGAATTTGGAGATGGAATCATAATTGAAATACAATGTTTTTCTTGAATTGTTGAAATGTGAAATATCCATCATGGATGCATAACTCCATCTAGGCCAAGGTAGAAGCTAAGACCCTAAAATTTTGGGATCGAAAGTAATTTTGTACTCTTGATTCAAGAGATCTAATCATTTTACTAAAAGAAATGATCTCTCCAAATTTATGATTCATGTAATGATATCCTCAATTTGATCATCAATGTGACTTTACATTAACCATGATGCTCAATTAATCGATTTTTAAATATATTTACGTATGAGGAAAACAAAGATGTTTATGATATGGAAAATGAAAACCCAATAACGATTGATAAAATGATTTAATTTTGGAGACAAAATTCCTTTTACAGTGGGGAGGATGTGATAACCTAGAATTTTCTATGTCCTCATACATGTTCTATGTACTTCCATGTGAACTAATTTCTCACACTTACCATTGATTTAATGAAGTGAGTTTTGTTGATGCCTTTTGAGTTTATTCTATATTCACATGATGAGTAGTGACATCTAATTTGATGAAAAACCAATATTTCACCCAAATTATACACCATCGTCTATCAACCACTTTTGATTTCATCTACATGTGTTTTCTTGTCCTCAACATGTTTTATATGTATAGAGGACACTCCCAAGTTTCCAATACACCAAGTTTCACTCAATTTTGAGGTCAGATGAAGGTGATATGCCCATTTCAAATATATATCTTGAAAATCTAATTTGGAATCAAATTATTGGTCATCCTCTGTGTGGGATTATAATTTGAAGCACATGTCAGGAGCACATGGCCCATATGTGCCCCTTAGTTCCCTGTTAGTCAAGAGAGATCCAACCCCCTTCTCTTGAGCCAATCAAAACTGTTGAATCTTAAAGTAAGAGTTTTGGGGCTTTGGATCTTACCACGTTGGATCTAAGCTTCCATCTGATAGTCAAAACACATTCCTCCACCTCCATACGGCATGGCCGGTGGCCATGGCACTCAAGCTTATTTAACCCCTTTTTCCCCCTATTTCATGTCAATTTGAAACCCCATTTCGTTTGCTTTCTTCCTTACCTAGTTTTCCCCTCTTCTTTCTTAGATTGTCGCAAACCCTAGCTCCACTGTGACATTAGCATTAGTGCCATATAGGTCTATGGAAGAGCCTCAATCTATGATCTCATCGTCCTTGGTCTATTATGACCCACTCCGAGTTTAACTAGTAAGTACAGTGATTAGTGCATCACCATGTTGATTAAGCTAAGATAAGTGTTCAAGATGAGATTAGTTCTTTGATTAAGTTGAGTCAATCTAGTTAGTATGTTTTCGTGCTTTTAGGTTGTAGTGGATCTCGTGCTTGAAAGTTTACAAAAGAAATCACTTGAATCGGACCTCTGAGGCAAAAGATATGACATTTTCAAGTTTATTGGTTCAAGAATGCAATTTACCCATTAGTGGATTAATAACCCATTTCCCTTATCCTCTACCTCCCAATCGGTGCAGAGCACCCTTGAGCGGCGTACAACTGTGTCTGATCGACCAGTAGAAGGGAGAGGTGCAAGGCGATTTTCGGGCTCCTTAGAGCTGAGCTAGCTTGGTGTTGTCTTCCTCCTCCTTTCTTTTCCCTCTTCCTTGCCCTAACTCGCGCCTCGACCAGCTAGGGTAGCACGACCAGTAGCAGTGCAGCCAGCAGCTGTGCGACACCGGCCAGGGGCCCTTTAGGCATGAGTAGCACCTCAAGTCGACGCTCTTGACTCCAACCTTGAGGTTTAAGATCGAATTTGTACCCCAGCCGTGAGCAGTGACGACTAACAAAGCTTCTTCTTCCTCTTTCATTCTTGGGTGCGAGGTGAAGCTGCTGCTTGCAGTAGGTCCAAATCTAGGGGAGTTTCAAGGTTGAAGACGACCCTTTGGATGCCCGGAAGCAAGCTTTAGGTGGATTTCAATTGAATTTCAGCCACCTCGATCCTTTGTGAGTAGAATCTCACCCACTAAGCAAGTAGTAACTCTAATAAACAAATGATTTTAGTTAGATCTATGTTTTTCATGGGTAACATCGATTAGCCACGTGCTGGGCAGTCTAAGCGTCGCCCGACTTCTCGTTGCACATTTTTCTTCTTCACGTTTGCATGACCCTAGTTATTTTAATTGATCTGTATGATTTGGATTATTGGAACTATATGGTTGAATAAATCCTAAATAGTTCAGTAGAGAGGATGAAGATAGTAGAACATGACCCAAATTTACAATAGATGTACGGTTGGGTATAAACCCGAGCTTTACAATTTTAGTAATTAACTAATCGCACATTTTCAAAGAAAAAGATGATGACCTCCAATGTTTCAATAGAAACTTGTTTGCATGCCCCAAGTTATAGTTAATATGTGTGGTTAGTATTAACACGAATTGGCACTTTTCTCAAGGACATCATTAGAAATTTTCAGTTATTATTAATATTCTTGCCATGATAAGTAATTAACTCTTAATTAAGTTATGTGTTGCACAACTCATGATTAGGGTTGATGTGCTCATTTTCCAAGAAAGCACAAATAATTTACAAGTGCAAATGATGATTACTCATATGTCAAGTTATTAACTCTTATCAATATATTAAGAGGTTCAATTGTATGATTCTAGTGTATAAGTGCCAAATGGACATGTATCTGATTAGTTAAGAATTTTAGTCTGCATGCATGTATAGTATGTTGATTACTTAGTATATTACAGTGTTTTGAATATACTTCTCTGCTAAGTTTAGAATGATATACATGTTGTATTATAAACTTCAAATAAACAAACATGGTACCATAGAGATACCAGAGACAAGTATAAGTAAGATAAAGATACAATATAGTGAGAGCTTTCTAAGAATAATAAAATAATAGACTGAGGAGCCCTGAACACCGTAGATTCCCTATGAGAGGTCTATGTCGTAGGGATGAAATGACCTAACCCTAGCAGTGTCCAGTATACGGGGGTCGGAACGTACTAACAGGTGGTACAGGGGACGAATCCCTAGTGGAAGTCTCCTTAAAATATAGCATGTAGTGTCCAACATCAACCAGAGGTCCTGGTGGAACTAGAGTACAGAAAAGCCAATAGGTGGCTTAACTCTCCACCTGTGTGCTCAGGTCAAAGGAGGAGTCCAATTTTATGGCCCATAGGTGTGCCGAGGCCAAAGAGCCAATTTACTATTGTAGACCAGTGACGTTGTCAGGCTTAGCATCCCGGGTGTGTCAGCTAAGTCTTGTACAGTGAGATCGTATTTTGTTACAATTCTTCATATGAAGAGTACACTGCATATGATCAGGGCATAAGCTAAAATATGATGATATAAGTTTTAAAGAGTTTCTTATAAGTAAGAAAGCTAAGAAAGATTCGAGTACAGTTTCACAACAGTTGTTCTTTAAATATAATTTTTGCATTCTATGTTATTTAACTATATTGTTTTAGATTTTCTCAATGTAGAAATTTTTGTATTTTATTTCAGTTTAATAAATATAAAATGAGTTATCTATGATGGTTGGGTGAAATTCTATTCACTTATCCAGTAGCTCACCAACCTACTGAAAATGTTTTTCTGGTCAACGTCAACGCGAGGAAGCTGAAGGATCTTATCACCCAGGCTCTTAGAAGGTAGTTCATAGTTAGAATAGAGGTCTCTTAGTCCTTTCCCCTTGGTCCTTGGGGCATGTGGTGTGGTAGAGAGAGAATGTAATGTAATATGTAGTTTAGTTTTGAGTTATCTGTTGTGCTTTATATTCCGCATGAAAAATGTAATATGTTGTGTAAATCTGCTTTACCTACCTAGTGCAGTAAATAGTAGTTGCTTCCGCAGTTTGGTAAGATTTCAGTTTATTCCAAGTTATAAGCTTTCCCTTTAAGTTAATTTTAAGTGATTAAGAAAAGAAAAGGTTAAGGGTGGTTTACCAAGGTTGACTCTCCGGTATTCGGGGTCATTAGATATCACACGGGGATCGGGGAATCACATGGTCAGTACGAGAGTGGCAGTGACATTTGAGTCAAACTACATTTTAGTTGGTTGGCGTATAGAGGCTCTTCTCTATAGAGATACAACATGTAGCATGTTCTCTATTTAGGGTATGACCTTCAGTCAATCCTTCTTGTATATATTAAGTCATGGCCTACAACCATACTCTTTTGGGGATACAGCTTTACCACCAATCCCAATGTTGCAATAGAGCTACGTCCTACAACAACACTCTTTTAGGAAATGGATCTTAGCCAATCCTATGGATTCAGGATACCATTTGTACCCGTCATATTCAATAATATGTGCTCAAAGTTAAACTTGTTTCACCATTCAGCAAATCCTGACACTGAATGGCTCTATGGCCAAGGAAACTACATTTTTAGTTTACTTGATAGATTAAGTGCATTACAACATCTTTTAGCATCAATCAAGTTACAAGCATGAGTTGTAAATAAAGGCTACATAGAAAATTGTAACATATCTTTTCAAGAAATCTTGTATCAATTGGAACATATCTTGTTACACTTATCCTGAGATCTCAATCCCTTGAACATATTACAGGGAATCTCATCCTTAAAATATTTACATCATGATCACATGTTTTCGGTATCAAACCCTCATTTCATCTTTGAACAGTGTCACCTCTTACCAGGAAACAATCATCTCTAGGTCATTAGACCCATATACTTGATTATCACATACTACGGGGCTTCAATCTTTTTAATTCATTATTGAACAATGTCACCTCTCATTAGGCAACAACCATCACTAAATCATATGACCCATAAAAAAATTATATATGGTGTTCAAGTATTTCACATGGCTCATTGCGGTTGAGCTAGAGTTGCACATACTAACCAATTAAGTTTGATTAGATGTGCCCCATGGAAATCGAACACACTTGGGATCGTTTGATATTTATAAAAACCCTAAAGAGACTCAGTCACAATACTATACAGGTCACCCACAAGCGCATGGGGTACTATTATAGTAAATATAAGAGGCAAATATAGGGCTCGATCCTCAGGGATAGAGGGGGCACTAGAGCTAACTTAGCGATGGCTATGTTCCTAAAGGGAATACTAGGGTTGAAGGGTTTAAAAGGGGTTTTGGCTTGATTATGCTGAACGAGAAAGAAAGAAAAGGCAATATGAAAACTAGATTACCAAAGACTAGATTATCCTAGGCAAGTTAGGTCTAGGCAACTAGATTAAGTAAGCAACTAAACAAAAGCCAAATGATCTACACTACTCTAGAAAGGCAATTAGCAACTAAGAACCAAGCTAAACACTAAATCAAGCAATAATCTAAGTTAACCCTAACTGGAAAAACTAAGCAATTGGCTAGAAGAAACAAAGGCAATTAAGATAAACTAACATTAACTGGCAATAAGATTAAGATGGGTTTCAAGCAATGGATTAGGTAGGTAGGCCATTTGGGAATGTGATTTGATATGAGTTGGGGAGTGTCAACATGGCATGAAATTATCACAATTCAATCTAGATTACCAAAACAAACAACAAGGCAAGTGATATTAGAATGTACCCTATACTACTAGTTGGAGAACTAGGGTTAAGCGTAACTCTAGTAGGACTTGTCAAGTCTAGGTTTCTAGGGTAAGTGGTATTAGGGCAATTGAGAGACAATGGTAGGAATGGGAGTAGAGATGAGGATTTTTCACCTCATGCTACTAGCCAACTAGCCATTAGAAATCTCTAGGCAATTGAACTAATCACGCTTACACTAGAAACTTAGATCTCAAACTCACTTGTAGAAGGGGGAATATGTATGTAGGAATAAAGGGGGCTAGTTAGGGATCCACTAATTGGACCTAGGAGCCATTCCTAAGATTTCTACATACACTCCAAGTCCTCATAGAAGCTATGCATCATCAAACATCACAAAGTAAGAAATTTATGTTTAAGAGTAAAGACCACATGCAAGATAGTGGGAAATGAGATAGAAGTAAAGGAAATCATCATAGAATGAAATTGTGTTCAATACAAATTATTCTCCCCTAACAAGGTATTAAATTCACACTTTTACCCATAATAGCTCACCACTATGGGATAAGCTAGACATAATTAAAGAAAAGGCAAAAGAAATGAGAAGAAGGGGATATGACTTCATGGAGCTCGAAGTAGATCCTCCTTCTTCATCTCCTAGCTGTTGTAGGGTGACCACCTTCCTCCAAGGTGGATGATGGGCATGAAAATGGAGGTGGTTATGGTAGAAAACTAGGTTTCTATGGTGGAAATGAGGTGGAAATGGTGGGTGAAGAGCATGAATGCAAGGGGAATGCAACTAAAGCTCAAGAGAGGGTGAGGAGGAGTCAGGCAGCTTGGGGAGTGTAATCTTCATGTTGTGGCTGCCACCTATCTATATATAGGTGGTGGGGAAGCACTAGGGTATGTAGGGGCAAAGAAGGAAAAATAGTGGTCAAAATGGGTAGGATTAGGTGATCACCGCGGTAGTGTTGAGTTGCCACGGTCGTGGTGGGGGTTGCATGGAATGATTATGGCGTTATGGAACAGACTAGGTGGGAAGTGGAGTGGAAATGATAAGTATATGTGGTGGCCACGGCCATGTAGGGTGCCACGGTTGTGCTGGGTAAGGGTACTATGGCCGTGTGGGGTACCACGGCCATGTTGGAGGAGGAGGCCATGGGTGAGGTTGCTTGGAGATTGTCGTGTCTTTAGTTTTCCACTAGCGTGGGGCACACCCTCTTGGAGATCGCCGTGTCTTTAGTTTGCCACTGGCATGGGGAGCACCATGGGCGAGTTGGTCTTCAAGGGATATGGATGTGGTGGTGGCCACGACTGTGGTCATTCATTTGTAAAATGGACCACTTCCCTATTGATTTTGGGGATTCATGTGCATAGTTTGCCATGGGCGAGTTGATGGCCATGGGCAAGTTGGAGCATAGTGGCCACAACCATTCTGCAGGCCATGCTCGTTGGGTCTTCAGTGACCACAGACATTTTGAGTTCCACAGCCGTGGTCATTCATGTGTAAATTGAGCACATTCCTTGTTGATTTTGGAGCTCTTTGTGCATAAATTACCACCACTGTGGTGGATGTACCATGGTTGTTTTGGACCTATTGGGGCTGATCCTTACATCATCTTCTTCATATAGCCTCCTTTTTCTTAGAATTGCTCTTGTGCATCCAAGAACAGCTCAGGGAAGAGGTAGGTCCACTCTTGGGGTGTAAGACCCCATAGACGTCCTTCATCTCTCTCCCATGCATAAATGCATGCATAAATTACCTGAAATAAACGGAAAATGAGGCATAAGTGCATTTATAATAAAAGATCACATTGAGGGGAATAACTTGTAATCTAAACTATTTAGACGTGATTATCATGCAAAAAGGCAAAGGATGAAACCCTAAAATACGGCTGGACCACCACCCCAAACTTAAAACATACTTGTCCTCAAGTATTCTCCAACCTAATCTCTCTTTTCAATTTCTTTCAATAAACAAGAGTGACAAATGCATTGCAAAAGATGATTATTGACTAAATGGTCTTAAAAGTGACTTAGTGCATGTGCTCCACTTCTCTCCTTTCCTCTATCACATACCAATCATGAAATTACCACTGACCTTATAAACTTCAACTATAGAGCATAGAATACAAAAGTTTTCAATATGTCCTTCATATCATTAGGGTAAACCATTTCATGTTGGCATTAATAAAAGATGACTAGGAGTGTTGTTTCACTTTCATGCATTCCATCTTTTGTCTCAAACCACACCAAATGACCCACATGGCTGTAGAAAGGGTAAAGTGAGCTAGATTTGATGTTTTCTAGATCAATAGGTATGAAAATTGAAGAAAGGATTTTTGAAAGATTTTTGGAGTGCTATTACATAGAGCACTCATCTTTACTTTATTTAGATTCTCTTAAACAAGAGCATATTTTTATTTTATTTTTTCTTTTTATTTTCTTCTTTTCTTTTCTTTTACCCTTGGTGTAGGTAGGTCATATGGTTGATAGAGTGAAGCAGATAGATGTAGATATGGACACCCAAAACTTTTAGAGGTGGCCAAGGCTGAATATGTGCTATAAGGCATCCTTTCATGAGGCGAAGAGATATGAAGATAGTGAAATAAGAGTCAGGTCAAAAAAATAAGATTCCCCGCATGAAAACTAATCCAATACTTCACCAAATAATATCACACCACATGATTGAACAACATGACATTCACTGTAAGGACCCAGACCTCTGTTTAGGGTTTACCATGTTTGCTTTGTTTAACCTTGATGCTTAGTTGCTTGCTAATCACCTTTGGTGGTGATTAGGGTTTGTTGGTGCTTTGTTGAGAGTTGGAGGTGCTACTTGTAATTTACCCAAGCTTAGGGTTTGTGGGCAAGTTTGTCACCTTGTGAGGTGTTCCTCCCTCTCCTTGCTTCCTCTAGTGTTGAGAGGAAGGTTTGGGCTCATTGCCTTGGGCTTGGTTGAGCTTGTTGGGCCTTGTGGTGCCTTGACCTTGCTTCTTTGGGCCTTGTGTCGGGCAAGTGCATGTTCGTGTCAGCCTGAACTTGTGATGCCTAGGGTGTGTCGCCCAGGGTTGTGTCGGCCATGGAGGTGGTGTGTCATCCAGGTGTGTCACCCATGGACCCCTTTGACCTTCTTTGACGTCGTTTGTATCACCACTAGTGGACACTTGGTGCTTGGTGCTTGCATGTGGCAATGGCCTTGGACATGTGTTTAGGGCATGCTAGAGTGATGGCTTTGCTCATGGACAAGTGTCCCTAGGTGGGCGACACCTTACTTTGTTCTACCTTGGTTTCTCCTCCATCCCCTTCTATATATGCATTTCCTTTCCCTTTCTAAGGATCCCTTTAGTTCCTTAGTCTTCCTCTCCTTGGTGCACGACACACTCTCTTCTCTTGCAAGCTTGGTGGCCGATCCTTCTTGCAGTCTCCTTCTTCCTCTAGTGGTGGCCAAACCCTAGAGTGCCTTACTCTCCTTCTTCCTTGGTGGTGCTTGGAGCTTGGTGCTAGGAGCTTGGAGCCTGCTTAAGGAAGGTTACATAACTCCTAACCCTAACTATACTACCTTCCTTTATGCTCGTATATGTTGCTTATGATCATATCAGCTATGCATGTTGTTAGTTGAGTTCCTTGCTTAAGTTGCTTCTTGTTGGCCGAACCTTGTCCTAGGGTTTCTTGGTGAGCAACACTCCTTTCTCTCCTTGGTCTAGAGGAGTGAGCTTGAGTTCTAGTAATATGGGCAACACCCCTCTCTCGTTTAAGTTGAGAGGTGAGCTTGTGTTCTAGTAGATTGAGAAACACCCTCCTCTCACCACGGACTTGAAGGGTGAGCTTTGTTGTAGTTGTGGAACCTTGTTAGGGTTGATCCTTGTGTTTCCTGATTGGTGATAAGAGATGTGCAAAACCCCTCTCTCATTCAAGTTGAGAGGTGAGCCATCTTCTTGATCCTTTAGGGTTTTGGTACCCTTGAGCTTGAGGTTGGTGGTGACCCTGTCGGGGTGCATCTTGCCCGATATGGTGGTTGTCGTTATGCTGCCTGATATCCCTCTTGACCTAGAGCCTTGGACAACACATCTTGTGGCTGTGACGGGTGTCACCTTTGGTTCTGGTTTTGTGTGTGTGTCAGGCATCACACCTGGATGAGCAACCTACCAGATACACTTAGCCTTGGGATGGTTTGATGTTGTTGGGCATTGAGGTTGTTAGCAAGCTCTGTGATGTTGTGACGGGCGTCGCGTTATCCTTGCTCAGTGTGTTGGCCGATAGGTTCAGGTTGGGTGGCTGAGTACGACGTTGCGTTACCCGACACCATGATTTCAGGCAGAGCGTTGCATGACAGAGTGTTGCCTGTTACACCTTGCAAGGCACGCCATGGGCTCAGTTGCCCGATAGGCTTCTTGACCGTTGTTTCCTTGTTAACTTGATGCAGCGTTGCCCGGCTTGAGGTGCACGACAGGTATGGCTGCACGGCAGGCTTGTTTCCCCTATTACATAACACACCATGCACGACGCAGTGTTGCACGTCACACCTTGTGCTTGGCTGATAGGAGTTGGTATGCTTGGTTGATACATGTGCTGACCATTATGTGGTGGGCGATAGGGTGAGTGCCCTGCCCGATACCACTTCTGGTGAGGGTAGTGAGTACTTTTAGTGAGGGTCCCGTCCCTTATGGGAAACTGATATGTTGTTCTTGCATCACGTTGGTTTTTGATAATAAACCCTGACATGCCACATCTATGTATCTTACCATGGTATTACCGGTATGTGTGTAATCATGTCAATGATATGAATAATGTTGAAATAATGGTAAACATATAAGATTGCTTTGCATGGATAGTATCTATGATCACAGGTTGAGGCATGAATGATAAAGCCCCTAATCATCAATGTTGCCCTATATCACTACTATGATCTTGCTGTTAATCCATGATGATTGTACTAACCATGCAGGTGATGCATAGCCAGGTAAAGAGCTATGAGGTATATATGATGAGTAACATTGCTTTGATAGTTACTCTTGATAATGAGATAACATGTATGATGTGTTTAGCTAAAGTACTTGGGATTACTACCCCATGATGATGATGTAAGCCTTAAGAGGCATTGGCAGTATGTGATGAGGGATTGACATCCCATGGCAATGTGATGATCCTTGAGAATGGATCTAGATGATTGGAAAGAGGCGAAGTGGTAGCATGTAATGTTGGATCCTTGTGATGGATCAGGATGATGTTGATTACAATAAAAGCATAACACTGAGTTTTCTACTGTTTATTCTTGTTATAGTTTGCATGTTATACAACTTGGTTGAATCTTGCAATCCACTTAAAATATATTAATTAATCACAGTGGAACAAATCATGTAGTTTGCCCTGGCCATAGATCCATCATCGTCAGGAGCTGGTGATGGTGAAATGGGTTCTCCTGCGGGTTAACCCAGAGCGCATATTGTTGAATATGCGAGGTTTCTCCTAGCCTAAAATAGAGAGGGAATCGAGTGAAGCTACGGTTGCAGACTCGGGATATGTATATGAGCATGGTGAACAGGCCCATGGCTCAGGATATGTGATATGAGAGTATGAATGTGTTCATGGCTCAGAGCACGGTGAACAGGCATGTGGCTCAGATATACTAGCACCGTGACCTGTACCGAGGCGGGCTAGAGGAAGGGTAGCCTATGGAGTTGACCCTATAGCTGAGGCCACTTAAGCATGATACTGCAGTCCTCCTTTGGTTCTCGTGCACTGACCACGAGGTGGGAGGTCATGGAGTCCGACTCTTCCATTGACCTTGTATGGCACCAGCTTGGGTTTCGCAACTGAAGGTTGGATTTGAGCGGTACGGCTCACTTCCTCAGGGCATAATAATACATAATCCAGCCGAATAGTATTTAATTCTTAAGGCAAAATACGACACATTGATTGAGGCCTTGCTTGTGTAATTGCTCTTATTATATCTTACAGTTACTTATACATTCCTCATGCCATGTAGTCATACCTCATAAATCTTATCTTGTTAATCGTGTTCCACAAAGGACTACCTGAGTATATGTCTTCCATACATCTGGTAAGCTTGATGGTATGAATAGCCTTTCTATATATAAACTGCCCTTGTTATACCTCTTATCAGTTATCTGTTGTTGCTGCTTTTATCTTTTGGAGGTTTTGTGGTTTTGGCAGGGAGTTATGTTTCTCGCTGGGACTGTGTGTCTCACCCCGCTGGTTTATAACCTTTTTAGGTGTTTGAGCTAGACGTAGTGGTGGTCGCGGAGTTGCGACCGAGCAGCAAGGAGAGCAGTAGAAGACAAGAGGATGGACATGCTGCTATTTTGGTTGTTTTGTAGTAGAGTCTAGAGTCACCCTTGTACTCTCAGGTCCTTGGAGGTGTTTTGACGATGTTTCACGATGTACAACTGCTGTTGTTTTGTGTATCATGCCGCTGGCCGGATGTGGGCCTTTATGTACATATAAATAGGAGATGAACTCATGTGATGACAAGATAACTGATCTTCTAAGATGTGGACACGTATTGAGCTCTTGTAAATGTTTATATAATTTGTTTCCTTACAGGATGTGGACTTGAATGTAATAGTTTCTCAGTTTATCAGCTTTCCGCAATCAGTTTTAATTAACCTGTGTTTTTGGTAATCTGTGGTTATGGTGATTCTCGCACATTTTCACGTAACACCTCACTGTCTATGTGATAGTGGGATGTGTTGCCATATTCAAATTTATATCAAGTGGTTCCATAGGCTCTAAGCATTTATAGCTTGCTCAATTAATAATTCAATTGAAAGATTCACTAACTTGAGAGAAGTGGTGCACATGTAAAAAGTGAACAATCAAGACCACATAGCAATAAAATCTAAGAAAACGACATGCATTTTTCAAAGATCAAAATTTTCAGCTCAAAACATTGGAGATTAATATAAAACATGCTTTTAGGCAAGAATATCTAAATTTGGGCAAAATTGGCCAAAATGGTGCTAATTTGCAATCAATCACATCTAAACCTACATTTAGGGAATTTAAAGCATAAAATAGCAAATCCTAATTAAAAACACAGAAAAATTACCAAAAACTACATGAGAATGCAATGCATGGCATGTAGACCAAAAATTTTGAAAAATTATGCAAAAACGCATGAAATTGAACTACATGTATGCATGGATGCAAGCAAGAAGAAATATAAACTAACAAGGGTAAAAGCAACAAATTCCAAAAACCAGGTAAGACAAGTACAAACAAAATGAGAGATCAATATAGGGTGGTGCATACCGCCCTACCACTCCAAACTTTTGAATCATGATGTCCTAAACATGAAACTCAAGTTTAGGGATAGTAGGGTGAAGATCACGTCTGGTGTTGTGAATCAAATGGCAAGTCTCCCTATAGTGGTTGATCATGCTAGTCTGACTAGTTTGGCTGGTGTTGTTGAGGAGGTGGAGCACCTGGATGGGCTAGAGGGAACTGGTAGTAATGGCCCCAGTAAGCATCCTAAGGGGGAGGGTAGGTCTCCTGGTATCACGATACACCACACCAAAAGTCTTCACCCCATTCGGGGTTTCTCTATGCCTGCGCATGGTGGTAGTGGTACAAGTGGTTGACCTGCTAATGCATTTGTTATTGGTCCTTCCACATGTACTGTCATATGAGTTGCATGTCTTGTTGTGTCTTATGGATGCCTTCAAGTTGTGCATGGATGGATGGCATATCATATGCATTCACTGAAGGCTCCTGTAGTTGGGATGTTGCCTCATCCCTTCTTCTCACCCTTCAGGGATTTCTTTTTTGTTCCTCTCCCTCTTCTTCTTGTTGCTATGCATTTGATTTTGCTATTTCTTCCTCTTGTGCAGTAGTGGGGTTGAAGTTCTCTGAGGGGTTGGCTTGCTCCCATTGATTCAGCCTTTCATGTAGTGATTTAAGAGGTCCCAAGGCATAGAGAAGTGGGACGGCGTGATAGGGTAGCTCGAGAACTCTTGATTTTACATATTTCACATTGTACAATAGTTTCTTGTTCTTAATTGTGATCATTTGAGAACACACAGGATACTTTGGATCAACAAACTAAGCTCCTTCTGCCTCTTTAAGACCAGTAACATCAAAACCTAGGGCAATGGAAATTGAGGACACAATCCATCCCATGACAAACGGAGTTTTGCTTTTGAAGGGTATTGTCCCCATGATCAATCAAAAGAGACCCTACGTTGATGCACAGTTTATCATTTAAACCATGTAGAACAAAGAGGTCCTTTTACGAGATGCTTCCCTAATTGTCATACCTCTCTACAATTGTGTTGGCAAGGACCTTATGTACATATCTGAACAAGGGGTTGTTGATCAACATTGTCTTTGACTTCCCTTCTATGTACCCCGGTGTCCCTGTCAAATTGTACCAGAAATCACTATAGTCCATGTCAACCTCCCTCTCAATTAAGCCATCACTCATTTTTTTAGCTTCTTGAGGGTCCTTTGCAAAGATGCAATTTAGTTTAGAAGGATTCAATGTGTGAACTTTGTTGAACATTGCAAATTTGATAGCTTCCTCCCCTTTGATCTTTTTTTTTGAGTTAGGAGAGACATTAGTCTCCCCCTCCCTGAAACCCGTGGCGGAGGCCGGATGCCCGGGAGGGTGGTAAATTCAAGGCAGCTTCTGGGAATCGAACCCGGGTCCCATTGTGAGGGGACGTCGTGCTTGACCACTTGGACCACTCCTTACCGACTTCCTCCCCTTTGATCTTGATCTTCTCTAATGTGGTAAAAATTTTGAGTCAACTCTACATATGTGGTTTGTGTTGTGAAGAGCACCTTCCACAAACCGACTCACTTCAGCCTCCTTACCACATCTACTTTGATTCCCATGTCTTCAATTACCTTTTGACACCCATATCTAGTGGAGATCACTCTCCTAGACATGCACTTAGGGTAGATGGATGTGATCTACATCTTTCTCTATCCTCTGCCATAAGTCATTCCCTCAGGAGCTTTGCCAAACCCCTTCAACCTGTTTGCCTCCAAGTATTTTGGCTCAAAATCCATTTCCTCCTCAACATTATAATCATCATCTTCCTCAACCCTGTAGGATCTTGATCCCAAGCTTGTGTCTAGATTTAGCAGTACTTGTTGCTCGAGGGGTACCGCTATGGTTGATCCTCTTCTTCTATCATTAATTTCCACCTATCTTGCAGCTGTTGATGTGGTCTCTCCCCCAAAGAAGAGGTAGAGTGTCTTGCTGGAGTGGCCTGTGGAGGCATCCTTGATGAAGATGGGGCTACAACCCCCTTGCCCCGCTTTTGGTGGGTTATGAACTCTGGGTCAACCTCATTGATCATGTCTTCGATGGTGTCCTCTGATGCTTCCACCTCCTCCTCTTCCCTATATGTCTCGTCTGTGATGTGGTGGCTTTCAGATGATTGGGTGTGGGATGCACTCACAGACATTGAGCGGGGGAGTGATTGGGGAATGGAATTGGATGGTGAGGGAGTGTGGGAGGGCATGGAGACTTGGGAATAGGCTCTCGTGGTGTGCACCTTGCCTCTGGTGATCACTTCAAGGATCTTTTGAGCCCCTTTCTTCACTACCTTAGTAATTCCCTTCATCTTCTTGGATATGGAGGTGGTGGTAGGGCTATGAAATTCAGATTTTTGTGGAGAAGGTGAAATGGAGGTCAATTGATGGGTGGAAATGGTTAAGATGGTTGCTTGGATGATGGAGGATGGAATGGTTGGAGGTTTTGGTAAAAAATGGATGGATTTTGGGGGGTTTTTGTGTGGGGCATATGTAGGTGAGGTGGAGAAAAAAAATGTAGATGGAGGCTTGATTGGTGGAGGTTTTAGGGTGGAAACGGTAGAGGGAGAGGTGGTGGAGGAGTAGAAAGTGATTATAGGTTGATTTCTTGGAGGATTTGAGCTCGGAAGCAAGATTGTAGGTGTTGTGGGCAGAGCACGTCACCACGGCTATTCTGGAGTCGAGCAAATGAGTTTGAAAGTGGTAGGGGTCGTGGTGTTTTGTGGAGTTTAAGTGAAAACATGTGTGGGGTTGGGTCCTGCCACGGTCGTGGTGGGTCACCACGGTCGTGGTGGGTCACCACGGTCGTGGTGGGGGTTTAGTAGCATGGTCGTGGTAGGTGCCACGGTCATGGTGGGGGTGGAGATGGTTGTAGATAGACTCTCTCCATGGCCATGGTGTGATCCTCCCGCTTGGCCATGGTGGTTCACCACGGCCATGGCCGTTCATGTACACAATCTCCTTCATCCTTGTAGCTCCTTTAAATTTTTGCATTTAATTCACCATGGTTGTGGTGGTCACCACGACCATCTTGCCTTCATGTCACCACGGTCGTGGATATGGCCACGACTGTGTTGTTCAGCATGTGCCATGACCATTTTGTTCTCCACAACCATGGTCATTCCTTCACAAATTTGGTGGAGTTAGTGTAACTTTCTTGAGGTTTTGCACTTAAATCACCACAGACGTTATGAGGCACCATGGACATGGTGGTTCTTCATGCAGTACTTTGTCAACTCAAAATAAAAAATTTTGATATCTTTACAAAAATTTTGATTCTTAGCCCCATTTCAACTTCAACAACCATGCATTTCCCTCTCTATCTCTCTCTTTGACCTATTACCTGCATTTCATCAAAACTCAAACAAAACTATCAAGCACAAGTGTGCGTGTGTGCATTTTGTGGAAAACAAACAAAAGTATCAAAAATAGAAGGTTGGGTGAAAACTTTCCCAAACCTAGGTGGGTTGCCTCCCACTAGCGCTAAATTTTATGCCTTCAGTCGGGTTTATTGATTCTTGACTTCACTCATCCTTGTGGGATTCCCAAAGAAACTTTGAATTAAATGTCTCTCTCATGTGCATTCAAGCACATCTCATCAACATGATGTTTCTCCACTAACATCACGATATCAAAACTTTAATTTTCTTTGTCTGGACCTACTTCTACAACTGATTTCAGCCTTTGACCATTCACGATAAATTATTTAGCTCCTTCTTTCTCACAAATAAGCACGGCTCTGGATGGATACACTTTTTTGATGAGATAAGGCCCTTCCCATCTAGATTGGAGTTTTTTGGGAAAGAACTTCATCCTTGAGTTATATAGCCATACCCACTTTTCGAGTTCAAAGTCATTCCTCTTGATCATCTTGTCATGTAGAAACTTTGTTCTCTCTTTGTAGCTCTTGGATATTTCATAAGATTCATGTCACATCTCATCTAATTCATTCAGCTAAAAGTTTCTCTTCATACTGACATTCTCTCCATCAAAATCCATGGCTTTCAAAGCCCACAATGCCTTGTGTTGCATCTCAACTGACAAATGGCAGCTTTTGCCATAAACAAGCTTGAACATTGTGGTTCCAATCGAGGCTTTGTATGAAGTCTTATAAGCCCATAAAGCCTCATTGAGATGTAAGGACCAATCCTTGCGGTCCGGTCTCACTGTCTTCTCTAGGATGAGCTTTATCTCCTGATTGGCAAACTCAACTTGACCACTTGTTTGGGGGTGGTAAGGAGTAGACACATGATGATATACTCAGTGTTTGTTAAGCAAGCCTTCAAAAGTGTGATGGATGAAATGACTCCCCCCATCACTAATCATTTCTCTTGGAATACAAAACTGGATAAAGATATTGGATTTCACAAAGTCACACACCACTTTGTGAGAATTTGTTCTAGTTGCAACAACCTAGATCCACTTTGACACATAATCAATGACAACCAAAATGTAAACATATCCAAAAGAGGGAGGAAAAGGACCCATGAAGTCAATCCCCCAAACATCAAACACCTCCACCACAAGAATGGGTGATAGAGGCATCATCTCTCTCTTAGAAATAGTGCCCACCTTTTGGCACTTCAAAAAACACTTGCAAAAATCATGAGAGTCTTTAAACAAGGAGGTCCAATAAAATCCACATTGGAGAACCTTGGCAGCCATGTGTTTCCCACCAAAATGGCCTCCACACACTCCAAAATGACACATAGATAGAATTTCTTGTTGCTCCATCTCCAAAACACATCTCTAAATAAGTTGGTTGGGGCAATACTTCAAATGATGAGGATCATCCCAAACATAATTTTTTACCATAGCAAACAATCTTTTGCTTTCCTCCCTTGTCCATGTGCTTGGTATCCTTCCACTAGCTAAGAAGTTAGCTATGTGTTTATATAATGGCTTTTGAGTGTATGAGAGTAAGAAGAGTTGCTCATGCGGCATTGTTTCTTTGATTTGAACTTGTATCATCAAAGGGTGCTTAAATTCGGGAGAGATAGTCGTCTGTAGAATTTTTCACTCCCTTCTTGTCCACAATCTCCATATCAAACTCTTAAAGCAACAAGATCCAATGGATCAACCTTGGCTTTCAGTCTTTCTTCTCAATGATATACTTCAATGCATGGTCTGTGCATATCACTACCTTGTTTTGCAAAAGATATGATCAAAACTTATCAAGAGCAAAGATAACTGCAAGAAACTCTTTTTCAGTAGTCGTGTAGTTCCTTTGTGCTTCATCTAGAGTCTTGCTAGCATAATAGATGGTGTGCAGAATCTGGCCAATTCTTTGGCCCAGCACAACCCCCACTGCCATGTCAGATGCATCAGTCATGATCTCAAATGGCAAAGAGAAATTTGGGGGCTGCATTATAGTAGTAGAAATGAGTTTTTCCTTCAAGTGGTTGAATGCTTCAACACACTTGTCATCAAAGTGAAACTCAACATCTTCTCCAACAAACGACATAAAGGTCTTGAGATTTTACTAAAATTCTTGATGAAATGACGATAGAAGCCTCCATGTCCCAAGAAAGACCGGACATGTCTTACGGTAGAAGGAATGGTGAGAGTATAAATGAGGTCCACCTTGGCCCTATCAACCTCAATATCATCTTTTAAAACTTGGTGGCCTAGAACAATGCCTTCGGGCACCATGAAATGGTTCTTTTCCCAAGATAGTACGCAGAAAACCTTGACGCATCTCTGAAGAACGACAACCAAGTGGAGCAAACACTCATCAAAGGTTTTACCAAAAACTGAGAAGTCATCCATAAACACTTCAAGTGACGAATCAAGCATATCGCCGAAGATCAAAGTCACGCATCTCTGAAAAGTGGAAGGGGCATTACACAACCAAGTGGCATTCTCCAGTACACAAAAGTACCACTCGAGCAAGTGAATGTCATCTTTTCTTGTCCGTGGGATGCACAACAATCTAGAAGTACCTGGAGTATCCATCAAGAAAGCAATAGAAACTTTGTCCTGCCAACCTCTCTATAATTTGATCAAGAAATGGAAGAGGATAGTGATCCTTCTTAGTCTTCTCATTGAGCTTTCTATAGTCTACACACATTCTCCATTTGGACTGTTCTCTAACTGAAGTCATCTCACCATCATCATTCTCTGCCACTATGATCCCACCTTTTTTTGGTACAACTTGGATGAGACTCACCCATGTGCTATAAGAAATTGGATAAATAATCCCAACATCTAACAACTTCACAACCTATTGAGTCACAAATTCCTTCAATTTTGGGTTCAACCGCCTTTGCATTTGGTGGGTTGGCCTTGCATCATCCTCCAAATAGATCGTATGCACACAAATGGAGGTTTCGATACCCCTCAAATCAGCAATGGACCATCCAATGGCCCGAATGTTCTTCTTTAGGACTTTGATCAATGCTTTTTCTTGTTATAGAGAGATAATGGAAGAAATGATCACTGGGAGGGTGTCATTTGAGCCTAGAAAAGCATACTTCAATCCTTCGGGGAGTGACTTGAGCTCAAGAGTTGGAGGTTCTTCAAGAGAGTGCTTCAATGGCTCATAAATTGATGGGAGGTCCTCACTTGCAGCCACCAAGGTTAGCTCATTCACTTCATCCTCATCATCATCATCATCAGGGAACTCAACTATGGGCTCTAAACCTCTACCTTGAGTGGAAGTATGAATCCATGCAGGTAGGCACTCCTCCAAAATCTCATCAAGGCATTCAACAAGATAGCAATCTTCTTCTGTGGCGCCTATCACCTCGGCTGTAGCGGAAGACTTGAAGATGTTCAACCGGATCTTCATGTGTATGATTGTCACATACATGGCCCTGGTTCTCACATGGATCATAGTGTCAACTGTAGCAAAGAAGGGCCTCCCCAAGATTATAAGTACTCTTCTTGTATCTCTCTCCATGTTTAGCACAATGAAGTCAGCGGGGAAGAAAGTAGAAGTCTCATCATTAAGTCTAACTAGCACATCATCAACATGCCCTCTAGGCGTCTTCACTGATCAATCATCCAACTGCAGAGTACAATGAGCTAGACCTAATTGTCCCATTTAGAGCTTGACAAACACATCATATGGCATCAAGTTCATGCTAGAACCCAAGTCTAGAAGGGCTTGGTCTATGCAGTGTGCTCCAATGTAACATGAAATGATGGGAGCATCGGGGTATTTCCTCTTTCTTTACATGATGTGCTGTAGAATTGAGCTCACTTGCTTAGTGAGTTGACCTTCTTGGGTGTTCTCCCCATTGTCTTTCTTTTAAAAGTGTACAAGTCTTTCAGAAACTTGGCATAGGAAGGGATTTGCTTGACCACATCAAGCAAAGGAATGTTTATCTTCACTTTTTCGAATGTTTCCATGATATTTTCAATATGTTTTTTCTTTCTTCTCTTAATAGAATGCTCCTTAAAATCATCAGAAAATGGGGGAATTTGGGCTCCCAAATGGCTCAGATCAATAGAATCATCAACTGGAATCAAGAGAATCACAATATCACTACTCAGTATCACAGTATCACTGCACAGTGCCACAACATCAACTCTAGTTCCTATCATAGTATCATCACTCTGGATCTCAGTATCAACCTGTCTGATCACAGTATCACCTCTATCCTCACTGGCTACTTTATCAACAATAGTATCACGAGGCTGCTTAAAAGTCTGACCACTCCTCAAAACCATCATTGCCTTCACATACTCATGGGTAGAGGAAGAGGAAGCTTGTGGATTTGGTTGTGGTTGTTGAGGTGGTGGTGGTCTTTGGTGGGGTGAGTTGGGATTTGAAAGGATGAATTGAGGTTGTAGTTTTTGTTGTGGATGGGGGTGATATTATGGAGGGGGCTCTTGGTATGAGTGAGGTGGAGGTGGAGCATATTGATAGTTGAGAGGAGCTTGACAGGTGGTGGAGCATAGGGATTTGGTGTTGCTTGATTTGAAGGTGGAGCATATGAACTTTGAGCATTTCCCATTAAGTGACATCATTTTTTGGATTTAGCATTGGGATGGGAGTCTTTCTTCCTCCCTCCTAGCAAGTGAAAGATATATTTGGTCTAATCTTTTCTCAAGACGGCTAATGGACTTTGAGAGGATACATCTTTCTTTACCTCATCCAAACTTCTCAATCTTCCAAGCACTTCATATTCAAATTTTGAGCTATACCTTGACCTTGGCTGCCCTTGTCCTTGACCATCTTCATTTTGTTGATTCCATGAAAAATTAGGATGGTTTGTCCACTCGGGAGTGTAAGTGTTGGACATAGGACCTTGATTGTTCTGGTTGCCAAAAGAATGCAAAGCATGAACTTCCTCTTCTTCAGTTTCAACTGCCATGGTGGATTGACTAGAAGAACCACCAACTTGGCTCTTCTTCATATTCATCATGTCTGCCATCATCTTCATCATGTCGGGGTTGGCAATAGTGCAGGCTGTTGCTACAGGAGGAGGTGGAGGGATGTAGTTCTGGCTACATTATTCCCCTTTAGTAGAAACTCAATGGTGAGAATTCTCAGCAAGGTGTTCAAACAATGGCCATGACTCCTCAGGTGCCTTCACCATGAATGTACCTCCACATGATGAGTCAACATTGTTCTGTGTTAACTCTTCAAGTCTGATGTAGAAGGCTTGGACCAGCTTCCACAATGGTACCTCATGATGGGGGCAGTCGCGAAGGAGCTTCTGGAATCTTTCCCATGCCTCGTGGAAAGGTTCATTTTCCTTTTGGGTGAAAGTGGTGATACATCTTCGCATGTGAGTCATCTTGGTAATTGGAAAGAACTTCTTGAGAAACTCATTTTTGACTGCATTCCATGTCACCATCTTCGGCTTTGAAATGTACCATTCTTTAGCCTTTTCCTTTAGAGAAAAAGAGAAGAGACTCCTCCAGATGGAATTATTAGTGGTAGTTGGGGTACGAAAGGTGGAACAAGTCTCAAGGTAGGCAACGATATGATGGTAGGGATTTTCATTCTCCATCCCATAGTAGGTAGGGAGGAGTCCAAGGAGTGCGGGTGGAATGGAGAACTATTGACCTGACATTTGGTCAACAAGGGAGGCAATGAGAGAATTGTAGTTCCTCAGGGTGAAATACTCATGGAGGGAGCAGTTGGGTTGTGGTGGTTGAGCATTTCCATGGGGTTCATTTTCTGCCATGTCGGCTGCTTGGTGCTTCTTATAGTGGCTTTGGCATCTACTCCTACCTATCTCGGGGTCATACAACACCAAATCAGTACAAGTAGAATGTGTATGGCGCATGTATAGCTGTCACATGCACAATACACAAGCGAGAAATAAGAAACCAAGTTAGAATGGAAGTATGCAAAAGTGAACAAAGAATAAAGAATAGCAATGATGAGGAAAATAGGAAAGGTTAAGCTACCCTAACTAGCTAGGATGAGAGCCTCCATCCCTGAAAATGGTGCTAGAAAGCTTGGTACGTCTAAGCCAGAGGTGCACACACTAACCAATTAAGTTTGATTAGATGTGCCCCACAAAACTCGAACACACTTGGGATCTTTCGATAATTGTAAAAACCCTAAAGAGATCAGTCACAATACTAAATAGGTCACTCACAAGTGCATGGAGTAGTATTATAGTAAAGATAAGAGCCAAATATAGGGGTTGATCCTCAAGGATAGAGGGGGAACTAGAGATAAGTAAGTGTTGGTTATGTTCCTAAAGCGGAGACTAGGGTTGAAGGGTTTAAAAGGGGTTTTGGTTTGATAACACTAAGCAAGAAAGCAAGCAAAGGCAATATGGAAACTATATTACTAAAGACTAGATTCTCCTAGGCAAGTTAGGTCTAGGAAACTATATTACCAAATATTTCATTTGGTGTGAAAATTTTGATTTATCCCTTTTAACTTCTGGATCCAATTTTCACATTTCCCTCTCTATTTCTGTCAAAACCAAAGCAATAATTGTAACCCTACCCAGCCTCAGTCATCATTTCCTAATAGGGATCCCGCATCGTCAAGTTCCGGACATCCATTAAGGTGTGACTTGTTGTCATGGTGCTCCAAGAAATGACATCTCTAGATTCCATCTGGGTTAAGTACATGCATAGAAGAAAATAGCAATTTGGGATTGCTTGGGAACTCGTTAGCATCAAGGAGGTCACCTAGCCCCATGGCAGAAAAGCATCAAGTGATGGAATTGTGAAGGTAGCCAAGAAGGAGGACGAGGTACCAAGGATAGGAGGGAGGGAAAGGTCCAGGAACCCCCATCACAGAATCCTCAGATCTCCTTATTCCACATTTTCTCACTTTGACTGATCTTAGAAGCGATCAAAGGATTCCTAGAGCTAACGGCCCAGATATCTTTAGATATTGTCAGTGCTTCTTTGGAAAGGATCCACCTAGCTATTGGATTTGGGTTATTAGGTAAGTAGTCTTATTTTTTTCTATTTGTTGGCTCCTGTTATTTTCAAACTCTGCTCCTCCACTTATGAGGTTCAATAGCTCTAATTGTGTACAATCTGAATCCAACATCTCATTGTGCAGGAACCCTGGTTGAATGATGGTCCATGGTGACACCACTATTTTTCTCTGTTTCTTTAGTTGTATTTTCTATAAGATGTTATGAACTCATCATTACACCAAGCTTTTGCTTTTTGGTCATAGATGTGTGTACAAATGTCAACGCCATGCCAGGAGGTATTCTCTTCCAACATTTTATTATGTATGCAGCTTGACATAATACGAAGAAAATTTGTATTTGACTGGAATGAGATTTAATGGGCTCATGTCAGTCTAAAAATTACAGACTTTGAAATGCATGAAAATCATATACAGACTCAATGAATTGATGTTCAATTGAATGCATTAAAGCGCAATAATTTTGTTTTGTTTACTGCCTTACAGAGTGTTGGAGTTTACAGTTCTTATATGTATTCAGTTATGACAACCTCCTGATGGTTCTGGAGTGGTTAGTTTGCTGCTGATTTTAGTGCATATATTTATTAAAGCCAATGATTACATAATTATATATTGATTGATTGTGGGTTATAGAGTTTCTTTATCTTAGTTTGAAGCATGTAGACAAATTGAGATAATACATATCTTGTGTTGTTGTATGCTCCTTTGATATCCTACAAAGTATATCACTCTAGTTGAAGATTTTTTGTATGTTTATATTATACTTGTGGTACACTTCTCAAGAACCTCTATAAATAGTTTTTCTCATTGATGTGAAAATAGTTTTGTATGTTTGTTACCTTTGTAAATAGTTTTTCTCATAGCTGTGAAAATTTGATCCCTTGTATATTCCAAAATTTTATTTATGCTCTAATCTTATACAAACTAAGTCCAATTTTATTATGTCATTGCTATAGCTGGTTGAAAATCACATTGTATTGCCAATTTATTCCTGATAAAGAAATAATAGCTCCTAGTTGTAGCCGACAGTGTCCTCGGTCCGACATCCTATCCAAACGATTAGTAGGTCTCTGCCTGATAGAAGTATTGTGACATGGACAACATGTTCGGGAAGATCATCAAGACAAATGTTGTTTTCATAGGCACTGAAGCAGTAAGTAATTGCACAATATATGAAATACAATAGCTGTAGCAGGGTACTTAGTTTATTGATTCATATTTTTGTGCATACTTGAATCTGTTGTAGTTGTTATGTGCAGTAGATACCAACATCAGGTTAACGTTTTGATGGACACCATTTACTTTGTTGCTTGGTCATATTTATAGTAAGAACTACTTACTGAACTGAGGAGAGCATGTCAAAAGGCTTTGTTGGACTAAGATGAATTACCCATTGCTCATGAGCATGATAGTTACATTGGTGTTTGAGATTTTTCACTTTGAAAGATTTTGGTCACACGTAACTCACCAACAACTTGTTTCAGATAAATTCCCTTGCAGTGCTTAAGGTTAGTTCACTAATACCTATGTTGAAATTGGGTCCACATGATTTTCTTTCGTATTGAGCTTCTTCTTCATATATAAATGAGTATCATTAACTGTGATGCTTATGTTTTATCATAAATAAGGATTGAATAGAATATGGAATTGTACATTTCGCCATTTCTAAGCTCCACAGATGAGCCAGTCATCCCATCTTGGCACTCATTAGAAAAACAATGTCCGTAGTCGTTTGATTTCAGATTACTAGCACTCAACTTAATGATTTCTGAATTGAATTTTCTAATCACATTCACAATTTTAGTATTTAATATGTGACCGGAAACTTGGTTTTTCATATTACTATGCAATTTGTTGTTCGTAGTAAGGGTATGTAAATTTTGAAAAAGTTGTGTAATTGGATATTCTTACTTCTATTTGAATGGTACTTTGGTTCCTTGTTATTGTTGGATTCTTATTGCTACACAATAATTTTTAGTTTTTGTCTACTTGTAAGTAGGAGATAAGAGGTGTGCCTTTACTCGTAACTTTTTTATCTTCATCTTACTTTGATCTTCTAATGGCTTTAGATTGGAAGCAAGTATGGGTGGAGTCGATCCTATTCAGTCATTGAACTTCAACTACAAAAGAAGGTGCATACATCTATATATATCTACGTAAGGTTGTGCTTTATGTATGCTTTGATTTTTTTCAATTGTCTCACAGCATGGTATACATTTGATACAAAACTGTATCTTATCATCTTTGAAACTCTACAATACCCCTAAATTTTAATTAATGTCATTTAAAATATATAATCGTTGAATACTTTCTGTTTAACATCTACAAAGTTTTAGAGATAAATTTGAGCAGCTACTTATTATATTCATCTTTTTTTTAAGTTTGAATTTTAAGTCATCTCATTGATTGATATCTAGTTGCTCTTTTTCTGGCTGAATGGTCCTCGTGAGGTATCTAGCTGATCTTTTTCCTATAGTTCCTTGTTGCAGGCTTATGGTGCTTGGTTTTTCTCTTCGAGATGAACTTATTAATTGTCTAAGATGAGACATGATAATATGTTTGGAGTGTTCTACAATTCTAGAACTTATTGAATGTTCGATAAGGCAGTAAGAGTTGGTAGACTGGGGTATGTACTTGCCTTGTATATGATGATGTTGTTTCGTGAGTTTGCGCATTGCTAAAATCACCAAATTTCAAATGAGTTCATTCATTTTTCTTTGTTTATGACCCTATTTCCTTTAGGGATGTAGCTATTCTAGTGATGAATAACTACACATGTGATGAACAAGATTTGGCCTATAATAGGTGGTTGGTGAGTACGCATATCTTTTGGCAAGTATGTGTATCCAGTATAGATGACTTCCTCTTAATGTTTGGTCTCTAACTATGCATGTCTACTAATTTGAACTAAATGTCTACTTTTGTACGGAGTTGCAGACAACTAGTTTTAAGTTGGTGTGCCAAGAGCATATACTCAGCTGCAAAACTACTAAGGCATCAGTCTTTTTTTTTAATCCAAATTCATGTTACCCCTTGTTTTTATTTATCCCTTTGTAGTTGTACAACATGTAAATTATGGTTGGAGATTACAAACTAATCTCCCTAGTCTTGCAGACACAAACAATCTACCAACCATTTAGCTTACTTTGATTACATGAGCAGGATAAAATAGAGATAAGAAGGGGGGTCACACAGAAAGAAAAATGCAATCAAACCTACATCTTCATCCCTTCACACACATATCTCTATTGTGTCTCTAATGTTTACAATCATTTCTTTCACAAGCTCTGGAACACATAATGGTCACTCTAGTGTTTGACCACCAATAACATTGTTGATTGACGGATCTAGCTAGTGAGTTGTTTTTTTAACATTCTTATCCTCTATTTTCTATTGTTGATGAGAGTTATATCTACAATCCATATTATTTTTTGTCATGATATCTATCATGGATTTTTGTAGGAAGAAGAACCTACTGCCCGAAGACAACCCTATAACCCTACAGAAGCCTGACATGAGTGGGGTAGGTAATCAAGGGATAGTGAAATCCATTGGAGCTCAAATCAAGAAGAAAATTAGATCATATTGCAAAGTAGTTGGAATTGAATGTTAGAAATTTGAGCTACCTCCTCGTTCAATTAAATATTGAACCACACCCTTGTGGGTCAGGTATGTTTTATTTCTGCAATTCATGGAACGAGTTTGAAATGTGTGGATGCCAATAAACCTGAGTTGTTTTTATATTCATCTTCAATAGGAATGGTCAGAAAGAATGGTTTGTAATCAACAACAGATTGCATTAAATTTTGATTTTAGATTAACCTTCACTTTGAGTGGAACTCTAGAATTATGTCTCTCTCAACCAATTTGCATTGCTTGAGTCTTTATGTTGCTATCTACTTCAAGAACTCAAGTACTATGTTCAGACCAAGAAACTCACAGGACTATGGCATCCTTTGATGAAGCAAAATTTTACTGATATATATGTACATATGCTCATCGATAATAACACAATGACAAGCATACAGGAATCCACGTGAAGGTGTTGATGGGTGTTAGTTTTCCTATTGGTTTTGTGATATTACTATTGCAGGTTGCTTGCTGATATACATGCATGGTTTCATTCATACACATGGTGCCCATTTCCTCAGACAACTACTCTCCAATTTTAATATGCTATTTGTTGTTATGTTGTTGTTTAGTGAAAACTTATCATATTACTTATCCTAATTTCAGACTCATTTACTAGAAGTAAAATTTATGGTTTTTGAGACTAAAATTTCTAACTAAAGCACCTTGCATGGTCTCATAGCTAGGGAACCTTCAAGTTGGATTTAGATATGATAATGAATATTGCCCTTGAAGCGGCAAAGAGTCTAGAGTATCTTCATGAACAGGTTATCCCACCTGTAATACACTTGGACTTCAAGAGTAGCATTGAAGTGTGACACATCTAAATACTCAGAAGCAAACTAGGTGGGTTTTGTGAGTAGCACGACTGTGGTAGGTAGGGTAGACCATGACCGTGGTGGATGGGTACGGTCATGGATTTATTCCATCAAAGTTAATAGGGTTTTGGTCAATTTTGGGCTGAAATGGCCATGGTCGTGGTGATCAGCACGGTTGTGGTGGTGTCAGGGCGCCACGGCCGTGGTGGGATGGGTGAAGTTGGTCGTGGTTATGTTGCACGGCCGTTCTGGTCTACTGTAGCACGGCCGTTTTGTGGTGCACGACCGTGGTGGCTGTCACTGGCACGGTCGTTCTGTTCTACACGGCTGTGTTGCTCTCTACTTGACTTGGAGGTTGTTTTGTTGATTTGTAAGTGACCTAGCACGAACGTTTTGTGGTACCACGGCCGTTTTGTGATACATTCGTTCTCATGTTGTTCTAACATGGGGCATACTGAATACTAAGGCAACTCAAATTCCTTCTAATATATATTTTCTATGGTAAGCTGCCGTATTTTGTTCCATGGCCCATAAGATACTAGGTATGCTCTGGAATGTGATTCTAAAATCTACAAAATTTGCATGTCTACTGCAAGACATAACTAGCAATTTGCATTTGTCTCAAATTTAGCTTTTACTAGCAATCAATAATGGATTTTTTTATTGTAACTGTGAGTTGTGCCATAGTTGCATTGTGCCAGCATTTAACTTTCCTGCATTCAACTCTGTTGGCTAGAGTTTTTACACTGTCATTACTGAAACACTACCTATTCATTGCTTTTCAAGTCCTCTTTAATGTAGAAATGGTTGGTTGCATAGTCTCTTCATTGAAGAGAGTACATTATTCTTTGCTATTCTCTTCATGAATAAAGGGGGCTGCTGTTGGGATTAAAGAGACTAGTCATTTATTATGGTATATTTACACGCAATGTTGAGTAGATGAACTTAAATTCCATCATAGTTCTCTATGGGGTATGACTTTGTATAGTTTATAGATGAATTAATACATAATGCCAAACTATTTGATTGTTGAATTGAAGTATATTTTGTATCTTTCAGTGTGCTTTGCTCAAAGGACAATATGATGCCTTGTATTCTTTGAAGTTGCTATTGATTCTTTGTGAATATAAAAGGCTTATAGAGAAACTTATACAACAAAGGGGGGCATCCAGAAAAGGATAATACAAGTAGTGGAATATATATTAAAGAAAAATCAAGATACAAGAAGATGTGCATGATCATGTGTCATATAGAGTCTGCAGTGGATAGATGTAGTCAGAAGAACATATTGTATACATGTGTCTTTTTCCCATGCATATTGTAAAATAGGGGCCAGGTTAATGTCCTCCCCATGTGTACTCATTGTTCAAATATAAATAAAAGTATCATTGTTGACATTGTAAGCATAACTCGATCTTAATTAACATTCATATGTTTTCTTATTGAAAACCCCTCTATATTGGCAAGCGACTGACTGGATACATAATGTCTCTCACTACATATGTATGTATAGTACATGGTGTCTTTCACTACACACTATCTATAATTACATGTGTAGCAAGTGCTAATTTTTGCTATACATGAACTACAAATACAATTGTAACCAATGCCATCTCTCCCTACATATTATAGGTACAAATTGAATTGTAGTCTTACATTTGGCTACAATGAAAACTACATTTTTATGTGTAAGGACATTTTTACCTACAATTAGGGTTACATATGAATTTGTAGCCAGAGGCATAACTAAATACAAGTTTGAAAAATGTAGCCTAAACAATAAGCTACACGGGTATTAGCTATATATTATAAATGTAAGGATAATTGTAGCCAAAGTTTTGGGCTACAAATTTTGGGGTTTTCTCTACAATTTTTTTTTGTAGTTAAAGACCATATTTTTCAAAGTTACTCTAGTAGGACTTGTCAAGTCTAGGTTTCTAGGGTAAGTGGTATTAGGGCAATTGAGAGCCAAGGGTATGAATGGGAGTAGAGATGAGGATTTTTCACCTCATGCTACTAGCCAACTAGCCTTTAGAAATCTCTAGGCAATTGCACTAATCACACTTACACTAGCTACTTAGATCTCACACTAACTTGTAGAAGGGGGATAATGTATGTAGGAACAAAGGGGGCTAGCTAGGGATCCACTAATTGGACCTAGGAGCCATTCCTAAGATTGCTACAGACACTCCAATTCCTCTTAGAAGCTAAGTGTCATCAAACATCACAAAGTAAGGAATTTATGTTTAAGAGCAAAAACCACATGCAAGATAATGGGAAATGAGATAGAAGCAAAGGCAATCATCATAGAACGAAATTATGTTCATTACAAATTATTCTCCCCCAACATGGTATCAAAGTCACATTTTTACCCCAAACAACCCACCATTAGGGGCTTAGCTAGACATAATCAAAGAAAAGACAAAAGAAATGAGAAGAAGGGGATAGGACTCCATGGAGCTCAAAGTAGATCCTTCTTCTTCACCTCCAAGATACTGTAGGGTGACCTCCTTCCTCCAAGGTGGATGATGGGCATGAAAATGGAGGGGGTTATGGTAGAAAACCATGAAAACTAGGTTTCTATGGTGGAATTGAGGTGGAAATGGTGGGTGGAGAGCATAAATGCAAGGGGAATGCAAGGAAATTCTCAAGAGAGGGCAAGGAGGAGTAATGGAAGTTGGGGGAGTGCAACCTTTGTGCTTTGGCCTCCGCCTATCTATATATAGGTGGTGGGGAAGCACCACGGAAAGTAGGAGCAAAGTAGGAAAAGTAGTGCTGAAAATGGATAGGGTTAGGTGGTCACCACGACCGTGGTGGGGGTTGCATGGCATGATCGTAGAGGTATGAAATGGATGAGGTGGGAAGTGGCGTGGAAATGATAAGTATATGTGGTGGCTATGGCTATGTCCGGGTGCTACGGTCGTGCTAGGTAACGGGTACCACGACCGTGTGGGGGTACCACGGCCGTGTTGGAGGAGGAGGCCACGGGTGAGGTAGCTTGGAGGTCGTCGTGTCTTTAGTTCACCACGGGCGTGGGGCGCGCCATGGGTGAGTTGGTCTTCAAGAGCCACTACCATGGTGTTGTCCACAACCGTGGTCATTCACGTGTAAAATGGACCACTTCCCTATTGATTTTGGGGATTCTTGTGCATAATTTGCCACAGACAAGGTGATGGCCATGGGCGAGTTGGAGCGTACTAGCCACGGTCGTGGGGTCTTCAATGACCTTGACGGTTTTGAGCTCCACGGCCATGGTCATTCATGTGTAAACTAAGCACATTCCCTATTGATTTTGGAGCTCTTTGTGCATAAATTACCACGACATTGGTGGATGTACCATGGCCGTTTTGGGCCTTTTAGTGTTTATCATTGCTTCATCTTCTTCATCTAGCCTCCTTTTGCTTTGAATTGCTCTTGTGCATCCAAGGACAGCTCAGGGATGAGGTACGTCCACTCTTGGGGTGTAAGACCCCATAGACATCCTTCATCTATCTCATATGCATCAATACATGCATAAGTGCCCTAAAATACACACAAAAGGAGGCATAAGTGCATTTATCATAAATGATTACATTTAGGGGAATAACTTGTTATCTAAACTGTTTAGATGTGATTATCATGCAAAAAGGCATAGGATGAAGCCCTAAAATAGGGTTGCATCACTCACAAGGCCCGTTCAATCTATATAATGTCGCATCACCATAGCCCATAGTTGGCTATGCTTATTATCTCAAAAAATTTGCATGATTAGGGTCTCATGATAAAAGAGATATTAATTTAAATGTCAGCACCATGTTGTAAAAGAATAATCCCTTTATCAATTTACCAATATAATAAAATGAAAGGTATATCATTTTATCTAAGATTCTTTAACATATAGAATACCTTTGTGTTATCCTATCATTTTCCGCATGGAATATCAATTCCTTAAACCCACCATTGAATGACACATCACCTTTTAGTCAATTATGTTTTTTCCAAATAATCAGACCTATATAAATTCTTTTTGTGAAACTATTATTCCATAGGTCTTATGAGGCATAATCAAGCTAAAATAGATTATAACAACTATAGCCCTCATTTGGCTATAATCATAATGCATTCATGGTAACCACTGAATATTATTATCATACCATTTCAAGTTACATTCCCTTTTGTGATTAGGGTTTAGGTTTCTCTTATCAACTAATTAGGATTTTCTAGGGTTATATTCAATCATCATCCCTAGATCATAACTCCTCATTTCTAGGAGCTTATATTATTAACTTTACATTCAATTGTATCACGAATAATCTATCAATCAAGTTACAACCCTTTCATAATTAGGGTTAGGACTTATATTGTAACCGATCAGGGTCTTTAGGATATTAGATTCAACTTTAACTTGTTGTATTGACTTGAACCTCGTTAGGGTATAATAGCCTACACTTTTCAAAGTATATTCATCTCATTACTTCAAAATGTATCCACTAATTATATTCAAGGTGTATTGTAACGCCAAGGCCCACCGCCCAAGGCTCTAGTAGAGTTTCAGGAATGACGACTGGCCCCACAAACCACCACTAGCTTTAACTGCGCACTTTGTCCTCACTGACGCGCATGCCAGGATCAACTTCCCGAAAGGTCACCCATCCTAGTACTACTCCAAGCTGAGCACGCTTAACTATGGAGTTCTTTAGTGATGGGTTCCCCGAAAAGGAGGTGCACCTTGGTGATATGGGTAGTCCAATCATTCCTTTTAAGATTCTTTAACAGGTAGAATACCTTTGTGTTATCCTATCATTTTCCGCATGGAATATCAATTCCTTAAACTCACCATTGAATGACACATCACCTTTTAGTCAATTATGTTTTTTCCAAATCATCAGACCTATATAAATTCTTTTTGTGAAACTATTATTCCATAGGTCTTATGAGGCATAATCAAGCTAAAATAGATTATAACAACTATGGCCCTCATTTGGCTATAATCATAATGCATATATGGTAACCACTAAATATTATTATCATACCATTTCAAGTTACATTCCCTTTTGTGATTAGGGTTTAGGTTTCTCTTATCAACTAATTAGGATTTTCTAGGGTTATATTCAATCATCATCCCTAGATTATAACTCCTCATTTCTAGGAGCTTATATTATTAACTTTACATTCAATTGTATCACAAATAATCTATCAATCAAGTTACAACCCTTTCATAATTAGGGTTAGGACTTATATTGTAACCGATCAGGGTCTTTAGGGTTTTATTCAACAACTGAACCCTAATTCATAACCCCTCACATCCAGGAGTTTAATTCATTGCTATAAGTATTCAATCATACTTGATTACTCTCATCAATTATCATTAATTGGTTATCAACATAAGGTATTACCTTTTTCATATAAGTATTACAAGTTTCTCTTTCATTCTTACTAGGATATTAGATTCAACTTTAACTTGTTGTATTGACTTGAACCTCGTTAGGGTATACTAGCCTACACTTTTCAAAGTATATTCATCTCATTACTTCAAAATGTATCCACTAATTATATTCAAGGTGTATTGTAACGCCCAGGCCCACCGCCCAAGGCTCTAGTAGAGTTTCAGGAATGACGACTGGCCCCACAAACCACCACTAGCCTTAACTGCGCACTTTGTCCTCACTGACGTGCATGCCAGGATCAACTTCCTGAAAGGTCACCCATCCTAGTACTACTCCAAGCTGAGCACGCTTAACTATGGAGTTCTTTAGTGATGGGTTCCCCGAAAAGGAGGTGCACCTTGGTGATATGGGTAGTCCAATCATTCCTTTTAAGATCATTATATCTGAGGCCTCAAATCCTAGGATGTTACAATCTCCCCCACTTAGACTCTTGACGTCCTCGTCAAGGCTCAACTTTGTGGCCTCATAATAATTCCCCATTTCAGTGCAGACCCAACATGGCCAATGGACACCCAGCTCCCGATCATGGAATACCAGCGTAAGGGTGGCTACATCACCATGGATAGCCCTTTCCTACATTCCTGTACCATACGGCTCAAGACTAGCATGCCACATGCCCATGTGGGCCCCACCTAGTGGAGGGGAATTGGCTCTGATACCATTTGTAATGCCCGGGCCCACCGCCCAAGGCTCTAGTAGAGTTTCAGGAATGACGACTGGCCCCATAAACCACAACCAGCCTTAACTGTGCACTTTGTCCTCACTGACACGCATGCCAGGATCAACTTCCCGAAAGGTCACCCATCATAGTACTACTCCAAGCTGAGCACGCTTAACTATGGAGTTCTTTAGTGATGGGCTCCCGGAAAAGGAGGTGCACCTTGGTGATATGGGTAGTCCAATCATTCCTTTTAAGATCATTATATCTGAGGCCTCAAATCCTGGGATGTTACATGTATCTACCTACACTCATCAAGGTGTGTCAACCTAGGTGTATAGACCTACATGTTACACCTTGTATCAGCCTAGACAAATGTGTTTGCGTCGGCCAAAGTATCATTACTTGTATCAGGCAAAGCATGTCAATTGGTATCGGTTTAGAGATTCTTGAGAAGGTATATCGGCTATAGTGTGCATTACAATATCGGCCACCCTATCTCATTATGTATTGGCCATAACAACTCATTATGTATCGGCCATATCAACTTATTATGTATATCGGCCAAACCATCTACTTAGGGTATCGACCACTCAACCAATTAGTGTGTCGGCCTCATCATCTACTATGGTATCGACCTAGCTTATCCCTTTGAGTATCAGCCACTCAATCTACTAAGATATCGTCTATACCATTAGCTAGTATACATAGTACATTATGGGATATCGACCTCTGGGGTTTGAGTTTTAACAGATGAACCCGTGTTCAATACTTTAGTTCTCTCACCTACTGACCTTATCATTAATTGGTGTATCTTCCAAGGCTTCAAAGATTATATTTCCCCCATCTTCACATGATGTATCGGGCTAGAGGGTGTCATATTGTGAGTGTATCAGATAGTTAGGGTTAGAATTGGCCATGTCAGCCTCCACACTCAACTTAGACATCATATTTTGATATCCAATCTTCACTAGACATCTCTTTAGTTATGGCAAGTTAGTGCCTTTGAAGCATATTATTTTAAGATAATCTAACATATCATCCTAACAACATCATATTTCTTTAAGGTGTCTCAAGTCATATCGGACAGCCATGTTATGTTGCAAGTATGTATGTGTTGGCTTGGATATCTTCTAGATATCAACTTGCCGTATTCTTAATATTATATGACAAGTTGAACAACTAATAGGACAATAGTTTTACTCATGTTACAAACCAAAAGGATAGGAGTTCATATGTATCTGTTTCCATATCTATACTCTTGTATCGGGTTAGGGTTTCAATATCAGTTTGTGCAAAACGGTTTCATCATCTTCAACCTCCAAATTTTCGTCCACTTACCACTCTAGTTCATGGAAAGCAGCCCCATATATTCAATATAACTCATAGAACCAACATTTAATCAAGGAAAGTCAAAGTAGAAAAAGGATCACCAAGTATTGCATGATAGAATGTAAATAATAATAAAATTGAGTTCAAGTTATATAACCCACCTCAAGGTCACCACTAAAGCTTCAAGCTTCCAAGCTCCATGTTGCCAAGGTTGAAGATAACTTATCAAGAGTCCAAGACTTGATCATAACACCTCTACTCGAAAGGAAGACACCATAGTAAGGAACTTGGTGAAGAAGGAAAGAAAGAAAGAATCATGGTTCGAGAAGCATAGCCCATCCAAGGTAGGAGATAACCATGACTTTACCTTGGGCAAGTTGCTCGGCCTTCCTCTTCCTCCTTGAGCTCCTAGGGTTGTCCACCAAGAAAGAGATGGTAAAGAAGTCTAAAGGTTTACTAGGAGGTGAAAATAGGAGTATATATAGTTGAGGCCCATGAAAGAGAGTATATGCAAGGTGTCATCACCATATGTACATGGGTGACACGTGTCCATGCATGGTGAGACCATGAAACCTCATTTATCTTGACATGCAAAACTCTTTTGGATAATCCAAGGGTAAGGTATCATCCATTGGGTAGCTTCCTTGACAAGATATCACAACTTGTCACCACTTTGCGTACAAACTGATACTACTTTTGCAAGGAAGTCTCAAACCGATAGGATTCACCTATTTGAGGTGCTTATCCTGACATGAAAGCTTCCAAAAGTTTTCAAACTTATAGGGGACATATCCTATGGTTTATAAACTGATAGGCACCCCCATATGTCCTTCACAACTCGACACAACCTCTTCTATGGTTCAAGGCACTCAACTTTCTATGGTTCTATCATCACCAAGAGTATTATCACTCACTCGAGACTCAAAAAAGGTACACCCTTCCCTATATCTCCTCTATATGATACTAAGAGAGAGTAGGAACATTATAGAGGTGGTAAATTGTATATCAACCCCATATATTGGGTAAATTGCAAGTTACACCAAAACTAGCACATTAAGCACAAGTATCAATCATACACGCTCAACTTAGAATTTAGGCTTTCCACAAGGTGCCCATTACCATCATGCTCTCTCTTATGATGATAAAGTACTAAGGGAACACCTGTCATGTGACATATTTCAAAATAATCCCTTATCTAGAGTAATTTGTACTTTGGCCCAAAATAAGCAAACATTGTTCAAACAACATTCAAACATGACCAAAATTGAAACTTAAACTCTCCTTAAGTCTTAATTACTTTTCAAAATATTAAGACAAGGTTCTAATCATCTTACTTGGGCAAACATCTAGGGTTATCCCAAAACCCAAGTCAGGGTCATTACAGTGTTAGACATGGCACATTCATTGTGAGCCACTAGATTTGTGGACCAGTCGGTTGAGAATTGTGATCAAGTAGTCTAGCATGCGCCACGTAGTAGCCAACCTACCACCCGTGTTAGGGTTGGACGAGCGGCGAGCCAGGATAGCCACTCGCTCGATTGCAAAATGCAATGTTGATCCGGGATGGAGGTCGCTCAGTGACTGTTGACCGACACCTACGAGTTGTGAGGCACAATTGAAGACCACAGTGTGCTAGAGAATGTGCTGGGATAGAGACTACGGGTCGAGACCCTAGCCCACAAAGACATCAACTCATTTCAGCCATCCGATCAAGATCAAGTGGTCCATGATTACTATTTTGTGAGGTGAACTTTGAAAAAATTGCCAGGTACCATTATTTGGGCCATTTTGGTCATATAATATATGATTTTAATCTTAAATACATAATGTATCTAATGGAAGTAGTTTCATGACCTATTTCTACTTGTAGTTGCACTGATATGCTAAAGATGATGCCTTTTAATCACTTTCTACATGTTTTATGCCATTTAATACTCAAGCTTGCTCTTTTAAACCTCAAAACCTTATATTATTGTGAAAGTAGTAACTTGAATGACTTTATGTATCAAGATTTGAACTTTATCCATATTCATATCCTATAATGTTCCAATGTTGCTTATATGACCTAGAATGAGCTTTAATGCTAGATTTTATTTCTCTAATGGCTAACCTTCATTGAATGTGTCTTAAATAGTTATGATTTACGAAAATCACTAATTTAGATGCATGTTATACCAAGATTCAGTTTTGCTCATACTTATACCCCTTTAATTTAATGTTGCACTTGGTACCTTGAAACATGCTTAACATAGATTCATGGAAGTTGAATCTCAAACCTTGCTCACATGTGAGTCTTTTATGTTCAAAATGTTTATCTAGGATCAAAATCAATATTGTTACATGCTTTGTGTCCCTAAATGCTATGTTGATCATTCGTGTACCTTAACGTGACTACTTGCCCTAATCTTGATTCAAAATGTGATCTAGCATGCATGATGATAACTATCTACCTAATCTGGTATAAATCTCTCTCTAATGTTGAACCATGCTACATTATTCTTTCAAATCAACGTTTGATCTTCATGACACTTAATCCAAGTGGAAATCATCCCTACACAATTGATGATAAATGAGATTATGTTGATATTTATGTTGACTAAGCTTGATCAAATCTTACAATTACTTTTTGAACCTCTAATCCTTTACCCCTGATCAAGTTGTGATGTGTCATTCTAAGTGCTAACTATATTATGTTGCTTGATAATTCCTAAGCATGACCTAGTAGGAGATATTAAAAACAATGTTGAAGGAAATGGATACCTAGCCTTAGGTGACAAATCCAACCCCCATGATAATGATTAATGAACCTAATATTGATAATGTTAATCCTATTATACTCATTTGTAATTTTAGGATCTCTATGGTGACTCAATTGGTTGACTCTTTCGTCAAGATCTAGCGAAGCTTTCTATATATGATTTTCTAGATCGAATGCTTAGTCTTGTGCTCTACTTGAGATACATTTAATCTCTTGACGATACTATGTTATTGTCTTCCTTGTATGTATACTCGTATGAGAGCTTGGCTACTTAGTTACTTGATTGAGCTATTGTTCCTATGAATACTACTTTCATGTTTGATTATGCTATGTTGATGTAATGGATAAAAAAAACCTAAAATATGCTTTGTATAAAAGAATGTCATTTAAGTATGCTCGTCTTTTTTCTACCTCTTTGTTTTTGTGATGTTTCTAGCCAAATAACTTGTATATTATTCTTAAACTGTGTTTAATTGCCCTTTTATAGCGTACTCAATGCTTTAACATTAATATATTATGTTTATCAAACTTTTGGTTGTCAAATGAAGATTTGTTGTACTCAAGATTCTATGATCTAAAAGGAAACACTGATGGGTACTCTTGACATGGAAATGGATACATATGACTTATCTTCATGTTTAATATTTTGTCATCTCTATAGTTTTTGTAACATCCCTGACCTTGGTTATGAACTAACCCTAGGTGTTTTTCCTAAATATGTAATTAGATGCTTGTGACTATCTTTTGATATGTAATTAAAACTTCTAAGGAACATATATTTCCATTTTTGTCCTTTTTGAACAATGTTGTAATATTGTTTTGTTAAAAATGGACTAATGTGAAAATTACCCATTGAGGGGTTAACTTGCAATTTGTACATGGTAATATGTTCCTATGATGATAATAAATCATGAGAATGAATATGGTGTAGTGATATGGATTATCCAAGCATGGGCACCAAGAGATAGCTTGTAGAGCAATCCTTGTGCTTTAAAACCTAGTTTTGGGGTAAAGTGCAATTTACCCAAAACATATGGTGCAACATGTAAAATATACCATCTAAAGTATCTCACATGACTCGTGACATCAAATAGAGCAATGATAATGAGGAGGGTGCCTCATTTGAATGATCAAATAAGAAAGATAACCTTTATAATTAAATAACCAAGTTTTATACAAAATGACGCTTTTATATTTATGCAACTTAGTAAGGTGTTTGGTTCCTTTAGCCTTGGTTGAGAGAGGGGTTTTGCATGTGATATGAAGGGAGAGACGTGGGTAAGAAGTGGATAATGGCTTGGTGGAATTAGTTTAGAAATAAGGAAATAATTGTCCTTACCTTGAAAATATACCCAAAATATATAAGTACATCCTTTTTACAAAGCAAGGGATCGTTTCCCTTCATTCCTCTTCTTATCTCTTTGCTTTGGCCGACTAAGGAGGAGCTCACGAGCAGAGGAGAACGGCCAAGACTGAATTGGGTAAGTTTTGATTGCCATCTAGCTCGAATTCATGGAGGAAATCTTGCTACAAGCTTGGTTTGTTAGTCTTCCTTACACAACTCTTCTTTCTAGCCATCTTCTCCATCCATATCTTGAGAAACGGACCTTGGATGACCTATGGAGCTCAAGCCACCATTAAAGATACGAATCTTGGAGGTCTGGATCAGTCCTAGAGGCGGGTTTTATAACTCTAACCCTTAAAGTTTTGTTATGCATCTTCTTTCTATGAAAACGTTGCTTAATCTTCTTCCTTAGACATTTCTATGTGTTCTTGCTACCAAAACCGTGAAGAACAGTCCATGTTCTTGAGGTAGAAGAAGGTGGCATTATTTCCAAAGTTCATCCTGATCTTATTTTAGCAAATGGTCCTCCACCTCTTGCCCAAACGGTTTGCAAAAACATTTGGAAGCAAACGGTTTCAAAACCGTTTGAGGGCAAACGGTTTCACAAGAACGCTTGGGAGCAACCAGTCCAAGACCGTTTGGATGGGTTGACCAAGCATTGACCGTTTGTAGATCTTTTGTAAACATTATGGAATAATCACCCACCAAAAATCATCATCTAATTCCAAGTAAATCATCAATTGAAGGCACTTTACTCACCTAAACCCTAATCGGATTTATTGTTGATTTCAATAATGCAATCATGTTGACGTTTGGGTTGAGTGGCCTAAACGGTTTCAAAACCATTTGGGGATCACCCAAATGGTCTCAAGACCGTTTTTTGATCACCCAAGACCATTTGGAGGTCTAGGTTTAAGTGGGGTTGACCAATAGAGGGTCCAACCATATCAAGTTGTTGAACAATTAAGTGCTGATTTGGTGATAAAACCTAGGGTTCAACCTTTACGTATTGACTTCGTTTTGATGAAATAATGGGAAAACGATCTCAAAACTGTTTGGAGGATGTATAAATGATCCCAAGACCGTTTAGGGGTCACCCAAGACCGTTTTTAGGTCTAGGGTTGACCATGGTTAAGTGGTTGAAGATTGAAAGCCAACAAGTTGAAGTATAACCGATTAGTGACCTAATGATCAAATCAATGAACCAAACCTTAATAGGTTGACTTAGTTTTTGATATTGACTTGAGAAAATAGTCTCAAGACCGTTTGGAGGATGTCCAAATGATCCCAAGACCGTTTGGGGTCAGGTCATGACCCAATTGAATGATGGTTCAATGGGTTCAACATCAATTAGACTCATGTTGATGCATGTTGAAGGGTAATCGATTCCAAACCCTAATCCAATCAATACAAACCCTAATTGGTGACCAATTTAGGATCAATTGAAGGTTAAATCAGTAAGGATTGACCTAATTGATTCAATTGATGAGTGGATAACCATGGCATGAACGTTTGGGGGGTTCAACATTGAAAACCCCAACTCAATTGGATAGGTTGAGGCACTTTTTGGTCCATGCGGTTTTGAGGATGTTTGGACCAAACGGTCTCAAGACCGTTTGGGTCTAAATGGTCTCAAGAATGTTTGAGTCCATACGGTCTCAAGACCGTTTGGGACCAAACGTTCACAAGACCGTTTGGGACCAAACGATCCCACACCGTTTGGTGGCCATGCGGTTTCAAGATCAATTTGCCCATGCAGTTTCAAGGTCAAAGTTGGCCAAACGGTCAACGAGACCAAACGGTCTTCACCTCATTTAGGGCAAACGGTCTTGATGGTGTACCTTGGCCATGCGGTCTTGAAATTCAAAGGGTCCAAATGGTCAACAACTCCATGCGGTTTCAAAACCGTTTGGAGGTTGAAAGTGCAAAACCGTTTGGGGTCTTGTAAGGTCAAGAACATTTGATGCTTTAAAGGCTAAGATGGTTTAATGGTTGATTAACCTAAACCCTAAAGATACCTAAAGTCATTAAGGGGTTAAGTAATTAGTGCACTAATGCATGTATGGTCAATGGTGAAGATTACCAAAGTACCCTTGATGGGATAGAGTAACCAATACCCCCTTGATCAAGCAAACCCTAATGACCATAAGGGTGATGACATGACTTATGTTATGAAGGTTGATTTGACTTAACCTAATCAAGGGTGATGTAAACACCATCTAATAATAAGTGGAGAGAGAAGATTCCTAATATGAATGTGAATCAAGTAATATACTTCCAATATGTATGAATGCATAGAATTAGGGTATGATCCTTTGAGGTGAGATCATGGAAACCCTAATTATAATAATTAATGATTCTTAACTTATTTGAAGGCATTAATGGAAGTAATTTTCATACATGATGATGGTATGACCTCAATTCACTGTAATGTGAATAGTAAACCCTAATTCTAGGGAAATATCATGTAATGTGAATAGTAAACCCTAATTCTAGGGTAATATCATGTAATGTGAATAGTAAACCCTAATCTAGGGTGATACGATGAAATGAACAGTAAACCCTAATTCTGATTTATGCTTTTAAGCATGAAACTTCATGATTGAAGTATGAAATGAGGAATCACTTTTCCTAATTAAGACAAAGGGGTTGTGTAACCCTAATTGAATGGAATAGGGAAAACCTAACCTTAGTAAAGGCATAATGGTACAACCCTTGAATTAAAAGATTATCTCTGTTTTGTAATATGTTGATATAGAGATAAATTGCCTATTATCAAATGTATTAACCATGCAAGTTTTTATAAAGAAGTGATCATAGCCAGGTAAGGGTTATGATGTCATATTCATTGAAAGCATGTTATAAGCTTTATGAATAATGATATACTATGTTGCCTGGTTTAAGAGGTAACATATGAGATTGATGGGCTGTAAGAGCCATGAGCAATATCTACATTGTTATAATCAAGGTCATGCTGTTAGATGACTTATGATGATCTAAGGGTTTGAACACCCCTATTTTTGAATCATAATGATGAGATGGTTAAGGATTGATATCCCAATGATACTTGATGTGAAATGAACTTGATATATTTAGTATTCTTTCTTTATAGTAGTTTCTTTAATGGATTATGTTTGAAAACATGCCTGATGCTAAAAGAATGCTATAATGTACTTAAATAATCAAGTATAATGATATCATGTAGAGCCCTCACCATAGATCCATCATTGTCAGAAACTAAATGATGGTGAAACATTTTTTCCTAAGGGAAACTCCTGGAACACATACTTTTTAGTATGTGGGGGATTATGGACGCGAATACCCTTACGTCCTAGTGTAGGAATTGATGTAAGATGTACCTTTAATCCATCAATCCTTCATTATATTTTTATGCTGGGATGATGTATGACTAATCTCTCGAGAATATCACTAATGCCTCATCGATGAGAGATAAAAAAGAGATCCCTCGATGACGAAGAGAGTACAGAACGCCACTGTGACTCTAATAGCGAAGTTGCCAGAATACCCTGGAAAGCTATTATAGCAGAGACACAAGATGTCATGCATGTTGATCCTCACTCTGACTGAGGAAGATGAGGTCATAGGAATCCGGCTCTTCTAATGACCTATGTATGGTACCGATGCAATTTCATAATGATCGGTTGGAGTATGAGTGGTATACCTCATCTCCTCAGGGCATAATAATGTTTGAAAAACATAATCAGCCGTGTAGCATAACTTCTTAGGTTGAACTATGAGAAACAATGATTGATGATACATTGTTTATAATATTCTAGTCAAGTAACTTGTATATATGTTCTTCATATTCCTTATTGAGATATGCTTTGATATTCAATTATTCATAATTGAAATGATTGTCTAAGAGAATGTTGCTTTACTTAGTTTATACAATGTTAAACCTATTGTTGAACCTTTAAAGTTTTATTGCTTATTGCTATTCCTTTATTGCAATAAAAAAGCTTCTGGCGGAGAGTTATAACTCTCACTGGGACAATTATTCAAATTGTCTCACCCCCGTGGGATTAGACTTTTTAGGTAGACACCGAGGACGAAGGAACCCATATGAGGGTGAGCAACAACAGCAGCAGCAACATCAGGGACAGCAGTGATTCTCAGGTAGAGACATTGTCTATCAAGTCTTGTAGATAGTATGTCCTATGTGTCGTCTCTGTACTCTTAGGTCCTAGGAGTCAGTATATGTTTAAAGTAGATCCGAGATTTTGGCTTAATGCCTCGAGATTTTTGTATCTTGCCTTGCACAGATAATAGGGCAATTGATGTATGTAATCACTCGAGATGTGATTTTACAGAGATGTAATGACGAATCATGATGTAAACAACTTATCTTGTTTTTTATAAAAGATTTTTATTACTTAAAGAGCTCTTTCCAAAAAGTTTTAATTTTTAGTGATTTTCCATAATTTCGCTGCTAGTTAATCACTTCTGCATTCACTGATCTTGTTTTCGTGATTCGATCGTCTCAATTTAGTGGTATCAGAGCTCTAGGTTCGCTGAGTCTACAGAGACATAGGACTTAGGATGTTGAGTCTGTTCTAGTGTCTTCCAATATATCTAATAGTGTCTTCTGCTCCTCAGGAGAAGAAGATAAAACTAAATATGTCTGGACCACACGAGGAACATGTTGTAGAGAGTAGTGTTGCTGCACCTAGAGAAGTTGTAAGAAACCCAGAGATAGAGCAACCTGTGCCTGAACCACCCCAGTTCAATCCAACTGACATGGGGAACCCAGCCGTCCAGACCATGTTTGGGCAGTTTATGACTGCCATGACACATATAACTGATAGGATGCATATACCTGCACCTAGGGCACCTACCCATCCTGAAGGACAAGGAACCGACAAGACGTTTAAACAACTTCGCCGAGTTGGAGCCATAGAGTATTTTGGAACAGCTGATCCCGCATATGCCGACTTGTGGTTAACTGAACTAGAGAAGGCCTTTAGAATCCTGAATATCCCAAAAGTTGAGAAGGTTAGACATGCTGAATATCTTCTCAATGGGAGTGCTGGTCATTGGTGGACCATGGAAGAACAGAAGAGGCCAGGTGTGGAGGTTGCATGGGAAGTCTTCCGATGGGAATTTATCAACAGATATTTCCCTAATATGTTCTTGGACGAGAAAATCTCTCAGTTTGAGAGGTTAAGGCAAGGTCTAATGAACATTAGCGAATACGAGGCTAAGTTCATGGAGTTTTTGTGGTTCTATCCGCACATGGAAGCTACAGATGAAGAAAGGACTAGGCGTTTCAAGAAAGGGTTAAATGCTGAGTTGAGTACTCTCGTGTCTTCTCTGGAGAACAGAGAAAGGTTTGCTACCTTCGTGGAATCTGTCAGAAGGGTAGAGAGGTCTGTAGCAGAGAAGAGACAGACCCAGAACAAGAGGATGCATCCCCAGTTCCAAGGATCTTCATCTAAAGTTTTCAAGAAACCTAGGTTTTCTGCGCCTACACCACCACCTAGACCCAGTACCCAGACACAGTGGACGTCGAATAGGGGTAGAGGACAAAGCCTACCATTAGAAGGAGCTCGTAGTTCAACATCTATGTCGGTTACAGGACCACCCAGACCACAACAATTGAATAAAAGTTGTTATATATGTGGGAAGATGGGACATCTGATGAAAGACTGCAGAGCCAGAGAAGAGAGTGTAACTCAACCTCAGAGGCAGAGTCAGTAAGGATCACAATGGAGACAGTTTCCGGGAGGAGCTAGAGGACGTGGACAAACGTCCCAAGCCGGATCATCAACACCTAGTCAACGAGCACCGAATCAACCACAGGCAATAGCGAGATTCTACACGATGAATCCACCTGATGCAGTGATCAACCCTTGGGTTGTGGCAGGTCAGATGGAATTGTTATTTTCTGATATGTCTACATCTTGTGTTGTATCCATTTTAATTGATCCGGGTGCTACACACTCCTTTATTACTCGAAGAGTGATTCTTGACTGCAACTTGACTATACGTCATAGAGCAGATAGTTTGTTTTTAGAAACTTTGTTGATGGGGTCTGTTGTGTTGTAGGAGGTATGTTCTCCCTGCATCCTTTTCTTTTCTGAAAATCGCATTCAAATGGACCTTATGCCACTTGAGATGCATGGATTTGATATAATCCTTGGGATGGATACCTTAGAGGGCTATAAGGTTGTCTTGGATTGTGAATCCAAGAAAGCTGTGTTTGCTAATGATAGTGACACATGGATCTTTCAAGGAGAGAGAAAGATTCTAACCACATGTCTTGTGTCAGCTATGGTTGCTGAGAAGTTGATGAGGCAAGGATGTCATGCATTCTTGGCCCATGTGGTAGATACTACCATGGATAGTCCTAACCCTGCCGAAGTTCCTGTAGTCAGGGAATTTGAAGATGTATTTCCTGAAGAACTTCCAGGTGTGCCACCGCCTCGGGAAATTGATTTTGAGATCAATTTGACCCCAGACACACAACCTATAGCACAAACACCATATAGGATGGCGCCTGCTGAGATAGAAGAACTCAAGAAGTAACTGCAAGAGTTGCTTGAGAAGGGTTTCATTCGACCGAGTACTTCACCTTGGGGTGCTCCGGTCCTCTTTGTTAAAAAGAAAGATGGGTCAATGAGGTTGTGCATTGATTATAGACAATTAAATAAAGTAACAATAAAGAACAAGTATCCTCTGCCGAGGATTGATGATCTTTTCGATCAGTTGCGTGGTGCAACCATTTTCTCAAAGATAGATTTGAGATTGGGATATCATTAACTCCGTATTAAGGATAGTGACATACCCAAGTCTTCCTTTAGGACAAGGTATGGTCACTATGAGTTCACAGTTATGTCATTTGGACTAACAAATGCATCGGCTGCATTTATGGAACTCATGAATAGAATCTTCCGACCTTTTCTCGATCAGTGTGTTGTTGTCTTTATAGATGACATCCTGATCTACAGTAGAGATGCTCAACAGCATCAATGGTATCTTCGTCAGGCTCTAACTTTGCTAAGAGAACACAAGCTATATGCTAAGTTTAGTAAGTGTGAGTTCTGGTTACCGGAAGTTTCTTTCCTTGGACACGTAATATCTACTTCGGGTATTCGTGTTGACCCTACAAAGGTACAATTTGTCCTACTATGGGAACAGCCGAAGACACCGACAGAGATCTGTAGTTTCCTAGGGTTGGCAGGCTATTACTGAAGGTTCATTAAGAACTTCAGTTCCATAGCCTTACCCTTGACTAAGTTGACCAAGAAGGACGTTCCTTTTGTCTGGAGTGACAAGTGTCAACAGTCTTTCCAGATGTTGAAGGAAAGGTTGACAAGTGCACATGTGCTTGTGTTACATGAGCAAGGGAAGGGATATATAGTTTTCTGTGATGCCTCCAAGAATGGACTAGGATGTGTGTTGATGCAGGATAAACAAGTGATTTCTTTTGCTTCTCGACAGCTTAAGAAACACAAGGAGAATTATTCGACACACGATCTAGAACTAGTTGTTGTGGTTCATGCCTTGAAAATCTGGAGACACTATCTCTATGGAGAGACATTCCAGATTTTCACTGATCATAAGAACCTTAAGTATATCTTTTCTCAGCATGAGCTTAACATGAGGCAGAACCGCTGGATGGAGTTAATCAAGGACTATGATTGTACAATTGATTACCATCTAGGGAAGGCCAATGTGGTTGTTGATGCTTTGAGTAGGAAATCAACAACACCAGCTTTAGATAGAGCACAACTAAATTCCTTAGTATGCTCTAAAAGAGATATTCTTATCTCCTTAAGAAAAGACAATGTACAGTTGAAAGTATCATTGTTAGCCGGGTTGTTAGCTGAGATGCATATAAAACCTACTCTGAGAGAGAAGATCAAGGAGGCACAACAAGTTGATGCTGTAGTTCAACTGATTAAATCAGAGTATGGTAGCGAGAAACGAGATGGTTTCCATGACTCTGATGACCAAGTAGCATGTTATCAGGGTAGAATGATAGTGACGGATGTGGATAACTTGAGAAAGTTAGTCCTGGAAGAAGCTCATTCTTCGATGTATGCTATGCATCCAAGAAGCACCAAGATGTATCGAAATTTAAAAGATATGTATTGGTGGCCTGAAATGAAGAAGGACGTTGCTGAGTTTGTTATGCAGTGTCCTGTGTGTCAGCAAGTTAAAGTTGAACACCAGAAGCCTGCAGGAACAATGTAACATTTTCCCATACCACAGTGGAAGTGGGATCATGTAACTATGGACTTTGTTGTTGGCCTACCCAGGACAAGCAAAGGGCATCATTCCATTTGGGTAATAGTTGATAGGTTGACAAAGACAACACAGTTATTGCCTGTCAAAATGACATATTCTGCTGAGAAGCTAGCATAGTTGTATGTTGAAGAGATAGTGCGGCTGCATGGAGTCCCAATCACCATCGTTTCTGACAGAGGTCCCCAGTTTATGGGTCATTTTTGGGAGCAACTTCATAAAGCCTTAGGTACACAGTTAAGGTTTAGTATAGCCTTTCATCCTCAGACTGATGGATAGTCAGAAAGGACTATACAGACTTGGAAGACTTACTTAGAGCATGTGTTCTTCAGTGTTTAGGGAGTTGGGATCTACACCTAAGCTTGATAGAGTTTGCCTACAATAATAGCTATCAACATAGCATTGACATGGCACCTTATGAAGCTTTGTATGGTAGACGTTGTAGATCACCCCTATGTTGGTATGAAACTGGTGAATACCACCTGTTAGGTCCTGATCTTGTGCAGAAGACCATAGAAAAGATTAAAGTAATACAACAACAGATAAAGACTACACACGATAGGCAGAAATCATATGCTGATAAACGTCGTAGACCCTTAGAATTCTAGGTTGGAGACAGAGTGTATCTCAAAGTCTCACCTTGGAAGGGAGTTCTGAGATTTGGAAGGAAAGGGAAGTTAGCTCCTAGGTTTATGGGGCCTTATCCAATCATTGAACGGATTAGAAGAGTAGCCTATAAGCTAGAGTTACCATCAGAGTTACAGAGGTTACACCCTGTGTTTCACATTTCTATGCTGAGGAAATGTCACCCTGATACAGAATCAGTTCTACAACCTATGGAGGTAGAATTGAATGATGATGCATCTTATGAGGAAGGACCAGTGTCAATCCTTGATAAAAGAATTAAAAAAGTTGAAAATGAAAGACATAAGTCTTGTGAAATTCCTCTGGAATCACCATGGTGTTGAAGAAGCCACATGGGAACTAGAGGAAGAGATGAGAAGGAAATACCCCGCTCCTTTCTCTTAATATGTTTTGTTGATTTCGGGGACGAAATCCTTGTAAGGGGTGGATAATTTGTAACATCCCTGACCTGGGTTATGAACTAACCCTAGGTATTTTTCCTAAATATGTAATTAGATGCTTGTGGTTATCTTTTGATATGTAATTAAAACTTTTGAGGAACATATATTTCCATTTCTGTCCTTTTTGAACAATGTTGTAATATTGTTTAGTTAAAAATGGACTAATGTGCAAATTACCCATTGAGGGGTTAACTTGCAATTTGTATATGTTAAGATGTTCCTCTGATGATAATACATCATGGGAATGAATATGGTGTAGTGATATGGATTCTCCAAGCTTGGGCACCATGAGATAGCTTGTAGAGCAATCCTTGTGCTTTAAAACCTAGTTTTGGGGTAAAGTGCAATTTACCCAAAACATAGGGTGCAACATGTAATACCATCTAGAGTACCTATCATGACTCTTGAAATCAAATAGAGCAATTATAATGAGGAGGGCGCCTCATTTGAATGATCAAATAAGAAAGATAACCTTTATAATTAAATAACCAAGTTTTATACAAAATGACCCTTTTATATTTATGCAACTTAGTAAGGTGTTTGGTTCCTTTATCCTTGGTTGAGAGAGGAGTTTTGCATGTGATATTAAGGGTGAGACGTGTCTAAGAAGTGGAGAAGGGCTTGGTGGAATTAGTTGAGAAATAAGGAAATAATTGTCCTTGCCTTGAAAATATACCCAAAATATATAAGTACATCCTTTTTACAAAGCAAGGGATCATTTCCCTTCATTCCTCTTCTTATCTATTTGCTTTGGCCGACTAAGGAGGAGCTCAGGAGCAAAGGAGAACGTCCAAGACTGAATTGGGTAAGTTTTGATTACCATCTAGCTCGAATTCATGGAGGAAATCTTGCTACAAGGTTGGTTTGTTAGTCTTCCTTACACGACTCTTCTTTCTAGCCATCTTCTCCATCCATATCTTGAGGAACGGACCTTGGATGACCTGTGGAGCTCAAGCCACCATTAAAGCTACGAATATTGGAGATCTGGATCAGTCCTAGAGGTGGGTTTTATAACTCTAACCCTTAAAGTTTTATTATGCATCTTCTTTCTATGAAAATGTTGCTTAATCTTCTTACTTAGACATTTCTATGTGTTCTTGCTACCAAAACCGTGAAGAACAATCCATGTTCTTGAGGTAGAAGAAGGTGGTGTTATTTCCAAAGTTCATCTTGATCTTACTTTAGCAAACGGTCCTCCACCTCTTTCCCAAACGGTTTGCAAAAACGTTTGGAAGCAAACGGTTTCAAAACTGTTTGAGGGCAAATAGTTTCACAAGAATGTTTGGGAGCAACCAGTCCAAGACCATTTGGATGGGTTGACCAAGCATTGACCATTTGTATATCTCTTGTAAACATTATGGACTAATCACCCACCAAAAATCATTATCTAATTCGAAGTAAATCATCAATTGAAGGCACTTTACTCACCTAAACCCTAAACGGATTTATTGCTGATTTCAATAATTGCAATCATGTTGAAGTTTGGGTTGAGTGGCCCAAACGGTTTCAAAACCATTTGGGGATCACCCAAACGGTCTCAATACCGTTTTTTGATCACCCAAGACCATTTGGAGGTCTAGGGTTAAGTGGGGTTGACCAATTGAGGGTCCAACCATATCAAGTTGTTGAACAATTAAGTGTTGATTTGGTGATAAAACCTAGGGTTCAACCTTTAAGTAATGACTTGGTTTTTGATGAAATAATGGAAAAACGGTCTCAAGACCGTTTGGAGGATGTCCAAACGATCCCAAGACCGTTTAGGGGTCACCAAAGACCGTTTGGAGGTCTAGGGTTGACCATAGTTAAGTGGTTGAATATTGAAAGCCAACAAGTTGAAGTATAACCGATTAGTGACCTAATGATCAAATCAATGAACCAAACCTTAATAGGTTGACTTAGTTTTTGATATTGACTTGAGCAAACGGTCTCAAGACAGTTTGGAGGATGTCCAAATGATCCCAAGACCGTTTGGGGTCAGGTCATGACCTAATTGAATGATGGTTCAATGGGTTCAACATCAATTAGACTCATGTTGATGCATGTTGAAGGGTAATCGATTCCAAACCCTAATCCAATCAATCCAAACCCTAATTGGTGACCAATTGAGGATCAATTGAAGGTCAAATCAGTAAGGATTGACCTAATTGATTCAATTGATGAGTGGCTAACCATGGCATGAACGTTTGGTGGGTTCAACATTGAAAACCCTAACGCAATTGGATAGGTTGAGGCACTTTTTGGTCCATGCGGTTTTGAGGGTGTTTGGACCAAACGATCTCAAGACCGTTAGGGACCAAACGATCCCAAATCGTTTGGTGGTCATGCTGTTTCAAGATCAATTTGCCCATGCGGTTTCAAGGTCAAAGTTGGCCAAACGGTCAACGAGACCAAACAGTCTTCACCTCATTTAGGGCAAACGGTCTCGACGGTGTACCTTGGCCATGCGGTCTTGAAAGTCAAAGGGACCAAATGGTCAACAACTCCATGCGGTTTCAAAACCGTTTGGAGGTTGAAAGTAAAAAACTGTTTGGGGTCTTATAAGGTCAAGAACGTTTGATGCTTTAAAGGCTAAGATGGTTTAATGGTTGATTAACCTAAACCCTAAAGATACCTAAAGTCATTAAGGGGTTAAGTAATTAGTGTACTAATGCATGTATGGTCAATGGTGAACATTACCAAAGCACCCTTGATGGGATAGAGTAACCAATACCCCCTTGATCAAGCAAACCCTAATGATCATAAGGGTGATGACATGTCTTATGTAAACATCATCTAATAATAAGAGGAGAGAGAAGATTCCTAATATGAATGTGAATCAAGTAATATACTTCCAATATGTATGAATGCCCAAAATTAGGGTATGATCCTTTGAGGTGAGATCATAGAAACCCTAATTATAATGATTAATGAGTCTTAACTTATTTGAAGGCATTAATGGAAGTATTTTTCATACATGATGATGGTATGGCCTCAATTCACTTTAATGTGAATAGTAAACCCTAATTCTAGGGTAATATCATGTAATGTGAATAGTAAACCCTAATTCTAGGGTAATATCATGTAATGTGAATAGTAAACCCTAATCTAGGGTGATATGATGAAATGAATAGTAAACCCTAATTCTGAGTTATGCTTTTAAGCATGAAACTTCATTATTGAAGTATGAAATGAGGAATCACTTTTCCTCATTAAGACAAAGGGGTTGAGTAACCCTAATTGAATGGAATAGGGAAAACCTAACCTTATTAAAGGCATAATGGTACAACCCTTGAATTGAAAGATTATCTCTATTTTGTAATATGCTGATATAGAGATAAATTGCCTATTATGAAATGTATTAACCATGCAGGTTTTTATAAAGAAGTGATCATAGCCAGGTAAGGGTTATGATATCATATTCATTGAAAGCATGTTATAAGATTTATGAATAATGATATACTATGTTGCCTGGTTTAAGAGGTAACATATGAGATTGATGGGTTGTAAGAGCCATGAGCAATATCTACATTGTTTAATGAAGGTCATGTTGTTAGATGACTTATGATGATCTAAGGGTTTGAACACCCCTATTTTTTAATTATAATGATGAGATGGTTTAGGATCGATATCCCAATGATAACTGATGTGAAATGAACTTGATATATTTAGTATTCTTTCTTTATAGCAGTTGCTTTAATGGTTTATGTTTGAAAACATGCCTGATGCTAAAAAAATGCTATAATGTACTTAAATAATCAAGTATAATGATATCATGTAGAGCCCTAACCATAGATCCATCATTGTCAGAAACTAAATGATGGTGAAACAGTTTTTCCTAATGGAAACTCCTGGAGAACATACTTTTTAGTATGTGGGGGATTATGGACGTGAATACCCTTACGTCCTAGTGTAGGAATTGATGTAAGATGTACCTTTAATCCATCAATCCTTCATTATATTTTTATGCAGGGATGATGTATCACTAATCTCCCGAGGATATCGTTAATGCCGCATCGATGAGAGATAAACAAGAGATCCCTCGATGATGAAGAGAGTACAGAACGCCACTGTGACTCTAATAGCGAAGTTGCCAGAATATCCTGGAAAGCTATTATAGCAGAGACACAAGATGTCCTTCATGTTGATCCTCATTCTGACTGAGGAAGATGAGGTCATAGGAATCTGGCTCTTCTAATGACCTATGTATGGTACCGATGCGATTTCGTAATGATCGGTTGGAGTATGAGCGGTATACCTCATCTCCTCAGGGCATAATAATGTTTGAAAAACATAATCAGCCGTGTAGCATAACTGCTTATGTTGAACTACGAGAAACAATGATTGATGATACATTATTTATAATATTCTAGTCAAGTAACTAGTATACATGTTCTTCATATTCCTTATTGAGATATGCTTTGATATTCAATTATTCATAATTGAAATGATTGTCTAAGAGAATGTTGCTTTACTTAGTTTATACAATGTTAAACCTGCTGTTGAACGTCTAAATTTTTATTGCTTATTGCTATTCCTTTATTGCAATAACAAATCTTCTGGTGGAGAGTTATAACTGTCGCTGGGACAATTATTCAAATTGTCTCATCCCCGTGGGATTCGAATTTTTAGGTAGACACCGAGGACGAAGGAACCCATCTGAGGGTGAGCAACAACAGCAACAGCAACAACAACAGCAACATCAGGGACATCCGTGATTCTCAGGTAGAGACACTGTCTGTCAAGTCTTGTAGATAGTATGTCCTATGTGTCGTCTCTGTACTCTCAGGTCCTAGGAGTCAGTAGATGTTTAAAGTAGATCTGAGATTTTGTCTTAATGCCTCGAGATTTTTGTATCTTGCCTTGCACAGATAATAGGGCAATTGATGTATGTAATCACTCGAGATGTGATTTTACAGAGATGTAATGACGAATCACGATGTAAACAACTTATCTTGTTTTCTTATAAAAGAGTTTTATTACTTAAAGAGCTCTTTCCAAAAAGTTTTAATTTTTAGTGATTTTCTATAATTCCGTTGCTAGTTAATCGGTTCCGCATTCGCTGATCTTGTTTTCGCGATTCGATCGTCTCAGTTTTGTTATTGTCTTTTCAAAAATATTATTTGTGTGAAACTATGTGTCATTCTAGGGGCGGACGGTCAAGTCTGCTCACCTTTGCCTAGCCATTAGGAGTGTGGACTTAAGATAATAAAGAATTTCGTAACAACTATCAACTTTGAAGAGGCCATCATTGTATGGGAATCCCACAACCCCATAAGACTGACGTTGTCGTACTCTTGCTCCTTGGTTTGATGATGTAATCTTGTTTGCCCTGTACCATAAATCATGTTTAAATCTTGTTTCAGATGGAATTATTTTAATGGGGTGCCCATCCCCGGCTTATGATTTCAACTGCTCATGATCTTTTTTTTTTCCAGTTCGTGCAACAGGTCCTCGTCTCCCTTTTTGTTGTAGTTGGGTGATCATTTTCATGATCTTGTTATATGGTCTTCTTACACCTGCTATGCTTTTCATTTGTAGTTTGGGCATGGTTGGTGTTCTTATATTAATTTGTGTACATGTCAACATGCACCAATTTCTTTCTATTAATATATGAATGCATGTCTATGGAAAGAAAAAGACACGTGTGATTTTGGGGCGTGTACCATTCAACCAGTATTGTTAATTTACCTAAATATCCACCCCTTGTGTGTGCACAACAGATAGTAGATGGAACACTCCTGAGACAACAACCCTGAAACAACATATTTGAACCCCTATACGCAGGTTGACGGCTTGAAAGTTGACACTACATGTCAGCTATGACGCTAGAGGTTAGGGGTGTCAAAAAATCAGTTCTGGATCGGTTCCATGTCGAACAACAACCGGATTTATAAAAATGACTCAATCTGAAACCGACTTAGAACTAAATTTTTTACAAAGTGATATGTCCAGAACCGAACCCGATTTCATAATTTGAAACCCAAAACCGAACATGAACCATACAATTTTATTAATTATACATTAAATCTAGTAACTTGTACATAGTTATACTTTATATTTTCCAAATTTGTCAACCAAACACCGCCTAAAACTGACCCGGTTTCTATTTGGACGTCAATATTCAAACTCAGAACCAATAAGATTGATAAAATCCAAAATCAAATCTACTTTTTTCCGGATTAGACGAGACCGAATTTCGGACAAATTTTGACAGCCTACTAGAGGCACACAAAGTCCGTGAAGTGAACTTTACGATATACGGGTACCATCCACTGCCCTAGTTTAGTGTGTAAACACCAGGGCCCTGTTTGGGAATGGACTGGGATTATTTTATGAAATCCGGACTGGGATTAGTCCAGTCATCATCCGGATTGGGATTGGGGTTCCCCACTTGGCCCTATTTGGGAAACCAATCCAACTGGCCTCGTAACTTGTGTTTTTCAGTCTACTATATAAAATAAAATATACAAAAGACAGAGCCTAATCTGGACTGGGGATTCCTAATCCTGCTGCTGGCAGGAATGAGATAGTCCAGCTTTTATGATTACAGAATCTCGAAACAGAGATTCTAGCCAAACGCGCAAGTGCAAAACCGAATTGGATCGGTATTGTATTTACTGATGTGGCGCAGACGTGACCTAATAAGACAAGCCCCAATCTCATCCCAGTCCGTTTCCAAAGAGGCCCAAGCCTTTGGACTTAAGCCGGACAACAAGGAGGGGCACCGCCTGCCCACGGTTGATTGACGTGTCTTGCCTCATACTCTCTCTTGACCATTAATCAAGGTGGCTGAGATCTGACGACACAGTGGATGGAGACGTGGGACTAGAAGCTCATACTATGCATGCAGCTGGTTGTTTAGTTGGGAGCAATCAGATGTCAAATCAGTAGCTAGCGGACGTACACGTAGGCCAGGTGAGGCCTTGGCCTCACCCGCACCAAACAGTTTCTACTAATTCAAAGGGTAGCGGTTACTGTGGTCATGCGCAATTGTTACGAGTGGCCTCACCCAATCAACAACATGCCGTGAAAGTAGTTTGCTGATTGGTTAATTGAAATGGATGTTAAAGAGAAGTTGTCGGGAATGGATGATAATTGGAGATGACAGGAAGAGCACATTTGTGGATTAGGAGAGAGAGAGAGTTCAAGGGAGTTAAGGAGCCGGAGAGTAGCTCCATTAGAGAACCCGTCCAGAAGATATTAGTAAGGTTGAGATAACCGAATAAACAAAAGAGACATAAAGGAGAATGAATCTAGAGACCAATGTGGTGAAAGAAAGTGATAGCGAGATAGTTTCAATTTTTCATAAAGCTAGCGAAAGGCAACGAAAGGAAGAATACTGCTCGGTTATAATGAAGAGAGTTTGGAAAAAAAAACAAAGAAAGGAGAGGCATTAACTTGTCTTCTTTTCAATACGATAAGGGAAAGTTAATTATTTAAATTATAATAGAGTCATTATGTACTTTGACTAGGAGTATAGGAGTGGTCAATTTTTTTGTAAACTCCAAACTTAAAGTGGTACTTCTTATTTTTTGTAAATTTTATAAATCATATATAGGAAAATGATAATTTATTTAATGTTGGGTCCCATCCATTAATTATAAAAATATCTTAATAGAAGCACATACAACAAATTGCACTGTCAATCCTTTCTGAATGACGAAACTTATGGATATAAACATAAAATTATTGGTTGTAGATGGAGAAACCATAAGATTCTTATTTATTATATTTTGAAGGCGTCGAAGAATTGCATCATCAGCAAACACCCCAAAACTACCAAGTGAAAGGCAAAAAATGGTGATAAATATTTGCTTCGCATGCTACACCGTGCTTGTGGACTTTTTGCATCGCAACGTTAGAAGCAGTTTGGTCTGCTTTAAAATTGTTTGAAAAGATGTCTGTTAGGGGAGAAATTTCAGTGAGATCCACACATGTATACTAGGGAAAGGCATCACCTTTTTTCGCAACTACTTCACCCTGTCACGTGGTTCCAATCAAGAAAACTAAAGAGACAATGCTGGTTAGTAGTCATTCACATATTATGGAGAAATATCTAATATCAAAGGAACGTACTCTTGAGTCATCCACGATTGAGAAAAGTCATTTTATGATTGTGTGGTGAATTCTTCATATTTCATATGTCGACAATATAGCAGACGACAAATAGTCTATTATGGCCTCACCCAATTTTAATTTTTAGGTCCGCCACTGTGTCAAACTATATATTTACTGTATATTTTTTTGAGATGGTATATTTATTATATATAATTACATAGCAAATATTTAATTTGTAATCCTACGACACCTTACCAAATAATTAGTCCCATAAGGATCCTTTGACTACTTGGGCCGTCTACTTACGGTGGATTTTCCAACAAAGTGCACAAGTAAGCAAGTTGCATTATTGTTTAATTCGCACTCTTAGCCTGTATATATTTTTTCTTTGCCTAAGTTGGATCTTATAAAAATATGAGCATTCGGAAATATTTATTGAAACCAACAACGTCCTACTTGCATCTGTACTAGCAAGCTATACAGATGGACGGGGCGATAGTTCTGCCAAATTTGTCTGTGACTAGTCAGCCGATCACCGGCGGCCTGCCTTGTGCTGTTCGTGTGAGGTTGCGGGCTTTCCGCATTAAGATGACTGCGATACGACCTGACCCCTGATCAATCACCAACTCTTAAGCATGGAGTTCCAAATGCCCCGTCCGTCCGTCCGTGCATCCACATCGTAGTTGTTGTTTGTCGTTGACAGGAGGTCAGGAATTGGCCGCAGGCTAAAGTAGAATCATACACGATATGCCAGAAAGTGGAGACATAAAGTTCCATATATGATAAGAACATATACCTGAAGATGTATAGTATCAGAATCAGATGGTAGATGAACGTATCAGCAAACTCAAATCTATTTCAAGGCACCAATATACTTCATTGTTGGCTGTGTTGAATCCATGTAGAGGCCACTAATCAAGGAAGTTGGACGTGGCTTAGAACGGGGCCACTTGGATGCTACCCCAAGGTTGATGTTAGTGGGATCTCATTATGTGAGGCGTGCGTGGTTGGTAGTTTGTAGACATGGCCTTATCAATTATTTACATACTAATTAATGCACGTGTGTTGTATGTGGATATTTATAAAACAATATTTTGCCATTATTACAGAATACATTTACAAAAAGTATAAGAAAAAAATGTTAGACTTAAATGTTCCTAGAACGTACATATAACTACCAAATGAGATAGATAAAAGTAGACCATTACCCACGGTAATGCAAAGATATGTATACTTATTAGTGAACACAGCAATACGTACTAATGGATTCATTATAAAACTATGCTGGGGGATATATTACAATGTTCTATCCATAGTGCTTTCCATGGTGCATCAACATTTGAAAATGGTTGACCTTTACTCTTTTTGTGATTTATGAGATCGTACTCTAAACGTCCTTCTCTTTTTAATTTAGAGTTCAATTATATGTAACATTGATCACTGTTGATGCTTTTCACCTAAAACCATATACTAAAACTACCAATTTTAAAAGAAAAAAGCGTGTCTCTTATGTATCTTTATTTTGTTGGTCTAATAAATGTATATCATTTAACATCTTTGACAATGTCACCTAATCAATATTGTTATACAATTAACTTAATCTTGAATATGTTTGTAATGGATCACATAGATGATTACTTCACATAGGAATAAACAAAAAAAATAATAGAAGACTGATGTATTTACATTGTTCCACCACTAGTCCTAAGAAAAATCGCTCTACTTTTCTATTTCTATAAAACTTGTGATCACACATTTATAAAATCAAGTTGTTAGATGATGATTTATCTCTTACGCCTAATATGAATGTTATCCTTGGGTTATTGTAACATATATGTAATGACAAAATCATACTTGCACTAACAAAAGAGTTATATTTATTCTTTTATTCTCAATGAAAAATCATTTTTAAGCGTTCTGGTTAACTTAAGGTCCCAATTAGTTTTATAATTTTGAATATGTTATGTTAAGAACCATTCACATCAAGACAAAAATATTGGTGTGAACATCAAAAAATCAAGGTATGATTTGACTTAAACAACAGATATAGACATTTTGGACCAAAATCACGCCTGTCCTCAACCTCCTAAATATTGATCTATTATTTTTGTTAAATGATCAATTACTAATAATCATATATACAATTTTCAATAAAGATAAACATATTTTTTCTAAATTGGTGAATAGGATTTTATTAAACTAAAACTATTTTATTATAAAACCAAAAAAGTCATGGAACTAGTAAAATTAGAAATTCAACAATATCACTCACATCTTTGTTTTATTACATGTTATAAGATAATCATTCTTCAACATTTAGTACAATTTGCAAATTGTGTTTTGAAAGAGCATTCATATTTAAGTGATGATAAAGATTTTGTTTATTTTTCAAAATAGTGTTGATATATTCCTCTTAGTACAATTTGCGAATTGTGTTTTAAAAGAGCATTCATATTTAAATGATAATAAGGATTTTAATAATTTATCAAAATAATGTTGATATATTCTTTTTCTTAGATGACTAGTTGTGTTAGTATTTTGTATATTTCATTTCAAAACCTCTATCATTAGGCCCTAACAATGATACCGATATGATATTGACATTTTTCTCCTTATGCTCTCAAATGCAAGTATTTGCAAATATAAAATAGTTACTCATACTAAACTAAAACTTATTGCCTAGTTAGTCTCTTCAAGTAGGAAAAGAAAAATAGTCGATATTTTCAAGATTTTCAGTTCAAACATGGAATATGACCAATTGAAAATAATTTTGGATAGACTTCTCAAACCACACAACCCAAAATAAAAAATGCTTGAAATCATAAATACTTAGATCTTTTGATATTAGATTAGGCATATTATAGGGTAACTAACTTTTTTTAAATATTATCCAAAGTATTTCACACTCTCAACAAGAAATTTAGTGTCAAACTAATAATTAGGAAATATCTATTTCTAATACCATGATATTGAACCAACAACATTGCTATGTAGTAATGTAAATTTTCAAAAATGCTTGTTTCTAGTTTTTTAATCTTGAGAATATTTTTTGTTCATGAGATACTTTCATGTTAGAGAACTATTTAACGCACTTAAAGTAAAAAAAAAACCATTTTTATGTGTGTGCTATCTTGTTATGTAAGAAACAATTATAGCAAAAAAATTTTTAAGAAGAAAGACTACATTAGGCTTACATGATTCAACTCTTAACTATACACGAGATATGAACTTAGATATTAAATAAAGTCTTTAACTATATACTATTATTGCAGTCCATTTATCACACATATATTGTATCAAAAGTATCTTAGTTCGCTAAGTGATAGACAAATTGCAATATTCATGTGAATCATGGTTAAGCAATTTCAATTTATTTGTTATCCAAACTTTTTGTTACCCAATTTTTGTATATTTTCTTACAATATGAAATGGAACTATAGAAATTTCTTAGTGTGAAATCATTCATGTCGCCCAAATATTTTGCATACTACATGAGATATTTTTTATTGGCTAAGAACAAGTGTAGTATATGTACTAAGAAGTTCCATATATTGCTCAAGTAAGAATCAATTAAGTATTAAGTGTCATTTTGTGACGTAGTAAAGATTCATGTCAAGTAACCACAATTATAGTTCCGTTCAAAATATTTGAAGAAAATATAGAAAATTAGGCATGCTAAGATTTACATTGAACATAGCAATTAGTTTTCAATATATGTAGCATATACTCCTTGCAAGAATGGATTGTTATTCAATGGAAGATTGAAAAAGTTTTGATCCATGAATGAGCAAAACTCAAGTTTTGTGATACTATCCTAAGAGAGGTTAGTTGAATGGCAGGTCGGTGTATCCAAACTATAATTAATTTTCATATCTAAAACATAATTAAAAACTAAAATAGATTTCTTAGGAATATGTATTGAAGATTTCGAGGAACGTCACTGGCGTTAGGGTTCGGTAATTCCGAATGAAGAGTCTCGGATCGACCCAAGAGGAGAACCTTTTCTCATAATTGCTTGTCTATCGCACAAATTGACCAACTATGGTTTTAAATTATTTATGGATAGCTGGAGCGCCCGGGGGGAGGGTTTAGCTGTTGGAGTTTCTCATTGAGTGACTTTGGACGGTTCCTTAGTCAATAAAGGAACATACGGGAACGTAGCTACTTTTAAAAACATTAAAGATTGTCTACGTTGTTCTAAATGACTATTATTTATTTATGTACCATCATGACTGCATAATAAAATTATATCTTCCATGTCAAGCCACGACATGGACATACGCGCACCCTTAGGACGACCACAACCATCATATGTGGGTTGTAAAGCCTAGTGGTATTAACTACGGTTTTGACAAAGAAAAAAAAAGTACGTTTTCTTTAAGAAGAAGACGTTGACATGGTACGAGCACCAGTGAATGACTGTTCCGTTGCCATCGAGGTGTTTTACCATGCATGTTATAAAAGTGTTTGTGTTTTGATGTCTTCCTTCCGCCTAAAATCTAAAATTGAGTTTCACAGTGTTGGATATATAGCTTTTGCAGCTATTATTTAGTATGAGTTAAGCCCAATATAGTGCAACCAGCACATAATGGAGAGGAATGTAAGTTATTCATTTTGTATAAAATGATAACTATGTTATTAATTATTGATTTAATTAATTGTATCTTTCTAAAACGGTTCAGCAACTTTCCGTTATGTGAATAAAAGATGAAGCTAATTATTTATATAATTAATGGTCTCATTTCTAAGAGTGATCGAGTGATCATGTCCGTCTAGGATTAGGACGTGAGGCGTGAAAGGGTTATAAAAAGGAAAACATGTCATTAAGGTTGAATACACAATTAATTCAACCTCTCTCCGCATAACACGCAGCCGTCAGCTGCCGTTTGCAAGAGACGAGAGATGTGTCTCTTTGACGGAGTGTTTCTCGTCTTTCCTTTCGCCCATCTAAATTGCTGCTTCGTGGAGACTTGTCTTTGGAATGAATCGAGCATTCAGAATAGTTGTCACATAGAGATCCTTCTCCTGAAAGAGACGAACAATGTGGTCCTTCTATTCCTTTGACACGATCTGTCTGGGTGGTGGTACCTACTATCGCTGAGATGCACTGGTGGTGCAAATATTTCAGCGTCAAATTGACATGTCGGAAGAGCGATGTTAAACGCAGGCAGACATACGGAGCAACTCAGCGTCTAGCGTTAACCAGACGAGCCAAACGACGTGAAGCCATCTGTTACACGACAGCCAAACAACGTGACGTTAGAGGTCAACATAACAAATAAGGCTATCGATATTTAACAACAGTGAGATTAAACAAACGACTTGGCGTCAAACGTTAGCAAGACGAGCCAAGGATATAGACTTTACTGCATTCTTAATGACTGGATGGACTGGAAGACCATCACTTATCTGAAAGATTGTAAGGTAATGATTTCTTTAAGTATATATATGTATATAAATATACATGTCTTGTTTCTCAACGGGACGATCTGGTCAGGAGTTTCTTACTCATTTATTTATATTCTCCTACAATATTTTATTCTTGTATATCTTATCTTGATCTACCTGCAATTGTTAATTATTTCCAATTATTAGTTGTTGCATGTAACGACGTTTACACTGAAATTATCCAACAATCTTAAAGAAATCAGTTCTTTGTCGTTAATTAACAATGGTCTCATGTTAGACATTAATAAACATGATGTACACCTGAAAATTTTGTTGTTATGTCTATTGTTGAGGTATTCTTAATATTTTAGGAAGTCGTTTGACATATATCTCAAATATAAAAGAGAATGTCAATAAGCGGTCTCATGTTAAACATTAATAATCAAAATGTACACCTAAAAATTTTGTTGTTATGCCTATTGTTGAGATATTCCTAATATTTTAGGAAGTCATTTGACATATATCTCAAATATAAAGGAGAATGTCAATGAGCGGTCTCATGTTAGATATTGATAAATAAGACATACACCTAAAAGATACAAATGTCAACTTACATGTTAGTTCTTACCTGACAGTTAATTTTAGTGCTAAGATCAAAGATAAGAAATTAAAGATAGTACATATATCTATGGCTAAGAACAAAGTATGTCCTTTATGTACAAAGAATAGAAGGTTGTCACATCTGAAATTAAGGAGATTATATTTAGATAATTATTTCTTTGAACGTTAATGATGGGTATGTGTCTTTAAAATCTGAAATCCTGATTATTAAATGAGATAGTTTTGTAATAGATTGTAAAATGTAATAAGTTATTATTACATACCATTGTGACACTATGTTCTTTAGCAAGTGATATTTGTATAACACGGAGAACTACTTTAAGATTCTTATTGAACATATTTCAAATTGTAATTTAATATTTGAATGAATATAGTTATGTTTGCATGAATCTAATTTCATCTAATATATAACATTATTGTTTGAGACATATTTTGTTGTATAAATGAAACAAATGATGAATCATGAATTGGTTCTAAAATTTGACATTAATTCTAAAAGATATAAAATATATATGTAAACGAAATTTCCTAGAAGAAATTTCTTTTATAATAGAAATTTTGAAATTCTAAATTTAGTTCACCATAACATCTGTGAATTTAATAAAGTTACTAATAGGAACTAGAAATTGTTATTTTATAACATATGTGGATGATTTGTGTAGATATTGTTATGTCATTTTACTTAAAGGTAAAATTGAGACATTAGGAAATTCAAAATATTCTAGATGGAAACTAAAATTCAAACTAGTAAGGTACTTAAATGATTAACGTCTGATGGGGAGAAGAACATACCTTGAACTTATTTGTTGAAATTTTAACAACTCCACTTTGTAGGTCATGAAGGTTGTTGCTCCGTATACACCATGGTTTATTGGCATTATAGAACGTAAAATCTAATTCCTTATTTAAATGGCTAATAACTTTCTCCAGACCTCAAGTTTACTCATACATATATGGAAGAAACTTTGACTATGGCTTGCCAAATTTTGAATAAAGTTTTTCATAGACATAATAAAAGTAACCTGATTGAGTTATTGATTGATAAATAATTGTTCCTCTAATATCTTCAAAGGGGGTATTTTTACTAAGGTATATTTCTCTGAACAAAAAAGAAAAGAAATTAGATTAAAAAAACGGTTGATGCCATTTTACTGGGCCATGTAAAGACAAGTTATACCTTTAGATTTATGATTGTAAAATCTGAAATATTAGGCTATAAGGTTTATACAATTGTAAATATTATGTACGTAAAAATGAAAGTGCACACGTCGAGTAATATCAGCCTTGTGAGGCCCCAGTCAAACTCAGGGAGACGTAGTCTCAGTGACTACTACTAAGTATAGTACGATCAGCTAAGCTGGTTGAAAATGTTGAATTGAGTTTTAACAAAGCAAAAGAAAAATTAAGAGAAAATGAAAATGGTTGATTCGAATATGGTTGAATTCCTTAGGATTACCAGTTTTAGCACGGGGTCTCATTGTATATTATCTCTACTGAATTAACATAAATTCCTACTTCTAACCTGGATAGAAAGCCTGTATCCCAAATTGCTCGCTCCCGCGATACAATTCACTACCTAAATCTAAGCCAATTCCATGTCTATGGTAATTTATTCTTAGTTTAGGTTCATAATGAAAACTCTGGGTTCATTGCACTACCCGTACGTCACCTATTCCAAAGAACGCATAGGGAAGTGTACAAATTATGGTTTTCTAACCGTTCATCCCCCTTCCAGAGTGATTATTAGTCTAATACCCTATCGATGGTGATCAAGCAGTGATAAGTCATTCAAATCCACACTTAAATATCTAGGAATAAAGAGAAATTTATACTAAATCATGTAACAGTAAATACAAAGATTCTCCGGGCTACTCCCGAGTCCTAAGGAAAAGAGAGGTTTAGCCCCGTATGTTTTCCAGTTAAGAACACATACAAGGAGAGAAGAAAAATGTGAGAAACATGAAGGATATTCATGTAACCCCTAGAAAGAAGGTGCTCTGGATGATCCTCCTTGAGAAATGCACGTTCTGTAGTCTTTTGGCAGTAGAAACGTCTTTCAAAGGTGCTCAAATCATCTGGTCATCATCCTTCGGCTCTGTACTCTCTCTCTCTCTCTTATCTGGTCGTCGTGCGGTGTAAAAACTAATCTCCTTTAGGTCTGGTCGTCCTCCTTTTTTATCCTAGGTCACTTATGGTACCACATAACGTGGACCATTGGATCGGGGCTGCCAGTTTAGATTGTTGAAATCTGACATAGTCGGTGGCACTGACGACATCGAGCTTTGGCCGATCTCTGAATGAGTCGATACCATCGACTGGAATGTTGGTGGCACCGAGTTGATATGAATTTCTCCTTTCCTCTCTGATGTTATCTCGGTGGCACCGACCTAGATGGACGGTGCCATCAACTCTTTTAACCGATTGAGGTTGTCCCTGATGTCATCTCAGTGGCACCGACCTGTGTGGTCGGTGGCACCCACTCTTCAAATATATGGAAGCTCCTGAAATTTGACAAGGACCATGTATTAAGTCGAGAAATATATAAAATAATATAATTACGATGAAATAAGCATAGTTTGATGCACAAAGAGTATACAAGCCAATTATCAAGATTTATGCATATTTAATCAACAAATTGACTAACAAATGCACAAAACGAATGTAAACTAGGCCTGCAATAAGCGACTCAAAACCCATACATCAAACTCCCCTAATATGAATCTTGCTCATCCTCGAGCAACAACACCTTTGGATCTGATTGTGATAAGTCAGCTGAACGACATCATGCATAAGGTACACCTAAAAATCTCCACCTTTTGGTCCTCCTTCTGGCCTTCACTGACCATTGAATACTAACTGCCCTATAGGTGACCAAAAACCTCTATCCAGGATGTCCACCCCCCAATCAATGAGACACTATCAGTTAAAGCAGTTAATATGATGGAATCATTTGGTTCATACTTGATGCATCGTGTGATTTCTTATCTACGTTGCTCTTTTCTCTACCTACCATCTACTTGGAAGTAGTTCTCCTGATAAAATAATGAATGAGGTGAAAATATTTGAGTGGCCTACCAATAAGAGTAGCAAGTGATTGAAATAGGTGGCTACGGAAGAATCATGAGCATATAAAATCATTCATGCAATCAAAAATCATGATGAACCTATGATGATGCGATTTTGTTTAGAATGCTCCTAATGCCTAATCATTGGGGTGGAATGATGCTTGCAACTATTATTTCATCTCAATATAAGATAAAATATCTACAAAACTACATCATGCGCTAACTTTTCTTTATAATTAGGTAGAATTGTGCCCTTGAACTTTCAAAAATATATAAGTATTTTTTTCTTTTCTTTTTCATTTAAGCCCTCTTTCAATCATGATAAAATTGCCTTGGGCTTCTAATTGCACTACACCTTTAATTAATTTTTTTTAAGAATGGGCACAATCACTATCTTTTTATTAAGAAAAGAGAAGTTAGACAAGATTTTTATGCAAGAAGAAATGTCATGCATGTGCAAATATATGAACAAAGGTGTTATGCAACTAAATGACATGCACAATGGTTTTGTTGTGCATGTATGATTTTCTATATATTTTTTATGCATTAATGCAAGAAAAAATAAACAATTGCTATGGAAGGTCTATTATGCAATCAAAAGAAAGAATGACATCATGTGCTCAATCCTCTTATGGTGATGTGTGAGTCAAAGGTATACGGTTGGTGAGATCACACGACTAAGAGACAGAACCTACAGAAAAAAAATCATATGTCCCTCTCTAATGACCTATGTATAGGATAATCAAGGGGTTTCTTTCTTGAATTTTAATTTAAGGTCACATTAGTGTTTGATTAGTTTAGGCTCAACAATCCTTTTCAATCACATTCTTAGACAAATTAGATGGTCATTTATGCTCTAATGTCCTAAAGCTGACTTACTCAAGCACTTCCTTAGTTGTGTGACTCGATTACATGCAAGATAAGCTCATACAAGAAAAAAAATTATAATGAACCCAACCTAGAGATTGCTATTCTTAATTGAAACCATGCATTTACTTCTCCATAGATTATACTAGATAGATTGTGGATCCTACATAATAGAAAAATTAACAAGAAAACTAACTACTTTTCTCAAGATAAAACAAACAAAAGGCTAAAAAAAACGAAGATAGAAGTTGTTCCAGCACCCCCCCAAGCTTGAATATGACTATGGCCTCATAGTCAACATCCCAACTTAAGAGGTGGAACAGTGATACCCAACTTAGAATGGTGGTGGCGGTGGCTGTTACGACCCACCTCTCAGTAACCCCCAATTAAAGGAGACCAAGAGGTTGAAGCCGCACCCATTAATTCTGGATCGAAGGTTCGACATATAACCATAAACAATTATTAAATTCTAACAGACTATACTGGAAATGGTAATAAAAATTTTCTTTGCATACCTTTGAAAATTTGGGAAATAGACTAACTTCTAACCTCAGAAGAACTATTCTAACTAATTCCTCCTTGTTCTTTAATTCCTGGATTCATAATGTGTCGCTTTACTGTTTGTTCCTTTTGAGATTTGTACCTAAATCACCAACAAACAAAACGACGATCAGCCGAAGCTGGTATGTGGAGGAAGCAGATAATGTTCAACTAGGTTAACAATATAATCACTCAGTTAATCATTTAACAATCAAGATTACGTTTTAAGCCTAACTACTCAATCCATTTCTCTCCACAACTCTGTGTTGTCCCTGTAAGGACTTATATGGTACCTCTATAAAGGTGACTTGATGGACCTACCCTCTAGGCAGCCAAAGTCATTCATGACCTGATGGACCTACCCTCTAGGTAGCCATGTACTAGGTCAGCCATTACGACACAGAGGGGATCAAGGATTGTGTGACAAAGTGGTTTTTCTGGATTAATTCCGAGGACGGAATATCTTTTAAGGTGTGTAGGATGTGATGGAGTGGATTTTTGAAATCCATAATTCTCTAATAACATATTAGAATCCATATCGTGAGTTATAATGAGAGTTCCAAGTATGTTAGTAAAGTTGGAATGTTGATGGAGATTTATATAATGATTAAGATCTCTCTTTTCATGTCTTTTGAGGAATTTAATTGAATGGTATAACCGTTGAGTTTTGGCACTAAATTTGAGTAGAAGATAGTTCGAGTGGTGAGGAAGCAATCGTTAAAATTTGGTGACATTTAGATATTCCTAGAAGGAGTTATGAAGGTTTGCAATTTGACAAATAATAGACATTTTTGAGGATTTATAGACCTAAGTTGGTTTTAATAAGTGTCACACCCCTTTTGGTTTTTGGATGGGCGCATGGCCTTTCTATTTCTCATGGACCCATTAGTTGCACCCAAGCAGTTCAGTAAAGATTAGAATCCACAGATTGACTGTGTGGGGTTTTCTCTACCCTTGGATATGCTGGATCGAATGGTTTTTAAGTTTTCACCTTCATGGCAGTTGCCTCTTGACCATGCCGATGGCCTTCCACGATGGGGTGGCTTTGAGAAATGTGGGGGGTAGACGAGGCCATGACTGCCTCCACCATCTCATGGATCGTGGGTGTGAGGAAGACTTCAAACCAGGTAGTTGGTTTTGGAATGGGAGGAGTTCCCTTTTGACCCACCTCTCCATCGTCAGTCGTATGGAGATCATGAGAATAGTAGATTAGGGAGAATGCAGTAGGGACGAGGAGGAGGAGGCCGGACGTCACTACTTAGAGAGCACAACAGATCAACGAAGGCGGCTTCTTATGAACCCTTTTCTGGTGTTCCCTGTCCTCGAGGCAGAGGAGAATGGTGCCTAGTTCTCTCTGGAGGAGACACCAACGAAGACCACCATGGTTTTTCCTGATGGCGAGGAGGCTCGAGAAGCGCAGGGTTCCCTGTCGCCCTTCCTGTGTGCGGTGGCACTTCGTGGAGGAGTAGAGTCTGTGAAGTTCGCGTGATGCGAGAAGAAGTGGGGGACATAGCGACGCGAGGCTGAGGGGGCGAGTTCCTCGAGCTCAGAGAAGATGCAGAGATCACGTCAGCGGCCATGAATTTCAGTCCCACAGACTCAGAGATCGTGATCGCAGAGAAGGATGGACTCCGTGATCTCAATCCCTAGGCTGGATCTTCCGTAGACAAGGAACTCAGTAGGGATCACGAAGAAGAAACGAGCCATGACAGCGGCTGCAAGGAGGGGGATCCAATGGCGGTAGTGCCTCGCCGAAGATGGGAGTCCCGCTCGGGACTCTGGCGGCGCCCGCTGTTCCAGCAGATGACGCACACAATCGCGAGACAGGAACTGAGGGAAGAAGGCGTTTTGGCCAAACCCATTTGAACTGGGTTCATAAGATGAGAACCAGCCGGCCCATTGCGAGCCAGGAGAGGGAACCGGTCGGTCCCAAGCAAAGAAACGCCAACCCTGGGAGCCACGTGGCAGTCCCCGATTGGCTGCAAAAGGTAAAATCCTCATATATGCTCAGATCTTAGATAAATCATAGAAAATAGCTCGAGCATCAAAAAAATACATATAATATACCAAAATTCTCAGAAAAATGAGTAGAAAACAATTAAAGCAAAATATCAGGCTTTTGATGCACGAATATCAGTGATATATTATTAGTTATGAAAAGCTTAATTGATGGATAATAAATATCAAACGTTGGCCTAAAATTATGATAACATGTCAGTAACTCCATAATAATGTTTATAATGCACCTGATGTCAATGATGATCATGTTGATGTACGAAATTATTTAATTTGCTTAACATGGATAATTAGGGCTAATAACCCTAAATAAAATGCTATAAATACTTATGTGCTCAATAAATGATGAGATTTACAGAAAACCCTCATATCTGTAACTGGAAGATAATATATAAATCTGAGATCAGTTATATACATGAAATTCATGTTATATGAAGAGCACCCTTAATACATGTGATGTAACGCTAATATGGTTAATGAAAGTTACATAATGTTAAGTATGTTCACATAATAATGTGATACATGAGTATATCCAGTTGATGAACTATAATCTAGAATATGACATCAGTATGATAATTCTTAGATAAGAATGCAAGTAATAATGAGAATATCCTAACGAGTTAAGAAAACCCTAATGAACATAATTAGGGTTAAGATGAGATATAATAGGATGAGAACCTGATGATAGTATATGACTTGTCTTGACTAGGTTTAACAAAGATTTAGATGACATCAAGAATATGTGATGATTAGGTTTCTCTTTATCAAGGTACGCCATTATCTCTTACTTGGCTTATTATATAGTATGCTTGTGTTATATGTGTGGTAAAATACTTGGCATATGATATTGGATGAAATGATTGTTCTTGCATGATATATTGCTTGATTTTCTGTACTTATGGATATGAACACATGAAACGTAAAATATTCTGATCCATCATATGATAGCACTAAACTCTTTAGTAGTACAGTGCATTGACAAAACATCAAAGCCCTTGGTGGCAGATGTAACATCAAAGCCCTAGGGGCAGATGTACGATTTATATGACAAGGCCTAAAAACATCAAAGCCCTTGGGGGCAGATGTACGAGATATATGATGGAAATGTGATTAAAAATATGTGTTCTCGTTTGTTAATGAACATCTTTGTGCAAGTACATGATCTTCCTTATATTTCTTTATAACTGCCAAGTATTAGTTTTATCCTATTGCCAAGATATGATGAGAGGTATATAAAAGACACGTAGGCGTACTCAGTACAATATTCTTGAAATATTGTGCTGACGTGTACCGCATGAAATCTTTTGTTTAGGTTGTGGTTATGCTCTTGAAGATCCAGGATAGAGAGAGTTGTGTAGCGAGCTGATGTACAGGTGGACATGTTGTCTTAAGATCATGTAGTTTAGTAGTAGTACATGTATATGTATAAGTTTGTTGTTCAATATGTAATATCAAACGTTGTAACAATTCATGTTGTAATTATATGTTGAATGGTGAACATGTGTTGTGGTTTGTTTATTGTTCATGTGCATGTGCTACTGTGTTTCCTTCTGACTCCTTTAATTTTCTTCTTCTTAGCCTAGTGTGGGGTGTTTAAATTGGGATTCTCGCTGAGGTGAGGGTTTCGATTTGGACGTCACACATCAGATTAAGTTTTAGAAAATCCGGGGACGTCACAGGTGGTATCAGAGCATGAACAATAGCAAAGCCTGACATTTGCTCATTATGCAACTCAAAACTAAAGAACCTTGAACTTAATAATCTTTAGGGTTAGATTAGTCATCTTTTAGAGACTAGATCTGACCTAGCCTCTAGGTTAGCACCTAGATGTCCGAGAACTAGGTCTAGACTGGTGCTTGTTGAGTAGCAAGTCCTTAGATGTCATTCTTTTGTTGTAGTGCAGCGGTATGGGACGTTGCACTATTTGGAAATGACGTGTATCAAGGGAAGAGAAACCCTAGACATATGGCGCTCGTTGTCTAGAGTAGCTACGCTAGTCTACACCATGTTCTCACTCTTTTCATTAGTTTTCATGACACTGGACTCTCTACTATGTGTGGGACACTCGTTTTCAGGATTTGGTTTTTGATTCTAAATGGATCGAACCTCGATAGTTTTCTCTGACGCTTGTTTTATCGGAGAAAAACTATATAATATTTTATTATGTATATGTATTAAAAAAATGTGTCCCCACACATGTACGAGTAGGAGGTGGTCATGTAAACTAAGTGAAAGTGAATGACATCAGTCTAGAAGAGAGAGTAGTTCTAGATTTGATGTCTAGAGCCTTTTTGATATATATGATAGATGGAATAGATGAAATAAGCTTTGATGTAAGTCTTACATAGATGATATAAGATGAATATGCTAATTTATGTTTGTCTTTGAGGACATGAGTTAGGTTTGAGGTTTTGAGATAAGTGTTGATGGTGCAAGTAAATAGGCTTTTATGAGATAAGATATGCTAAGTTAAGACAGGTTGTGAGTCAGCATGAGCCTCAAGCTCTTTTACGAAGGAGTACCTCTAGTGTTAGGACCAGTTTTGGGGTTAACTCCAGAGAGAGTGAGACCCAATGGGAGAAGGTTAGAGAACCTAAACTCCAAGATATGAGAATTCTGAGATATGTGATATGATATGTCCTAAACTAGACTATTCCTGAGTGATTGAGTTGAGTTGCTTTATGTATGATTCCTACAGTTTTGTTGAACCCTATATGTCCTTGGGAGGACCAAACCTAGATACAAGGAGAGGCTGGCTATATGTGCATATGTGAACATATATATGAGTGCCTACCATCTGGGTGAGGGAGAGATCCCAAGACCCTGGAGGAGGTAGCTATGTTAGTTTTTGAGAAGCCTCATGCTCGGGTTGATGGTTTCCCACATAGGAATCTAGTGGTGTATATAAGAGAGCTTTGGGTATGATGTTAAATGGTTAGAACCTATGAAGAGTATGTCATAACATGCTTTGGTTTGTGCTTATGTGGCTAAAGCTTGTGAAGTCGATCATTAGTGCCAATGAGTAATCCGAGAACCCTAGACCGAGAGGAAAGATAAAGTATATGCATATGAGATACTCATAGAGTTGAGTTAGCTCAGAGAGACTGAGCATGACGCTACCCTCATGATATGGTTTAGGGGAAACTCGATTGGACTAGATAAAGTTTTGATATATGTTTAATAAGCCACTGACATAAGTTTGTTTAGCACAACCATAATATAATATATGTAAGAATGTGATCTAATCTCGAGACGTGGGATATGGATATGATATGATGGAAACCTAGAGATGGTTTAATAGATATCAACATAAATGGTTAACCACATACATGAATAATGATGATAATGTGATATAGTTGGTTAATCTTGCGATGAAAACTTGAATAAATGTTGCAATTTAGTATGAACAATGAAATAATATCATATGAATGAAACGTGTTACATGAGATGTTAATCTTAGTGCTTAAAAAAGATGGAAATTATGGTTTGACAGCTAGCACAACATAATGATTATGATACCCTGATATGATCTAGATGGATAAAGTGGGTTAACTTTAGTTAACTCCCTCCTAAAAGGCATATGTTGATGATGAACATATTCTTACAATGAGCTAAATAACATGTGGATGACACCTTAATGTATGAGTTAATCTTAGTTAACTCATTTAGAACCTGGTAATATGATGTGGGAACCCTAATGCATGGCTAAATATAAGGAAGTAAATCCAACATATGAGATATGTAATGACATAACCTAAGCTTCTAAACCCTTGTTTGAGCCTTTTATGGAGTGAGGTTTCACCCTTGATGCTTTTGAAACCTCCTAATAGTGCTTGGGATACATGGTTCTAGGTAACCTTTACGGAAATGTTACACATAGGATAGTGCCTACATGTGGATGACGATAAGATAAGGTTTCCCCTGGAAGTACAAGTATGGTTTACTTTCGAGGACGAAAGTTCTTTTAAGATGTATATGATGTGACAAAGTGGTTTTTCTGGATTAATTTCGAGAACGGAATATCTTTTAAGGTGTGTAGGATGTGATGGAGTGGATTTTTGAAATCCATAAATCTCTAATAACATATTAGAATCCATATTGTGAGTTATAATGAGAGTTCCAAGTGTGTTAGTAAAGTTGGAATGTTGATGGAGATTTATATAATGATTAAGATCTCTCTTTTCATGTCTTTTGAGGAATTTAATTGAATGGTATAACCGTTGATTTTTGGCACTAAATTTGAGTAGAAGATAGTTTGAGTGGTGAGGAAGCAATCGTTAAAATTTGGTGACATTTAGATATTCCTAGAAGGAGTTATGAAGGTTTGCAATTTGAGAAATAATAGACATTTTTGAGGATTTATATACCTATGTTGGTTTTAATAAGTGTCACACCCCTTTTAGTTTTTGGATGGGCGCGTGGCCTTTCTATTTCTCGTGGACCCAGTAGTTGCACCCAAGCAGTTCAGTAAAGATTAGAAGCCACAGATTGACTGCGTGGGGTTTTCTCTACCCTTGGATATGCTGGATCGAATGGTTTTTAAGTTTTCACCTTCATGGCAGTTGCCTCTTGACCATGCCGATGGCCTTCCACGATGGGGTGGCTTTGAGAAATGTGGGGGCAGACGAGGCCATGACTGCCTCCACCATCTCACGGATCGTGGGTGTGAGGAAGACTTCAAACCAGGTAGTTGGTTTTGGAATGGGAGGAGTTCCCTTTTGACCCACCTCTCCATCGTCAGTCGTAGGGAGAGCATGAGAATAGTAGATTAGGGAGAATGCAGTAGGGACGAGGAGGAGGAGGCCGGACGTCACTATTCAGAGAGCACAACAGATCAACGACGGCAGCTTCTTATGAACCCTTTTCTGGTGTTCCCTGTCCTCGAGGCAGAGGAGAATGGTGCCTAGTTCTCTCCGGAGGAGACACCAACGAAGACCACCGTGGTTTTTCCTGATGGCGAGGAGGCTCGAGGAGCGCAGGGTTCCCTGCCGTCCTTCCTGCGTGCGGTGGCGCTTCGTGGAGGAGTAGAGTCTGTGAAGTTCGCGTGATGTGAGAAGAAGTGGGGGACATAGCGACGTGAGGCTGAGGGGGCGAGTTCCTCGAGCTCAGAGAAGATGCAGAGATCACGCCAGCAGCCATGAATTTCAGTCCCACAGACTCAGAGATCGTGATCGTAGATAAGGATGGACTCCGTGATCTCAATCCCTAGGCTGGATCTTCCGTAGACAATGAACTCAATAGGGATCACGAAGAAGAAACGAGCCATGACAGTGGCTGCAAGGAGGGGGATCCAATGGCGGCGGTGCCTCGCCGAAGATGGGAGTCCCGCTCGAGACTCTGGCGGCACCCGCTGTTCCAGCAGATGACACACATAATCGCGAGACAGGAACTGAGGGAAGAAGGCGTTTTGGCCAAACCCATTTGAACCGAGTTCATAAGATGAGAACCAGCTGGCCTAGTGCAAGCCAGGAGAGGGAACCGGTCAGTCCCAAGCAAAGAAACGCCAACCCTGGGAGCCACGTGGCAGTCCCCGATTGGCTGCAAAAGGTAAAATCCTCATATATGCTCAGATCTTAGATAAATCATAGAAAATAGATCGAGCATCAGAAAAATACATATAATATACCAAAATTATCAGAAAAATGAGTAGAACACAATTAAAGCAAAATATCAGGATTTTGATGCACTAATATCAGTGATATCTTGTTAGTTATGAAAAGCTTAATTGATGGATAATAAATATCAAACGTTGGCCTAAAATTATGGAAACATGTTAGTAACTCCATAATAATGTTTATAATGCACCTGATGTCAATGATGATCATGTTGATGTACGAAATTATTTAATTTGCTTAACATGGATAATTAGGGCTAATAACCCTAAATAAAATGCTTTAAATACTTACGTGCTCAATAAATGATGAGATTTACAGAAAACCCTCATATCTGTAACTGGAAGATAATATATAATCTGAGATCAGTTATATACATGAAATTCATGTTATATGAAGAGCACCCTTAATACATGTGATGTAACCCTAATATGGTTAATGAAAGTTACATAATGTTAAGTATGTTCACATAATAATGTGATACATGAGTATATGCAGTTGATGAACTATAATCTGGAATATGACATCAGTATGATAATTCTTAGACAAGAATGCAAGTAATAATGAGAATATCCTAACGAGTTAAGAAAACCCTAATGAACATAATTAGGGTTAAGATGAGATATTATAGGATGAGAACCTGATGATAGTATATGATTTGTCTTGACCAGGTTTAACAAAGATTTAGATGACATCAAGAATATGTGATGATTAGGTTTCTCTTTATCAAGGTACGCCATTATCTCTTACTTGGCTTATTATATAGTATGCTTGTGTTATATGTGTGGTAAAATACTTGACATATGATATTGGATGAAATGATTGTTCTTGCATGATATATTGCTTGACTTTCTGTACTTATGGATATGAACACATGAAACGTAAAATATTCTGATCCATCATATGATAGCACTAAACTCTTTGGTAGTACAATGCATTGACAAAACATCAAAGCCCTAGGGGCAGATGTACGATTTATATGACAAGGCCTAAAAACATCAAAGCCCTTGGGGGCAGATGTACGAGATATATGATGGAAATGTGATTAAAAATATGTGTTCTCGTTTGTTAATGAACATCTTTGTGCAAGTATATGATCTTCCTTATATTTCTTTATAACTGCCAAGTATTAGTTTTATCCTATTGCCAAGGTATGATGAGAGGTATATAAAAGACACATAGGCGTACTCAGTACAATATTCTTGAAATATTGTGCTGACGTGTACCGCATGAAATCTTTTGTTGAGGTTGTGGTTATGCTCTTGAAGATCCAGGATAGAGAGAGCTGTGTAGTGAGCTGATGTACAGGTGGACCTGTTGTCTTAAGATCCTGTAGTTTAGTAGTAGTACATGTATATGTATAAGTTTGTTGTTCAATATGTAATATCAAATGTTGTAACAATTCATGTTGTAATTATATGTTGAATGGTGAACATATGTTTTGGTTTGTTTATTGTTCATGTGCATGTGCTACTGTGTTTCCTTCTGACTCCTTTGATTTTCTTCTTCTTAGCCTAGTGTGGGGTGTTTAAATTGGGATTCTCGCTGAGGTGAGGGTTTCGATTTGGATGTCACACATCAGATTAAGTTTTAGAAAATCCGAGGACGTCACATATTGAGCTAGAAGGCATATACATTATGTGATAGTCATAGTCACTTTATAATGGCATAAAATAAATAAACATCCAAACTGTTTAGTTGCATTCAATGTGATTAAACATTCGGGAAACATCGGAAAACATAAGCGGTTAACCATAAGTAACCACATACCTTTAATTGGAGATTTCAAAATAGAAAATGAAACCCAATCAACAAGCAAAACCTAAAATAAAAGGACAATTTTCCTTTTATTAATATTTATCTAATTTTCATCATATTACTTAGGGTTTCAGTTCCTATTTTAGGGTTCCTTTAGAAATTAGGGTTTTCAATTCTTCTTTTCTTATTATCATCCTTAATTCATTAAACTACATAAAACCCCTAATTTCTCAGTAAATTTCCTTTATTAAGCATCCAATTATCTTATTCCGCAAAAACTTGCTTTTTATCTCCTTTTATCCCAAATTAGGGTTTCCATGTAAATTAACTTCCTTTTTAGGCATTATAACTCTAAATCTCATACTTTTGCATTCAAACTGATAATCATATCACCTTTATCATTAAAAAAGTTAAACTTATCAGCTTAATCTATTGATTTACCAAAATACACTTTAATCATGCAATTAAGGTTTCTCATCAATTCTTAATACACTTTATTAACAAATTAAGGTACTTTTTGCAAAACAGACAAAACTAGGTTCTCAATTTATTTTTATTGGATTCCTCATATTTTTCTATACAACTTTCATATATAAAGTTTTCTCATACGAGTTTCCTAGCAATTTCTATTAATTTCACAAGATAAATCATTTTTCTTGAATTTCTATCAGAGATGCGAAAATTACCAATTATGTCGATCGTCGGATGTGCTGCGGTCCACAGTGGTCTCTTGATCCAACGATCCATGCAAAATGCCTCCACTCGGCCCCTGACTTGCGCGCCTCGAAGTCTGGATCGTCGGATCTCCCCGGGTCTACGGTGGAAATAGGATCAAGGGCTCCCGCCTTGATTTGACCCGGCCGTTAGATCACGATGGGACGAAGACTGCTGCTCGTCTTCTTCACTCCAGGACACGGCGGTGCCGCGTCAAACCCTTGCCGGAGCTAAGTCAATCGAGAGTAGGAGAGGGAGTTGGGTTCTGGGAATACGCTGCCTAGGTTCACGAAGGTGCACTGGACTAGGAGGACCCTTATTTATAGGGTGCGAGGGCCTCTCTAGGGTTTCCCAACCCTGCCGCCATCCCAGTCCTCAGCCCGATTGGGCGTTTCTAGAATACACCACCAAAACTGGAAAAACCTAGGTCTAGATTGTTCGTCAAGGTCTCCCGGACTCAAAGGGACATCAATCTCGAGTGCACATGCATTGAATCGTTCGGGAAAGCGAGGGGAAAATCCCCTGTCGGCGCTACTGTCTGAGTCCCTTTGGGACTCTGGACGATGACCGTGATCCGTTGGATTGAAATCCAACGGTCAGCGTTGTAACATCCCTGACCTGAGTTATAACCTAACCCTAGAAGTTTTTCCTAAATATGTAATTAAACACTTGTAATTATCTTGTAGCAGGTAATAAAAGCTCCTAAGGAACATATGTTTCCATTCCTGTCCCCTAGGAACAATGTTGTAGTATTGTTTTGCAATGCAGGGACCTATGTGCAATTATCCAGTTAAGAGGTTTAACTGGAAGAGTTCACAGGTTAAGATGTACCCTTGATGATGAAACATCATAAGAGTGAATCTGATGAGGCATGATGGAATTTTTTTCAAGCTTGGGCATTCAGATGCAGCTTGTGGAATGATCTTGGTGCTTAAAAACCCTAATTTGGAGTAAAGTGCAATTTACCCAAATTATGGGTGAAACTTGTAAAGTACACCTTCTAGAGCATCTTATATGACTCTTGGCATCATTTAGAGTAGAAATGATGAAAGAGATGCTTCAATAAATAATCAGATAAGAAAAGTAATCTTTGTGCATAAAATTCACCATGTATGTGTATGAAGACCTTCATATGTGTACCCTAGTTGAAAGTTGATCTTTTCTACCCTTAAATCTTGAGCTTTGATGAACTTGGTTTAAGTTTAGATGGCTTCGACGTGCCTAAGAAGCAAGGAGGGATTTAGATGAAAATCCCATGCTTTAGAGGTCCTTATGGTGTAAAATGGCCTAAAGTATATAAGCCCTTTTCCTTGTAAACCAAGTGAACGATACTTCATTTATCTTCACTTCTCTTCTTTCTCAAAACGTCTAAGGCAAGCTCTGGAGCTCAGGGAGGCGACCAAGTAGTTCTAAGGTGAGAAGAACCGTCTTCAACTCAGATTCTTGGGTGAATTCATCATGCAAGCTTGGTTTTGTGGATAACTCACTTAGTTTTCTTGTTCTAGCCATCCTTTTCTACCTTTCTTTGGAGGAATCACACTTGACCAAGTTGTGGAGTTCAATACTCCATTAGAGGCTTGAATCCTGGAAGCTTGGAGCTCCAAGAACATCGTTTAAGGCGGGTTTTATAATTCTAAACTCTACACTTTATATGCATGTTTTGTTCTTGCAATTCTAGTACTTAGTTCTTCTTCTACCTCCCTTCTTCCTTGCACTTTGCAAGTAAAACGATGGAATAACTGACCTTGATAGAGGTTGAAGAAGGTGGGCATGATTACCAAAGTTACTTTATCAAACGGTCCTGTTCCCCCCCCCTCTGACCAGACCGTTTGAAGGGCAAACGTGTTCACATGGTCGGTTGGAGCAAACAGGTTCAAACCGTTTGAGGGCATTGACCAAGCATTGACCGTTTGGGTTTCCTATTCATAATCATGTAGGATAATGACCCACCAAATTTGAGGGGTTAACTCCAAAGGAATCGTAGGTTGAAGGCCAATCAATTAGGCAATCGAATTGAATTAAGTGCTGATTTTTTTCCAAACTGATTAACTTGAACTTTTTGGGCAAACGGGTTCAACCCGTTTGAGTGTGTTGACCAAGCATTGACCGTTTGATATTCCTGTTCATAATATGTTGAATTTCATTCCTGCAAAGAATCAAAGTTAAATTCTTAACCAATTGAGAGTTGAAGGCACTTCAACATCCTAACCCTAATCGGGCTGAAATTGCTGTTTTCATATATAGATTTTGTTGAGTTTTGGGTTGAAGGACCCAAACGGTCTCAAGATCATTTGGGGGTTCCTCCAAACGGTCTCAAGACCGTTTGGGCACAACTCAAGACCGTTTGAAGGTCTAAAGTTGAGGTAATTTGATGGGTTGAGGGTCCAATTGTAATAAGTTGATGAATCGATAAAAATGCTGATTTTAGACCTAATTCAAGTTCAACCCTAACCCAACCGACTTGGTTTTTGGTCAAACTTTGGGCAAACGGTCTCAAGATCGTTTGGAGGTCATCCAAACGATCTCAAGACCGTTTGGGCCAAGTTTTGGCCCAGTTGGAGTTCAATTGATAGGTTCAACCTTGATTTGATTCACATTGTTGAAAATTGATGATTAGCCGATTGGAAACCTTAATTGAGTTAGACTTAACTCTAATTGGCTTCCAATTGAAGGTCAAATTGGTGTCCAATTGTTTGAGGCTCATCTTAATTGACTCAATTTGTAAGTGGTTATCATGGCTTGGGCCAATTGAAGGCTTCAACAAAGGATAGCCTATTCTATCATAACCTTTATGTCACCTTTCATTACCACACTCGTTTAGGCTCAAATGGGTTCACACCCGTTTCAACTCAAACGAGTCTACACCCGTTTCAGTCCAAATGGGTTCACACCCATTTAAACTCAAACGAGTCTACACCCGTTTCAATCCAAATGGGTTCACACCCGTTTCAACTCAAACGAGTGTACACCCGTTTCAATCCAAATGGGTTCACACCCGTTTCAACTCAAACGAGTTTACACCCGTTTCAATCCAAATGGGTTCACACCCGTTTCAACTCAAACGAGTCCACACCCGTTTCAACTCAAATGGGTTCACACTCGTTTCAATTCAAATGGGTTCACACTCGTTTCAACTTAAACGGGTTCAATTGAGTGATACCTTGTTTTAATCAAACCCTAATCACATGATGGTGATGTGTTGACTTGTGTTAGTCAATGAGGACTTAACCCAACCTAATCTAGAGTGGTGTAATCATCATCTACTAGTTAGAGGAGAGATAAGGTACCAATTATGGTGGAAACTCAAGTAAAATACCTTCAATATACATGAATGTGCATGAATAGGGTATGATCCACTATGTGAAATCATGGAAACCCTAACTATGATAATTGATGAATCTTAACCTAACCTGAGAGCACCAAAGGTGATGTTTTCTCATACATGATGATGATATGAGTTCAATTCATGTAATGTGAGTAGTAAACCCTAATTCAAGGGTGATGACATGTAATGTGAAAAGTAAACCCTGATTCTAGGGTGAGGGTATGTAATGTGTGCCTTAAAACACTATTTGATGAAAACCAGGGAAACCTAGCTCTTGTAAGAGTAGGGAGATACAACTTCTTTAAATGAGTTATTTTTTTGTTATCAGTTGAATTGACCATGTAGGTTCCTATATGAGGATGATCATATCCAGGTATGGATGATGATGCTATATTCATTGAAAGCATGTTGTTAGCTTTATGAATAGTGATATATCCTGGTGCCTTGTTAGTGGAATCTTATGAGATTGATGGGCTGTGAGAGCCATGAGTACCATCAAGGTCATGCTTAACAGATGACTTGTGATGAGAGAATTGAGAAATGATAATTGATGTAAGTTAGACTTTTTACATTTAGTATCCTTCTGTCTTAGCTGCTATGCTAATGTTTAATATTCAAGAACATGTATGTTATCTGATAAGTGATAACTTATGAGTTTGATAGGTTGAATGAGTCATGAGTAATATGCGCTGATGTTCATCAAGGGTCATATTATTTAGATGACCAGATAAAATAATATGTTGTTGGTAATAAATGTTATAATTAGTCCAGGGGTTTGGACTCTCACTTTCCGGATTCTTAGTGATAAGATGTTTAGGGATTGATATCCCTATGTTAAATTATGAAATGTGATTCTGATATAGAGTGTTACTATGTGAAGTTCTATTACAAGATAATCCTATGAAAGGCTTAACTGCAGACTTATGGGTGATGAATGTAAATAACCCTTGTGTCACTTGAGTATGGTTAAGTATGATTTCATGTGTACTAATCATACAGTTATGTTGTGGATTTGGAATCCTAACACCTTGTAGGAAAGGGTATGGCTACAGGCCATGATATCCCTTATTATAATGCCAGGTGATGGTTATATGATATAAGCCTGAAGAGAGCCAGTGTGGTGATGATGGATTTATAATAAATAGATGTTATACATGTCCTTTTATTTCTAAAAGAAAAGTGATATGTGGGTTTATCTTAGAGATGCTTTACTTCTAGTAGGAGGAATAGATTACAATCTGTGAAACATTGTTCTAACTACTCCTAAAATATATATGACTTCTATGTGTACTGTTATTCTTTTATTCTATAATAATCATGTTTCTGGCGAAGGGTTATAACTCCCGCTGGGACAATTATTTAAAATTGTCTCACCCCATAGATTTCAACTTTTTAGGTGGTCGCCAAGGATGAAGGGACCAATCTCCAGGTGACCAGTATCAGCAGCAGCAACACCCGGAGCAGTAGTAAATCTAAGGTGGAGATTCAGACTGCTGAGTTATATAGATAGATAGTCAGTCCTATGCGTCCTCTGTACTCTCAGGTCTTTGGAGTCATGGTCTGAGTTTTGATTCGTCTCTTGATATTTTGTAGCATGCTGTGTATAATTACTCAAGAAGTAATTAACAAAGATGTAAACAGTTTATCTTGAATCTATGAAAGAAGTTTTTATGGTTTCAATGTCTTATCTCAAAAAGTTTTATTTTCCGCCGATTTTTGGTATTCCGCTGCTAAACGAATCGCTTTTGCTATGTTTACTTCAAAGTTCATGTATTCATCTCAGACTTTGGAGATTAGAGCCCACAATTAGTGGTATCAGAGCTCTATGTTCGCTGAGTCTACAGAGACATAGGACTTAGGATGTCGAGTCTATCCTTAGTGTTCCTTCCGTATCTAATAGAACCTTCTGCTCCTCAGGAGGAGAAGATATATAAGGATGTCTGAGCCACATAAAGAGTACGTGGCGGAAAGTAGCGTTGCCGCACCATAGGGAGGTGCAAGGCACCCAAAAATGGAGCAACCCTTACCTGAGCAACCCAGGGAGCCACCCCAGTTTGACCCGGCTGAAATAGAAAACCCAGCTGTCCATGCCTTATTTGATAAGTTTCTGACAGCCATAACACACATAGCAGATAGGGTGCCACCATCTGCACCTAGGGTACCAGCCCATCAGGAAGGTTATGGAGCTGGCAAGACTTTTGAGAGACTTCGCCGGGTGGGAGCCATAGACTATGCTGGTACATCTGACCCAGCAGATGCTGATCTATGGTTGACAGAGCTGGAAAAGGCTTTTAGGATCCTTGATATTCCTGAATCTGAAAAGGTAAAACATGCGGTATACCTCCTAAAAGGGAGTGCTGGTAATTGGTGGATGATAGTGGAGGATAAGAGACCAGGCGAAGAAATAGGATGGGAGGTTTTCCGAAGAGAATTCGTCAATAGATACTTCCGTAAGACGTATCTAGATGAGAAGATCTCTCAATTTGAGAAGATCACACAAGGACACATGAACGTTAGCGAGTATGAAGCTAAGTTCATGGAGTTACTACGGTTTTGTCCACAAATGGCAGTTACCGATGAAGAAAGAATTCGACGTTTTGAAAAGGGTTTGAAATCTAAACTAGCCACTCCTGTGTCTGCTCTAGAGAATAGAGAAAGGTTTTCCACCTTTGTGGAGTCAGTAAGAAGGATAGAGAGGTCAGAACCCATGAAACAACAGACAAGTAGTAAGAAGATATACACCCAGCCTCAAGAACAAGGGCCTGAAAGTTTTAAGAAACCAAGATTTTCTACACCATCAGCTTTGTCAGGATTTCCTACCCAGACACAATGGGTGTCAAGTAGAAGTAGGGATCATAGTAGTATTCCAAGAGGACCCTCCGACATAGCATCAACATCGGTAACTGGATTGTATAGACATTTTGCACCCAGGATCTGTTACCTATGTAGACAGCTGGGACACCTGGAAAGGGATTGTCCAGACAGGAATACAATAATGACTCAGCCCCAAGGACAGAGTCTGCAAGGCTCACAAGGGAGGCTCTATAATAATAGAGTACGTGGACAAACGTCCCATACAGGTCAGATGAAATAAGTTTTGTTTTAATATTACATATCAAGATTCTATGTGTTAAAAATATGTAATTTTGCTGCTTCTAAATTCCTTGACTAGGTCCTAGAAGAACACAAGGGAGATAAGAACTGGTATCTTACTCAGTATTCTTTAAAACAATTTATAATCTCCCTTAACTGTGTATGAAAAGGATGAAATATAGATGTGATACCTGAAGAATAATCTAGTATGGTAAATTCTGTGTGTATAATGATATGAAGAACGAGGAATATGTTGATAAGTAAAATACATACTACCTAATCTCAATACTTATATACCCTGGCCAAGTATATAGTTATTGTAGATAAGGCAAGTATGAAACTCCTAGATTGTTATCTTTTGATTACTCTGATCAGGTAATTATTCTATAAAAATATAGAGAGTATAAGGAAAAATTAAATAAGAAAAGCTAAGTGAATACTTAGTGAATATGCTTAGTGAATATACTCAGTGAATACTTAGTGAATATGCTCAGTGAATATACTCAGTGAATACTTAGTTAATATGCTTAGTAAATATACTCCGTGAATACTCAGTGAATATACTTAGTGAATATGCTTAGTGAATATACTCAGTGAATACTTAGTGAATATGCTCATTGAATATACTCAGTGAATACTTAGTGAATATGCTCAGTGAATATACTCAGTGAATACTTAGTGAATATGCTCAGTGAATATACTCAGTGAATACTCAGTGAATATACTCAGTGAATACTTAGTGAATATGCTTAGTGAATATACTCAATGAATACTTAGTGAATATGCTCAGTGAATATACTCAGTGAATACTTAGTGAATATGCTCAGTGAATATACTCAGTGAATACTTAGTGAATATGCTCAGTGAATATACTCAGTGAATACTTAGTGAATATGATCAGTGAATATACTCAGTGAATACTTAATGAATATACTCAGTGAATACTTAGTGAATATACTCGGTGAATACTTAGTGAATATGCTTAGTGAATATACTCAGTGAATACTTAGTGAATATACTCAGTGAATACTCAGTGAATATACTCAGTGAATACTTAGTGAATATGCTTAGTGAATATACTCAGTGAATACTTAGTGAATATGCTCAGTGAATATACTCAATGAATACTCAGTGAATATACTCAGTGAATACTTAGTGAATATGCTTAGGGAATATACTCAGTGAATACTTAGTGAATATGCTCAGTGAATATACTCAGTGAATACTTAGTGAATATGCTAAGTGAATATACTCAATGAATACATAGTGAATATGCTCAGTGAATATACTCAGTGAATACTCAGTGAATATACTCAGTGAATACTTAGTGAATATGCTTAGTGAATATACTCAGTGAATACTTAGTGAATATGCTCAGTGAATATACTCAGTGAATACTTAGTGAATATGCTCAGTGAATATACTCAGTGAATACTTAGTGAATATGCTCAGTGAATTTCCTAAGTGAATACTTAGTGAACAAACTTAGTGAATATACTTGGTGAATTTCCTCAGTAACTACTTAGTAAGCATACTCAATGAACTCCTTCAGTGAAGCCTTTGACACAATATACTGAGTAAAATATCTATGTTAAGGTATGTATGTTCCTCTGATGGTAAGCATTCTTGAGTAATATTGGAAGAATGTTCTTTTATGCTTTTTCCTTTCAAAAAGTATGGGCACCTTATGTTAGGGGTTTATGCTTTATACAAGCATAAATAGTGATAAGAAGTAATTAACAAAAGGGACTTTGTACAAATTACAAACCCATAATATCATCATGATGATCAATCTATTTTTCCTTTCCCTCGGATTTTGAGGACGAAATCTTTGTTAGGGGTTTATAATTTGTAACAACACTAACCTGAGTTATAACCTAACCCTAGAAGTTTTTCCTAAATATGTAATTAAACAATTGTAATTATCTTTTAGCAGGTAATAAAAGCTCCTAAGGAACATATGTTTCCATTCCTGTCCCCTAGGAACAATGTTGTAGTATTGTTTTGCAATGCAGGGACCTATGTGTAATTATCCAGTTAAGAGGTTTAACTTACAGAGTTCACAGGTTAAGATGTACCCTTGATGATGAAACATCATAAGAGTGAATCTGATGAGGCATGATGGAATTTTTTTCTAGCTTGGGCATTCAGATGCAGCTTGTGGAATGATCCTGGTGCTTAAAAACTCTAATTTGGAGTAAAGTGCAATTTACCCAAATTATGGGTGAAACTTGTAAATTACACCTTCTAGAGCATCTTATATGACTCTTGGCATCATTTAGAGTAGAAATGATGAAAGAGATGCTTCAATAAATAATCAGATAAGAAAAGTAATCTTTGTGCATAAAATTCACCATGTATGTGTATGAAGACCTTCACATGTGTACCCTAGTTGAAAGTTGATCTTTTCTACCCTTAAATCTTGAGCTTTGAGGAACTTGGTTTAAGTTTAGATGGCTTGGACGTGCCTAAGACGCAAGGAGGGATTTAGATGAAAATCCCATGCTTTAGAGGTCCTTATGGTGTAAAATGGCCTAAAGTATATAAGCCCTTTTCCTTGTAAACCAAGTGAACGATCCTTCATTTCTCTTCACTTCTCTTCTTTCTCAAAACGTATAAGGCAAGCTCTGGAGCTCAGGGAGGCGACCAAGTAGTTCTAAGGTGAGAAGAACCATCTTCAAGCTCAGATTCTTGGGTGAATTCATCATGCAAGCTTGGTTTTGTGGATAACTCACTTAGTTTTCTTGTTCTAGCCATCCTTTTCTACCTTTCTTTGGAGGAATCACACTTGACCAAGTTGTGGAGTTCAAGACGCCATTAGAGGCTTGAATCCTGGAAGCTTGGAGCTCCAAGAACATCGTTTAAGGCGGGTTTTATAATTCTAAACTCTACACTTTATATGCATGTTTTGTTCTTGCAATTCTAGTACTTAGTTCTTCTTCTACCTCCCTTCTTCCTTGCACTTTGCAAGTAAAACGGTGGAATAACCGACCTTGACAGAGGTTGAAGAAGGTGGGCGTGATTACCAAAGTTACTTTATCAAACGGTCTTGTTTCCCCCCCCTCTGACCAGACCGTTTGAAGGGCAAACAGGTTCACATGGTCGGTTGGAGAAAACGGGTTCAACCCATTTGAGGGCATTGACCAAGCATTGAACGTTTGGGTTTCCTGTTCATCATCATGTAGGATAATGACCCACCAAATTTGAGGGGTTAACTCCAAAGGAATCGTAGGTTGAAGGCCAATCAATTAGGCAATCGAATTGAATTAAGTGCTGATTTTTTTCCAAACTGATTAACTTGAACTTTTTGGGCAAACGGGTTCAACCCGTTTGAGTGTGTTGACCAAGAATTGACCATTTGAGATTCCTGTTCATAATATGTTGAATTTCATTCCTGAAAAGAATCAAAGTTAAATTCTTAACCAATTGAGAGTTGAAGGCACTTCAACATCCTAACCCTAATCGGGCTGAAATTGCTGTTTTCATATATAGATTTTGTTGAGTTTTGGGTTGAAGGACCCAAACGGTCTCAAGATCATTTGGGGGTTCCTCCAAACGGTCTCAAGACCGTTTGGGCACAACTCAAGACCGTTTGAAGGTCTAGTGTTGAGGTAATTTGATGGGTTGAGGGTCCAATTGTAATAAGTTGATGAATCGATAAAAATGTTGATTTTAGACCGAATTCAAGTTCAACCCTAACCCAACCGACTTGGTTTTTGGTCAAACTTTGGGAAAACGGTCTCAAGATCGTTTGGAGGTCATCCAAACAATCTCAAGACCGTTTGGGCCAAGTTTGGGCCCATTTGGAGTTCAATTGATAGGTTCAACCTTGATTTGATTCACATTGTTGAAAATTGATGATTAGCCGATTGGAAACCTTAATTGAGATAGACTTAACTCTAATTGGCTTCCATTTGAAGGTCAAATTGGTGTCCAATTGTTTGAGGCTCATCTTAATTGACTCAATTTGTAAGTGGTTATCAGGGCTTGGGCCAATTGAAGGCTTCAACAAAGGATATCCTATTCTATCATAACCTTTATGTCACCTTTCATGACCACACTCGTTTAGGCTCAAATGGGTTCACACCCATTTCAACTCAAACGAGTCTACACCCGTTTCAATCCAAATGGGTTCACACCCGTTTCAACTCAAACGAGTCTACACCCATTTCAATCCAAATGGGTTCACACCCGTTTCAACTCAAACGAGTCTACACCCGTTTCAATCCAAATGGGTTCACACCCGTTTCAACTCAAACGAGTTTACACCCGTTTCAATCCAAATGGGTTCACACCCATTTCAACTCAAATGAGTCCACACCTGTTTCAACTCAAATGGGTTCACACTCGTTTCAATTCAAATGGGTTCACACTCATTTCAACTTAAATGGGTTCAATTGAGTGATACCTTGTTTTAATCAAACCCTAATCACATGATGGTGATGTGTTGACTTGTGTTAGTCCATGAGGACTTAACCCAACCTAATCTAGAGTGGTGTAATCACCATCTACTAGTTATAGGAGAGAGAAGGTACCAATTATGGTGGAAACGCAAGTAAAATACCTTCAATATACATGAATGTGCATGAATAGGGTATGATCCACTATGTGAAATCATGGAAACCCTAACTATGATAATTGATGAATCTTAACCTAACCTGAGAGCACCAAAGGTGATGTTTTCTCATACATGATGATGATATGAGTTCAATTCATGTAATGTGAGTAGTAAACCCTAATTCAAGGGTGATGACATGTAATGTGAATAGTAAACCCTGATTCTAGGGTGAGGGTATGTAATGTGTGCCTTAAAACACTATTTGATGAAAACCAGGGAAACCTAGCTCTTGTAAGAGTAGGGAGATACAACTTCTTTAAATGAGTTATTTTTTTGTTATCAGTTGAATTGACCATGTAGGTTCCTATATGAGGATGATCATATCCAGGTATGGATGATGATGCTATATTCATTGAAAGCATGTTGTTAGCTTTATGAATAGTGATATATCCTGGTGCCTTATTAGTGGCATCTTATGAGATTGATGGGCTGTGAGAGCCATGAGTACCATCAAGGTCATGCTTAACAGATGACTTGTGATGAGATAATTGATAAATGATAATTGATGTAAGTTAGACTTTTTACATTTAGTATCCTTCTGTCTTAGCTGCTATGCTAATGTTTAATATTCAAGAACATGTATGTTATCTGATAAGTGATAACTTATGAGTTTGATAGGTTGAATGAGTCATGAGTAATATGCGCTGATGTTCATCAAGGGTCATATTATTTAGATGACCAGATAAAATAATATGTTGTTGGTAATAAATGTTATAATTAGTCCAGGGGTTTGGACTCTTACTTTCCGGATTCTTAGTGATAAAATGTTTAAGGATTGATATCCCTATGTTAAATTATGAAATGTGATTCTGATATAGAATGTTACTATGTGAAGTTCTATTACAAGATAATCCTATGAAAGGCTTAACTACAGACTTATGGGTGATGAATGTAAATAACCCTTGTGTCACTTGAGTATGGTTAAGTATGATTTCTTGTGTACTAATCATACAATTATGTTGTGGATTTGGAATCCTAACACCTTGTAGGAAAGGGTATGGCTACAGACCATGATATCCCTTATTATAATGCCAGGTGATGGTTATATGATATAAGCCTGAAGAGAGCCAATGTGGTGATGATGGATTTATAATAAATAGATGTTATACATGTCCTTTTATTTCTAAAAGAAAAGTGATATGTGGGTTTATCTTAGAGATGCTTTACTTCTAGTAGGAGGAATAGATTACAATCTGTGAAACATTGTTCTAACTACTCCTAAAATATATATGACTTCTTTGTGTACTGTTATTCTTTTATTCTGTAATAATCATGTTTCTGGCGAAGGGTTATAACTCCCGCTGGGACAATTATTTAAAATTGTCTCACCCTGTAGATTTCAACTTATTAGGTGGTCACCAAGGACGAAGGGACCAATCTCCAGGTGACCACTATCAGCAGCAGCAGCACCCGAAGCAGCAGTTAATCTCAGGTGGAGATTCAGACTGCTGAGTTATATAGATAGATAGTCAGTCCTATGCGTCCTCTGTACTCTCAGGTCCTTGGAGTCATGGTCTGAGTTTTGATTCGTCTCTTGAGATTTTGTAGCATGCTGTGTATAATTACTCAAGAAGTAATTAACAGAGATGTACACAATTTATCTTGAATCTATGAAAGAAGTTTTTATGGTTTCAATGTCTTATCTCAAAAAGTTTTATTTTCCGCCGATTTTTGGTATTCCGCTGCTAAACGAATCGCTTCCGCTATGTTTACTTCAAAGTTCATGTGTTCATCTTGGACTTTGGAGATCAGAGCCCACAAGCGTTGTCCGCGTTTAAACCAAAAAGGAAAATAAATTCCTAAATATTCAAGGAAAAAGCTATTTTGATGATAACTTGAAAATTCAATAACTCTCAATCCTTAAGTCCGTTTTATCTCAAATTTTGAGGAAAACTTGTTTATACTTTTATCTTTCCTTGTGCAAAAATTGGAGTCATTATCCAAAGGAAACGATCCATTTACTTCAGTTTCTAGTTATCTCTTATTTAATTGTATTTTCCACATATTCCTTATTTCTTTTGCCATTATCTAATTATCCTGAGTTCCTTGAACCCCAAGGAACCCTTTTAACTCAAAATCTTATTTTGGAAAAATATCTTTTAGCCTTAAAATCATTTCTTTTTATTTTTCTAATATATTCCTTTATTAAATGAAATTCCTTTTTCATTTCTTTTTGTTTTTCTTTTAATCCTTCAATTGGGCTCAACGGCCACAAAGGCCCAATAAGAAAACATACAAGCTATCAGACACACAATCCATTCAATCCATTCAAACCATTCATCACATCAACCATGGATTTCATTTATCTTTAAAAAGAATATTTATAATTTCATTACATATTTTGGAAAAATCGAGGTTATAACATCCTCCCCTCCTTATAGGAATTTTGCCCTCAAAATTCATCAATCAAGCAAACAAATCAGGATATGCTTTTTCCATGTCCGTCTTCAGCTACCATGTGGCCTCATCCTCTCCATGTTGTTTCCAAAGAACCTTTACCATCTCTATATTCTTATTTCTGAGCTCTTTTACCTTAGTATCTATAATACGCAAAGGTAACTCAGGATAAGACATCTTTCCTTGAAGATCAATAGGTTCAATGCTCAACACATGGCTCGGGTCTTGCAGATATCGCTTCAGATTGGACACGTGAAACACATCATGCATCATACTATATTGAGGGGGTAACGCCAAATGATAAGCCACCTCACCAATCCGTTCTAAAACCTCAAACGGACCCACATATCGGGGACTCAACTTTCCTCTATTTTTAGCTATAGCTCAGAGCGGTCGGATTTTTAGAAAAGCATGCTCTCCCATAGTGAAATGCACATCAGTCCTCTTCGCATCAACATACGACCTTTGTCGATCTTGGGCTCTCTTTAGCCTTTTCCTGATCGAAGCGACTTTATCAACATACACTTGGAGTTCATCTGACCTCAACAAGGTCCTCTCACCAACATCATCCCAGTGAAGTGGTGACCGACACAGTCTCCCGTATAGAGCTTCATATGGAGGCATCCCGATACTGGCTTGGTATCTATTGTTGTATGCAAAATCAGCTAGAGGTAAGTACTGCTCCCATGATCCGCCCCAATCGAGCACATAAGCTCTCAAAAGATCCTCTAAAGTCTGGATTGTCCTTTCTGACTGTCCATCCGTCTGGGGGTGATAAGCGGTACTAAACTTTAACCTCATACCAAGTTCCTCTTGAACCTGCTTCCACAGTTTGGAAGTAAACTTCAGATCTCTATCAGATATAATGGAACTGGGTACGCCATGCAAACACACTATCTTTCGAATGTACAACTCAGCAAAGTCTGTCACTTTGGCAGTGGTTTTCAGTGCAAGGAAGTGTGCTGACTTGGTAAGGCGATCCACCACAACCCAGATTGCATCATGACCCCTCTTGGTCCGGGGTAAACCCACCACAAAATCCATGGTGATCTGATCCCATTTCCACTCCAGAATCTCTATAGACTTTAAAAGCCGACCGGGTTGTTGATGTTCAGCCTTCACCATCTGGCACATAAGACAACTGGCCACATAAGCTGCAATGTCTCTCTTCATCCCTGACCACCAGAAAAACCTCTGCATGTCCTTAAACATCTTAGTAGTCCCTGGGTGCGCTGTGTACTTAGAACCATGAGCTTATTTTAAGATACATTCCTTCAGTGGTGAATCTTCAAGAATCCATATACGATTCTCGAATCTGATTCCTCCATCTACTCCCAAAGAAAGGTGGGTCTGAGGCTTCTTCATCAAGCCTCTCATCTTGTCAAGTTCACTACTGACCATCTGTGCTGCCACAATTTCACTCAACAAATCAGACTGTATCTAAATGTTGGTCAAACGAACTCGATCACCTAATGGTTGAGGAGACCATTTCACCAGCTCTTCTAGGCTCTTCCACTGACTAGACAGAACAGCTGCACACCGAAGCTTTTTCTGACTCAACGCATCTGCCACAACATTTGCCTTCCCGGGATGATAGGCAATGGTGAAGTCATAATCCTTCATGTATTCCATCCATCTTCATTGTCGTAGGTTTAAGTCTTTCTATGTCAGAAGGTACTTCAAGCTCTTATGATCAGTGAAGATCTCAAAAGTAGCACCATACAGGTAATGCCGCCAAATCTTCAAGGCATGAATGATAGCAGCCAACTCTAAGTCATGTGTCAGGTAATTCACCTCATTAGGCTTGAGTTGTTGAGAAGCATATGCAACCACATGTCAATTCTGCTCCAATACACAACCCAGACCCATTTTGGATGCATCAGTGAAGATCATGAAACCCTCATTGCCTGATGGTAGAGTCAAAACTAGTGCAGTGGTCAACTTTTCCTTCAGTTCTTGGAAACGAGTCTCACAAACATCAGACCACACAAACTTCACATCCTTCCAAGTAAACATGGTCAAGGGCAAGGTAGTTTTTGAGAAATCTGAAATGAAACGCTGATAATATCCTGCTAACCCCAAGAAGCTTCAGATTTTGGAGGGGTTCTTCGGTGTAGGCCAGTCTCAAACTGCTGACACCTTGGATGGATCTACGACAATCGTTCCTCCTGAGATGATATGTCCAAGGAACATGACTCGGTCTATCCAAAACTCACATTTTGAGAATTTCCCATAGAACTTCTGCTTTCTCAGGATATCAAGGACTTTACTTAGGTGGTCTCGGTGTTGCTCTAAGTCATTGGAGTAAACCAGTATGTCATCTATGAACACTATGACAAATGAGTCAAGGAAGGGTTGGAACACACTATTCATAAGGTTCATGAACACACTGGGTGCATTGGACAACCCAAAAGGCATAACCACAAACTCATAATGGCCATATCGTGTTCGAAAAACTGCTTTTTGGAATATCCTCACCCTTGACTCTCAACTGGTGTTAACCCGATCTTAAGTCAATTTTGGAAAAGACTCGCGCAGACTTCAACTGGTCAAATAGGTCATCTATTCGGGGTAAAGGGTATTTGTTCTTGATGGTAGCTTGGCTAATCATCCGGTAGTCTATGCACATACGGAGCGAGCCATCCTTTTTCATTACAAACAGGACTGGAGCTCCCCATGGTGATGTGCTAGGCCGGATAAAACCCCTGTCTAGCAATTCCTGCAATTGTTTCTTCAACTCGAGCAACTCTACAGGGGCCATTCTATAAGGTGCACGTGAAATAGGGCTTGTTCCTGGAGCTAGCTCTATGGAAAAATCTACCTCTCTCTCGGGAGGAATCCCGGGTAGATCATCTGGAAAAACATCTGCATAGCTCTTGACTACCTCTATTTCCTCTAAGGGTTGCACCTTGGGTTCGGGCTCGGTAACAACTGCTAGGAAATCTTGACAACCTTTACTCATCATTATTTCTGCCTTCAGGGATGACACATACAAACTGATGGTGGCATCTTTCCTACCTCTAATGACAAAGGGTGGGTGACCTGGTTCCCTAATGATCACTTTCTTTTCCCTACAGTCGATTTGGGCCCTATAAGTATAAAGCCAATCCATTCCAATGATCACATTCAAAGTCATTCATGTCAAGAAGGATAAAGTTTGTAGGAAACTCATGATCTTGATGTTTCACGGGTATTACCGGAGTTTTCAAAAGAGAGGTAAAGATTCGACCACTCGGGGTTGTAACATCTAAGACATATCCTAAATCCTTGATATCCAAACAAAGCATAGTTGCAAGATTCCTCGAAATGAAAGTATTAGTAGAACTAGAATCAAATAATGCTTTTACATTATGTCCCATGACTTTAAGCATGCCTACATTATTGTTCACCATACATTAGACTATTACATGCTTAACTTTCAAAACATAAAGAAAACTCTAAGGGTTATTACCCTCAATCAACCGATTTGCATTAGCTTGAGCTTCTTCATTGTCAATAGCGAACACTCGAGCTTGTCTTCTTTCTCCAGTAGGTGGGGCCACAGCTACTAGTGGAGCTTCTACTGGCGGGGCTGCCACTAGACCTGGTCCTTTTGGTTCTGGTAGGGGACAAGAAGCTTGGATATGCCCCTCTTGGTGACAACAGAAACATACTCTCTTCTTGTGGTGGCACTCACCGAGATGCCCTTTCCCACATGAGCGGCATCGCGGTCAATTATTCTCTTGATGGGGCCTACCTTTTCCTCCCTATCTTCCCTTGGCTTGTTGACGACCTGGACCCTTCTTATGATGATTCTTCTATCCTCGGGTCCCCTCAATGAAACCCAAATACCCCTTGGGTGGAAGCTGTGCAGACATCACAGTTCTTTCCATGTCTAATGTAGTGTTGTAAGCTTCTGCGAAGGTTTTTGGCTTGCTTGCCATCACGTGAGGCCTGATGGTAGGGTGAAGACGCTCTATGAAGTGATCCACCCTCCTTTCCTCATCCATCTTGTACCCAAAACGTTCCAAGATCCGAAACTTGCGCCCAAAGTCTGCCACAGAGGAATTTCCTTGAGTCATGTTAGTGAATTCCCTCTCCTTTTCTTTCTTAGCTGCAACGGGGACGAATCTGGAAGTGAAGATGGTCTTGAAATCATCCCATGCCATTGGTTCCTCAGTCAGATCTCGGCCTGTGATGTGAATCTCCCACCATATCTTAGCTGCTCCTTCTAGGAGGTGAGCAGCAAAGAGGACCTTCTTGCTCGGCTGCACTTCAAGCATGCGGAAAGCATTCTCTATTGCAAGTATCCAGGCTTCTGCTTTATCAACCACCTCAGTCTTATCTTCTCCCCAGAACTTTTCTATGTTCAGCTTGACAAAGTCTAGGATGGTGGCTCCCACACGTGGACGAACAGGGTGTGGTTCACCATTCTCAGCTCTAGCTATGTCTCGGAGGGCCAAAGCATTAATGGCCTCTGTCAACTTCCTCTGTTGCTCTAACCACAAGGTATCAGGGGTATGGATCATCATGGTGGGTTCTGAATCATCGACTGGGTCCTCATCCATCTAGGCTCCTTCCTCATATACATGTTGCTCTTCATATCCTTGATCTTCTTCTTGGTTCAGGTTACTAAATGGTACCGGGTCAGAGTTAGGGACTTCTTGAGTGACTTCTTCAGGCCCCTTCCTCTTCTTAGAGGATCCACCCTCATGGTTCCTATTCCTCTTTTCAGGAGACTCCTTTACTTTATGGGGAGGCCAAACACTCCTAGCCAGTTTTCCAGAGCCCTCGGGAATAGCAACAGTCTTTGTTCGTGCCATCTACATAAGCATAACAAACAAACCTTTAGTTTATCATTTAAACTAGTTATACTTATGTTCAATGATATCTCATTACATATCTTTTATTAATTTGCTGGAGGATTTTTAAACCCTTAACTTATGTGCCCATACCACATGAGTGTGGAGGAGAGAGAGAATCCTACTCTTAAAGCCTTAATAGAATATGTGATGAGAGGGGATGAATAAGATGAGAGGGTCCTAAAGGTATCTTATTTCGATTCATACCCTAAGACTTTGGCCAGGCAGTCACACGGGTTTGGGTGTCCTCGTATTCCGACTAGCGGTGCGGAGGAAAATCTTGCCAGCCCCCGGTCGTGATCCCTTTCTAGACACCTCTGTCTTTCAAATACTCCTCTAATAACTCCATTGGGTTCTATGGAGTTTGTAAAATTTAATAATTACTAATGGTTACATGAAGAACCCAGGCTCTGATACCAAATGTTACGACCCACCTCTCAGTAACCCCCAATTAAGGGAGACCACGAGGTTAAAGCCGCACCCATTAATTCCGGATCGAAGGTTCGACATATAACCATAAACAATTATTAAATTCTAACAGACTATACTGGAAATGGTAATAAAAATTTTCTTTGCATACCTTTGAAAAGTTGGGAAATAGACTAACTTCTAACCTCATAAGAACTATTCTAACTAATTCCTCCTTGTTCTTTAATTCCTGGATTCACAATGTGTCGCTTTACTGTTTGTTCCTTTTGAGATTTGTACCTAAATCGCTGACAAACAAAATGACGATCAACCAAAGTTGGTATGTGGAGGAAGCATATAATGTTCAACTAGGTTAACAATATAATCACTCAATTTAATCATTTAACAATCAAGATTACGTTTTAAGCCTAACTACTCAATCCATTTCTCTCCACAACTCTGTGTTGTCCCTGTAAGGACTTATATGGTACCTCTATAAAGGTGACTTGATGGACCTACCCTCTAGGCAGCCAAAGTCATTCATGACCTGATGGACCTACCCTCTAGGTAGCCATGTACTAGGTCAGCCATTACGACACAGAGGGGATCAAGGATTGAGCGAGAAGGCATATACATTATGTGATAGTCATAGTCACTTTATAATTGCATAAAATAAATAAACATCCAAACTATTTAGTTGCATTCAATGCGATTAAACATTCAGGAAACATAAGCGGTTAACCATAAGTAACCACATACCTTTAATTGCAGATTTCAAGATAGAAAGTGAAACCCAATCAACAAGAAAAACCTAAAATAAAAGGACAATTTTCCTTTTATTAATATTTATCTAATTTTCATCATATTACTTAGGGTTTCAGTTCCTATTTTAGGGTTCCTTTAGAAATTAGGGTTTTCACTTCTTCTTTTCTTATTATCATCCTTAATTCATTAAACTACATAAAACCCCTAATTTCTCAGTAAATTTCCTTTATTAAGCATCCAATTATCTTATTCCGCAAAAACATGCTTTTATCTCATTTTATCCCAAATTAGGGTTTCCATGTGAATTAACTTCCTTTTTAGGCATTATAACTCTAAATCTCATACTTTTGCATTCAAACTGATAATCATATCACCTTTATCATTAACAAAGTTAAACTTATCAGTTTAATCTATTGATTTACCAAAATACCCTTTAATCATGCAATTAAGGTTTCTCATCAATTCTTAATACACTTTATTAACAAATTAAGGTACTTTTTGCAAAACAGACAGAACTAGGTTCTCAATTTATTTTTATTGGATTCCTCGTATTTTTCTATACAACTTTCATATATAAAGTTTTCTCATACGAGTTTCCTAGAAATTTCTATTAATTTCGCAAGATAAATCATTTTTCTTGAATTTCTATCAGAGATGCGAAAATTACCAATTATGTCGATCGTCGGATGCGCCGCGGTCCACGGTGGTCTCTTGATCCAACGATCCATGCAAAATGCCTCCACTCGGCCCCTGACTTGCGTGCCTCGAAGTCTGGATCGTCGGATCTCCCCGGGTCTACGGTGGAAACAGGATCAAGGGCTCCCGCCTTGATTTGACCCAGCCGTTAGATCACGATCGGACGAAGACTGCTGCTCGTCTTCTTCACTCTAGGACACGGAGGTGCCGCGTCAAACCCTCGCTGGAGCTATGTCAATCGAGAGCAGGAGAGGGAGTTGGGTTCTGGGAATACGCTGCCTAGGTTCACGAAGGTGCACTGGACTAGGAGGACCCCTATTTATAGGGTGCGAGGGCCTCTCTAGAGTTTCCCAACCTTACCGCCATCCCAGTACTCAGCCCGATTGGGCGTTTCTAGAATACACCACAAAAACCGGCAAAACCAAGGTCTAGATTGTTCGCCAAGGTCTCCCGGACTCAAAGGGACATCAATCTCGAGTGCACATGCACTGAATCGGTCGGGAAAGCGGGGGGGAAAATCCCCTGTCGGCGCTACTATCCGAGTCCCTTTGGGACTCTGGACGATAACCGCAATCCGTTGGATTGAAATCCAATGGTCAACGTTGTCCAGGTTTAAACCAAAAAGGAAAATAAATTCCTAAATATTCAAGGAAAATGCTATTTTGATGATAACTTGAAAATTCAATAACTCTCAATCCTTAACTTCGTTTTATCTAAAATTTTGAGGAAAACTCGTTTATACTTTTATCTTTCCTTGTGAAAAAATTGGAGCCATTATCCAAAGGAAACGAGCCCTTTACTTTAGTTTCAAGTTATCTCTTATTTAATTGTATTTTCCACATATTCCTTATTTCTTTTGCCATTATCTAATTATCCTGAGTTCCTTGAACCCCAAGGAACCCTTTTAACTCGAAATCTTATTTTGGGAAAATATCTTTTAGCCTTAAAATCATTTCTTTTTATTTTCCTCATATATTCCTTTATTAAATGAAATTCCTTTTTCATTTCTTTTTGATTTTCTTTTAATCCTTCAATTGGGCTCAACGGCCACAAAGGCCCAATAAGAAAACATATAAGCTATCATACACACAATCCATTCAATCCATTCAAACCATTCATCACATCAACCATGGATTTCATTTATCTTTAAAAAGAATATTTATAATTTCATTACATATTTTGGAAAAATCGAGGTTATAACAGTGGTTGTGTGGGGTCCTGGGGAGGAAACATCCCCTGGAAGGTCAGATCATATGGGGGCATGTCCGGCGGAATCGGGTAACCTCCAAAGTACCCTTGCCTCCAGTAATGATCAAAGAAAGGATGCTGATAATGTTCCATCTATTGCAGACGATGTTGCATATTCTCTTAGTTGGCCAAGAGAAGACATTCATTTTCATAGATCGCCTACTGGTTGGTATACAACCGACCTTGCACGTCCTGTATGCCAGTCAGGGATTGGGGTTGCTGCTGTTGATGCGTCTGGATGTCCTATAGCATAGTATACATACCTGCCATAGAGTATGCATCCTCTCCTTCTTGAGAGGGTGGCAGAGTAGAAGATGATGAGGTAGTAAAAAGGCAAGGATGCTTCCGTGGAGCCACTCTATATCTCACAGGAATGGTGGACTCTACTTCCTCCACGTCTTTGCTTTCCTCTTCGTCCTCCGCAACATTACCTTCCTGTTGTCCATCATTGTCTTCATCGTCCACAGATGACCATTTATAGTGCCCAACTCCCCTGATGTTGAAGATGGGATCAGGAAGTCGATGCTTGTAGAAAGTATCCTCAACTGAGCATGTGGCGTATATGACATCATTTTCCACAGTGATGAGGATGGACTACTTAAAATGAAGGCGGTTGATGCGTAGCCTGGAGTTTAGAGGCTCCATAGTAGAGAGATAAAGGCCCAAGTGAAGTGCAATGGGGTGATAAGTCCCCCAAACAGTATGGGTGTAGCCCTCTTGACGTTGTGCCTCACTTGAATAATGTGCTGGAGAAAGAATGCTCCCCAGTTGACCAACTCTCCCTCCATAAGCTGATGCAAAAAGTAAAAGTCCAACTCTTGTACCTTTGCTTGCACTTGGGTTGACTTTGCAAATAGCGTGATGGTCAGGATCCGATGTAGCACCCAAACAAAGGGATGCTCGAAGTTCGCCAAAGAACTATGGTGGAAGTTCAGTCTTTTACCCTCCAGTGCTGTGACAAAATCCTTCTAGATGGTATCCAAATCGACATTCTCAGGCTGATGACATGGCATATATGGCCACCCATAAATGTTGTTGAAGGCACGGAGAGTAAGGGCGTAGTTGGTGTTGTATAAGTGAAAATCCACCCATCCTTCTCTCCACTGGCCACTTGACAGCCGTGACTATTTGGGGGTGATGTAAATCTCCAGTGATGCCATGAACTCGATGATGGTTTCCTTGTATTCCAGCCACCCGCCAAAGATTGGGTTCACAGACCATCCTGTGAACTCTTGTTGCTCGAGGACGTACACCATATTGTTAGTGAATCCCATATCCTCCAACAGTTGATGATCGTTGTATTGCATAGGTGCAAACGACCACTTTTCAAGCACTTCATAGACCTTCCTCACCTCTTTTGAGGGGTGGTTGAGGCGTGGTCATGGCATAAGAGTGCCAGGGGGTCCTCCTCATCTGGACATGATGATGGAGTGAGTGGAGAAGAAGAAGATTAAGAAAGGAAGAGCTCAATGAAGCCGTTGGATGCTCGGAGTAGCTGCTCGTTCTAGTGGGAGTCGTGGTTCTTCAAGTTGTGAGAAAGAAACAAACCACAACCTCCCTTTTATAGGGCCAGTGCTGACCTACCGCGACAGAGTTGGTGGCACCGACTTTTGGGGCTGAATCTGAGCCCTCAATGCATCGACGACTGTCAATGCACAATCTTCCTATTCTGGATTTCTAACGAGTTGGTGGCATTGACTTGAGGTCGGTGGCACCAACTTTTTGGCGGGATCGAATATTCAGATAGTCCATGTGGGCGCATCTGAACCATAGATCAGGGTTTTCCACGGATGGGTGTTTCCTTTGGTCGGTGGCACCGACGATGTGGTCGGTGGTACTGACATGATGATCGACTTTTTTTTCGGTGCATCAACACACCCATTGTGCTTGGGACACCATGCCAAGTCTGTGCCATCGACTTGTGTGTTGGTGGTATCGACGACTCATCATTTAACCGCATCTGAGTTATGCACTTTCTTTAGAAATGTCGGTGGCACCGACTGTTATCAGTCGATATGCCCATCTCTCTAACCCTATTTCAGTGGCACCGACTCAGCCACAGACTACACACACAACAAATGAGTCAGGGTACCATGTTTACAGAAAATTTTCAAAAACTAAGTACTAATAAAACAACTTAATGGAAATGAAAGAAACAAAAATCCTAATGGTTGGGTTGCCTCCCAACAAGCGCCCTTGTTTAATGAACTAGGCTAGACGACTCCATTGCTGAGATTAATTAGGAGAAATAAGTTTCACCTCATGCTCCTTCCTCACAAAATCTTCCCCAAATTAATGCTTTAATCTTTGACCATTGACCAAGAAGGACCTCTCTCCTTCTATGATCCTAACCGCTCCATGTGGAAACACCTCTTCTATGATGAACGGTCCACTCCACCTAGATCTCAATTTCCCGGGGTGAAATTTCAATCTTGATTTAAATAGCAACACACTCTCTCCCAGTAAAAAGACTCTCCTAGCTATATGGCGGCCATGAATTTGCTTATTTCTTTCCTTGTACAGTCTTAAGTTCTCATAAGCATTCATTTGAATTTCATCAAGCTCATTCAACTCTAAACTCCTTGTCTTACCTTCTTCATCTAGATCAAAAGTGAGCATTCTTAACGCCCAATGAGCCATATGTTCTAATGCCTCAGGAAGATGACTTTCTCATCCATAGACTAACCTAAAGGGTGTGGTTCCTATCAGTGTCTTATAGGCAGTCCTATAGGCCCATAGAGCATCAACTAACAAATCACTCCAATTTTTCCTACTAGACGACACAATCTTTTCAAGGATCTTTTTAATCTCGCGATTGGAAACCTCTACTTGTCCTTGTGTTTGTGGGTGATATGGTGTACCCACACAGTGTGTCACTCCATACTTGTTCAACAGTGCCCCAAATTTCTGATTAGTGAACTGAGTTCCTCCATCACTTATGATCATCCTTGGCACTCCAAATCTACAAAAAATGTGATCCTTTACAAATTTACATACAACATTTGCATCATTGGTTTGGGTTGGAATTGCTTCCACCCATTTTGACACATAATCTACAGCCAATAAGATGTAAAGGTTGGAGTTAGAGAACATAAAGGGTCCCATGAAATCAATACCCCATAAATCAAAAACCTCTACCTCTTGAAACACATTCAAGGGCATCTTCTGCCACTTTGATATGTTACCTAACCACTACATGCATCACACCTACGCACAAAGTTGTAAGCATATTTGAATAGGGTCGGCCAATATAATCCACTCTCCAACACCTTTACGGCTGTCCTAGAACTAGCATGGTGTCCACCTGTAGGTAGTGTGTGGCAATGCTTTAACACACTCTCATACTCCTCTTCAGCTACACATCTCCTCAAAACTCCATCCCTACACTGTTTCATCAAAATAGGATCATCCCAAAAGTAATAGAGCAAAGAATGAAAAAATCTTTTCTTTTCTTGATAACCCCAATCTGCAGGCAATTCCTTACAGGCTAAATAATTCACAATATTAGAAAACCAAGGATCTTTTTGCTTAAGGGTGAACAACTGCTCATCAGGGAAGGTTTCTAGAATGGATATATTCATGTCCTTCTCATCCACCCTCTTCAAATGAGATATGTAGTCAGCCACCACATTCTCTACCCCTACTTTATTCTTGACCTCAATATCAAACTCCTATAATAAAAGGATCCATCTAATCAATCTTGGTTTATCATCCTTCTTCTACAGTAAGTACTTAATAGCCTCATGGTCAGTCCACACCACCACTTTTGCCCCCACAAGATATTATCTAAATTTTTCAAAAGCAAAGGAAAAAGCTTGTAATTCTTTTTCAGTTGTGGTGTAATTAAGTTGTGCGTCGTTAAGTGTTTTAGATGCATAGTATATGACCGTAGGAACCTTGTCTAGGCGTTGCCCCAACACCGCCCCCACAACATAGTCTAATGCATCACACATCAGCTCAAACAGTTGGCTCCAATCTAGATCTTGCACAATCGGTAGAGATATAAGTTTTTCCTTCAAAATCTCAAAAGCCTTTAAACACCTCTCATTAAAATTGAATTCGACATCCTTTTCCAAAAGCTCAGACAATGGTTTAGAGATTTTGGAAAAATCCTTAATAAAGCGGCGATAAAACTCGGTGTGGCCTAGAAAACTCCTAACTGCCTTCACTGACGTTGGTGGAGGAAGTTTTGAGATCACTTCTATTTTAACCGGATCCACCTCCAATCCCTTTCTAGACACCTTGTAGCCTAACACTATGCCCTCGCTAACCATCATGTGGCATTTTTCCCAATTAAGCACTAAATGAGTGTCATCACATCTCTGTAAAACCTTATCTAAATTTTTCAAGCAATCATCAAAAGACGTCCCATAAACTGAAAAATCATCCATACAAACCTCGAGAGATCTCTCCACCATATCCGAGAAAATTACCAACATACACCTTTGAAAAGACACGGGTGCATTGCACAACCCAAAGGCATGTGATGATATGCAAAGGTGCCATAAGGGAAGGTGAAGGTAGACTTCTCCTGGTCCTTAGGCTGGATAGAAATCTAATTGTAGCCCAAATATCCATCGAGAAAACAAAAATGGGAGTGACCAATGAGTCGTTCCAAAATCTGATCAATGAACGGTAATGAAAAATGGTCCTTAAGTGTCACAGTGTTCAACTGGTAGTAATCAATGCAAACTCACCATCCTGTCACTAATCTAGTGGTGATCTACTAATTAGATGAATTAGTAGTGATAGTAATTCCCCCCTTTTTTGTCACTACCTACGTCAGACTAACCCACAAAGAATTTGAAATAGCATAGATTATACCTACTGACAGTAGCTTTATTACCTCCTTCTTCACCACCTCCGTCATAATTGGATTTAAGCGACGGTGAGGTTGAATGATCGGCTTCACTCCTTCTTCTAGACGAATCTTGTGTTGGCACAGGGTGGGAGAAATCCCCTTGATGTCAGCCACGGACCACCCAAAAGCACCTTGGTGATTCTTTAACACAGTGATCAATTGTTCTTCTTCTGAGATACTCAATGATGCATATATGACGACTGGTAGCTTCTCCTCCACATCTAGAAAAACATACTTTAGACGAGGCGGCATCGGCTTGAGCTCTAACTCAGGCGGGTTTAAAAGTGAAAAAACCAATGGCGGTTGTAGTGGTCCCACTTCCTCGAAATGCTTTGTATAATAACATGGCAACACCTTCAGAAGCCATGCACATTCCTCCAATGACTGATCCCGAACACAATCATCCATTATGTTCATTAGACACACCTCTAGGGGAAGCTATGGATGGACCTGTAATATGGAATTCTCTGCATCATCATCCACGGTAGATTAGCTCAATTCCTCTTCTCCATCATCTAGGTATCCTACCACCTTGGCAAGTGAGACCACCTTAGTGTTTTCCATGATGTCCACAGCAAGTGTACCCTTGTCCACTTTTATCATAACATGTGCCATGTCCAAAAATGGTTTTCCCAAGAACAAAGAGATATTGTTATTAATGTGCTCCATCATAATACACTACTCTTGAGCATTGGATGACTTGGAATTATCCAACATGGTTATCTCAAACCTATCATCTTTAATTCCCATAGTCAAGTGGCCTCTTCACATCTCTAAGATCATGTCGGATGTTGCTTAGAATGGTCTTCCTAGAAGATGCTCATTGCCATGTTCAACTTGCATCTCCATCACTACAAAATGTGTAGGAAAAACAAACCAGTCCACCTTGATAAGCACATCCTCACAAATGCCATACGGTGTCACTACTGAGTTGTCCGCTAACTGAATCGTCATACTGCTCTTCCTTGATGTTTTGAGACCAAGCTTCTTGAAAGTTGATAGGCGAATCAAATTGATGCTTTCCCCCGAATCATAGAGTGCCTCACCAAACTTTGTCTTCCCGATGTAGCATGTGATGTTGAACCAACCGGGGTCTTGCCTCTTTGGTGGAAACGTGCCTAAGATGAAGGCACTGACTTGCTCTCTTAGTACCACCACCTCGGAATCTGGGATCTTCCTCTTCTTTTTAATGATATCCTTCAGAAACTTACCATATGAGGGTATTTGTTCAATTACCTCAATCAATGTTATATTAACAGAAAGCTTCCTAAAGCTGTCCAGAAACTTCTTAAATTGTTGATCCATCTTTGTTGCCTTCAAGCTATTAGGATATGGAACCGGTACCATCTGTGTCCTATGATGCGGTGGAACATATGACATCTTCTTTTCCACCTCAGGTTCTTGCTTTTACTCCTCCCCTATGTTTTCTGCCTCGGGTTCTGCTTGTGCCTGCTCTACCGCTGAGTCATCACTATCAACGGGCTTGATCACCTTAGTATCCTCAGTCTGTAAGGTCAATATCTTCTTCCCACTTCTCAGTAGAATGGCTTTGACCTACTGATTTCTCATTGGAGTGTCAGTATTTCCTGGAAACCCCTACTGGGAAGGCTTTTTCAAAGCCGCCACATCTGCTGTTAATTGAGACAAAGTTATCTCAAAGCTCATCATCTGGGCCCCTTGGTTTTGGATATCATGTTGGAAATTGTTTATCAATTGCTCATTTTGCTTCACTATACGGTTGAGAATCTCATTTGTGGTCTCCTCTACTGCAGGTCGTTGCTACTGGTTATTCCTGTACTGGTGTTGTTGATTAGGGTCCTGAAGAAAATTGTTTGGATCTTTCCAAGAGAATGTAGGATCCTTTCTCCATGCATTGTCATTGTTCCTATAGTCTTGTTGTCACATATAATTCACCTGACCTTCTTCATCTGATGAATTATTGTCCTTCTCCAGCAGCTTCTTTGCTATCAAGTCTAGCTTTTCATTCAAGGATGTGATGACGTTGGATTCCCCTATGCTCTTGATCTGCTCTGGATTGTCTCTCTCATTACCCCATGCCTGATTCTTCGCCATGTTCTTCAAAATATCCTGACATGTTGAGGGTGTGTTATTAAGAAAGAACCCCGAACCTGCACTATCCAAAGTAGTTTGTTCGCTTTTTTGCAGCCCAAAATAGAACATATTCACTTGAATTTCTAAATCTATTCCATGGTGTGGAACCTTCCTAAGCATTATCTGAAAGCGCTCCCATGCCTCAAAATAAGATTCAGATGCATGTTGCTTGAAATTGTAAATATTCTTAATCAACACATTTGTTTTCTCTGGAGGAAAATATCTTTCAAAGAATGCTTCAACCATTTCATCCCATGTCTCGATTGACTCTTTTGGTACATTGTGCAGCCATTCCTTTGCCTTGTCAGCCAGCGATGATGGAAACAACTTCAGATAGATAGCAGTTTGAGGAAACCTGTCGACTTTGACCATGTCACTGATTTCCACAAAATTGTTAATATGCACCACTGGATCTTAATGAGCATTCCCATAGAACGCTTGTGACTTGACAAGTGTGATCAAACCCAGATCAATCTTGTACTGAGCTACATTCACGTGTTGCTTTTTGATCAGCCTTGTTTGTACAGTTGAAGAGGATGCCTTTATCCTCTACTAGATGGTCCTCTCTACTCCTAGATTTCCCTCCCCCATTGCTCGTCGCCTGGGTGACACTGGTATGCCTTCTAATGAAGTTGTTTGGATAGGAGCCTCAACAATGACTAGAACCTCAGGTGTAGCTTCTTCATAGTCTGTGGTTCTCATTGTCACCATACACTAGTACTTGAAAACTTGAAAATAGTTAGCCAAGGTACCTAAAGAGAAAATTTGATATATGAATATGAAATAAATCTTTTTTAATTAAATTGCACTAAAATTAAAAAAGTGGCCTAGAGTGGCCGACTGCAGCACTCGTAGTGCTGAGATGTTGTCGCCTCCCCAGCAACGACGTCAAAAACTTGACACGCCAAAACTCTGCATAAGAACGCAAGTACACGCGTCGAGTAATATATGCCTTGTGAGGCTTGAGTCGAACTCAGGGAGATGTAGTCTCAGTGACTACTTCTAACTACAGTACGATTAACTAAGCCGGTTGAAAATGTTGAATTGAGTTTTAACAAAGCAAAAGAAAATTAAGAGAAAATGAAAATGGTTGATTCAAATATGGTTGAATTCCTTAGGATTACTAATTTCACCACGTGGTCCCATGGTATATTATCTCTACTGAATTAACATAAATTCCTACTTCTAACCTGGATAGAAAGCTTGTAGCCCAAATTGCTTGCCCCCATGATACAATTCACTACCTAAATCTAAGCCAATTCCATGTCTATGGTAATTTATTCTTAGTTTAGGTGCATTAATGAAAACTCTGGGTTCTTTCTACTACCCGTACATATTCCAAGGAATCCGTAGAGAAGTGTATAAGTTATGGTTTTCTAACCGTTAATCCCCCTTCCAGAGTGATTATTAGTCTAATACCCTATTGATGGTGATCAAGCAATGATAAGTCATTCAAATCCACACTTATATATCCAGGAATAAAGAGAAACTTATACTAAATCATGTCAACAGTCAATACAATGATTCCTCAGGCTACTCCCGGGTCCTAAGGAAAAGAGGGGTTTAGCCCCACATGTTTTTCAATTGAGAACACATAGAAGGAGAGAAGAAAAATGTGGGAAACATGAAGGAGATTCGTGTAACCCCTAGAAAGAAGGTGTTCCAGATGATCCTCCTTGAGAAATGCATGTTCTGTAGTCTTCCAGCAGTGGAAAATGTCCGTCAGAGGTGCTCAAATCTTCCGGTCATCGTCCTTCAACTATGTGCTCTCTCTCTCTTCTCTGGTCGTTGAGCAGTGCAAGAACTGATCTCCATTAGGTCTGGCCGTCCTCCCTTTTTGTCCTAGGTCATTTATAGTACCACATAACGTGGATCGTTGGATCGGGGTGACCAGTTTAGATTGCTAAAATCTGACAGAGTCGGTGGAACCGACCTGGTGATCGGTGGCACCGACGACATCGAGCTTCGGCCGATCTCTGACTGAGTTGATACCATCGATTGGAATGTTGGTGGCACTGAGTTGATACGAATTTCTCCTTTCCTCTCTGATGCTATTTCAATGGCACCGACCTAGATGGTCGGTGCCATCAACTCTTTTGGTCAATTGAGGATGTCCCTGATGTCATCTTGGTGGCACCGACCTATGTGGTCGGTGGCACCAACTCTTCAAATATATGGAAGCTCCTGAAATTTGACAAGGACCATGTATTAAGTCAAGAAATATATAAAATAATATAATTACGATGAAATAAGCATAGTTTGATGCACAAAGAGTATACAAGCCAATTATCCAGATTTATGCACATATAATAAACAAATTGACTAACAAATGCACAAAACAAATGTAAACTAGCCCTGCAATAAGCGACTCAAAACCGGTACATCAATGTGTTTCCCATGAAAAATGGGTTTATCTAAAGAAATATCTCATAAAAGATTCATTATACACATGGTCTTTTCTCGAGTACGTAGAAAGGATGAGAAATGTGGGGGGTAACTTAGAATTTGTCTTCTAGTTGTTCTGATGAAATGGATGAACAAAGGAGAAGTTAACGTACTAAAATTTTCAAGGATGATAGAAGTTTCTCACTTATAATATCGAAGATGATCTTGTTCCTTTCAGAACATGCTATGGATTCTCTATAAGCTTAGTTTTGGAAAGAAATTGTTAACAAAGAAATCTTATGAATTCTCTCAAATCAATTATGGGAATTTATAGATTTGTCTTCTAGTTGTTCTAAAGTTGTTAGTAAATGGATCCTTAACGTACTTTTCTAGGCTAGTTGCTAAGGGTTTTACACTCTGAAGTAATAAAATATTTTGATACATATTTTGTGTTTCCTACATGAACACAATCTGAATGCTTAAGGCATTGGTTGTCACATATAATCTCATATTCAATAAATGAATGAGAATTCCATATTCTTACATGATAATATTCACGACAAGAAATATATATATATATATATATATATATGTGTGTGTGTGTGTGTGTGTGTGTGTGTGTGTGTGTGTGGAACAACCTGATGGACTTGTGCATTGTAGGAATGAGCATAAAAGTGTGTAAATTTATTAAAGCTATTGCATGGCTTGAAACAAGCTCCTAAGAAATGATACGAGATGTTTGATAGAGTACTATCAATGAAATGCTTCATTTCTAATAATTTTTTATAAATGTATCTACTGTAAAAATTGTCAATGGTTGATTCATGCTGTTATACGTAGATGATGTTTTGTTTCCAATATAAAAGTAATAAATTAGACTATCATTCTTATGTAACAAGTTTTAGATGAAATATATATAAGAGTCATTTATGTGATTTTAAGGCATAAAATTATGAGGTTTACTCATGGTATAACTCTCTAAAAGTCTCATTATGTTGAAAGGATACTAGAGAAGTTTGAGTACACATCATGCAACCATGTTAAGAATCTATATGAACTCAACAAAATGTCTTATATAAGAATGTGACTGAAGTTCTAATGAATTAATTATGATACTTTGTAGATAGTGGAAGTTTGATGTATCTTAAGAGCCACACATGTACATATATTATGTTTGTTATGTGCACGTTGAGTAGACACACCAATGATTCCGCTAAGACCCATTTAGAAATCTCTTGATAGAGTATTTAGGTCTATAAAGGGAATGAGTTACCTTGACTTCATTGTGACAAATATCCTTTGGTAATCGAAGGATATAATAGTGCATGCGGGTTTGTCATGATATCTAGGAGTAATGGTGTCTTGTGATATATTTTCCTAATAAGAAAACATGTTGTTTTATGGATTGTCTTGGTCTTCTTCTGAAGCTTAGTTGTGTGTTTTATATATGAAATTGAATTAGAAGTTGAATGACTGCATAAATTTTAATCTAAGATAGATATTAAAAATAAATATAATTCCTGCAATTTCATTTCATATTAATAGCATTACAAATATAAAAGATATAAAGATTAACAAGTATAATTAAAACAACATTGACACATCCAAGTCAGACTTATGTCTGTAAGGGAGTTAGTGTCTTGTGGGGTCAAGGCTTGACTACATAGGTACTTTTTTTCTTCTAATAAATCCAATCGTTTAACTATATGTCTTAATATGGCATTAGTTAAGAAATTCAGGTTGGGGATGGGACTAAAACCCATTCTTATTCATAGGAAGTAGCAACCCAACCCAAAAGAGTGGAGATCCCAAGAATTGGGTTCAATGTGGTAATAACAAGCTGTCGGGTGAATTGATGACACTATGTAAATTTATATTTGATGCTTCAAGCATCTATGTGTCTCTCCTCTGAAAACCTATTTAGTGTCATAAGATGCGATTTAGTAAGAGATTAGTCTCTGAATGGAGTCAAGTCCTAGGACAAGATGCTAGTAGTACATCCTTAGAGACTTCAACTAAGTGATTGATGTTGTGTGGGCTGCAACAAGGAATAGGGTTGTTTCCTTAATCAATCCTGATTCCCTGATTAGGATGCATGACCTTTAATGCATCATTTGACTTCTTTACTGCCATGTCTTTATTATGTTGTTACCAACCGATACTCTTGCAACCAAAGTTCATGTTCAACGCTTTAGTTCACCTAGTTCCTGTGGGAGTCTACGTTGGATAACTTAGGTAGATTCAGACTGAAAGGTATCTATTGAAAGCATAGTATGGATGACTGTTTGGCAGGGCACTAAACATTGGATTTTGTGAGGGATTGTTGGATATATAGCTTTTGCAGCTATTATTTAGCATGGGTTAAGCCCAATGTAGTGCAGCCAGTACATAATGAAAATGAACGTAAGTTACTCCTTTTGTATAAAAGGATATCTACATTATTAATTATTAATTTTATTAATTATATCATTCCAAAAAGTTTTAGCAACTTTCTGTTATGTGAATAAGAGATGAAGTTAATTATTTATATAATTAATGGTATCCTTTCCTTAACGGTACCGACATGTACATTACGTGTACAAGAGTGAACGAGTGATCGTATTCGTCTAGGATTAGGACGTGGGACGTGAAAGGGTTATAAAAAGGGAAACATGTCATTAAGGTTGAATACACAATGAATTCAACTCTCTCGGCATAACGCACATTCATCAACTGTCGTTTGTAAGAGACGAGAAATGTGTCCCTTTGATAGAGTATTTCTCTTCTTTCCCTTTTCCCATCTAAATTGCTGCTTCGTGGGGACTTGTCTTCGGAATGAATCAAGCAGTCAGAAAAGTTGTCTCATAGAGATCCTTCTCCTGAACGAGATGACCAACGTCATCCTTCTATTCCTTTGACACGATCTGTCTGGGTGGTGGTACCTGCGATCGTTGGACTACACTGGTGGTGCAAATGTTTCAGCATCAAATTGACGTGCTGGAAGAGCGACGTTAAACACAGACAGACATGCGGAGCAATTCAATGTCTAGCGTTAACCAGACCAGCTGAACGACGTGAAGCTATTTATTACACGACAGCCAAACAACGTGGTGTTAGGCGTCAACATAATAAGAAAGGCTATCGACGTCTAACAACAATGGGATTAGGCAAATGACTTGGCATCAAGCGTTAGCGAGACGAGCCAATGATATAGACTTTGTTGCATTCTTAATGACCGGATGGACTGTAAGAACATCACTTATCTGAAAGATTACAAGGCAATGATTAAGTATGTATATGTATATAAATATACATGTCTTGTTTCTCAACGAGACGATCTGGTCAGGAGTTTCTTACTCATTTATTTATGTTCTCCTACAATATTTTATTCTTGTATATCTTATCTTAATCTACCTGCAATTGTTAATTATTTACAATTGTTTGTTGTTGGATGTAATGATGTTTACACCTAAACAATCTAACACATAGTGACCCTAAGCATTATATCTCAAAGAAGACTGACATGGATCTATTTTCTATTTGTGTGTCCTGTCAGGCGCTGAAGTAAACCTATTGTTCCTTCATAATTGTGCCCATAGAGAAGACCATGATCCTGTTAGGATTTGGTTCTTACCGTAATTGGATTAGAATTGAGTCCCGCAATATTAGGAAAGGAAAAGTAATTTCCAACGTGGAGTTCAAGCATTATTTCCTTCTCCTATTCTATTGTCGTTCTCCTAGTCCTTACATAATAGATGTAACTCTCTTACTTCCTTACAAGGGATGTCCTGTACCTATAAATAGAGGTAGACACCATGCATTATCGGAGTGCTGAATAGTGCCAAATATATGTGCACCAATACAGGGGAAGGCATATGGACAACCAAGAAGGAAGAGAGCGAGAGGTGGGTACAGAATTCTATTGTAGGCAAGGGATTGTTAGAGAGCAACAATTCTTGTAATCTTTATGGAGTTGCTTTATAGAATTTTGTGGTCTTCTTTGTCAATTTAGTTCTCTCATTGGTTGTTTGTTTGTTTGTTTGTTTGTCAGTTTGGCCTGTCGACTGGGAGGGTGTTGTCACTTTTATCGTGCAAGCTAGGGTTGTATCTCATGTGGTGTTTTCTTGAGCTTGGCGGACTTCTGCATGAATCCCAACAAGTGGTATCAGAGCGAAGGTTACTATGAGATGATCAACGAGCACCCAAGGCACGTGAAGCATGGAGGCGTCGACTAGCAACGTGGGGAGTCATCATATTAACAAATTTGATGGCAAAAGCAACTTCAGTGTGTGGCAAAGCATAGTGAAGGATGTCTTAGTCCAATAAGGGATAATCAAATCTCTTGAAGGGAAAAAGTCATACAAGATGTCTGAATGTGACTGGATGATGATGGAGCACAAGGTGGTCAGTACAATCCATCTGAGTCTTTCCATGGAGGTAAAATATTCAGTGATCAATGAAGATTCACCGAAGAAATTATGGAAGGTCTTTAAAGAGTTGTATATGACGAATTCGTTGATGAATAGGTGGGTGCTAAAATGGAAATTGTACATATTGCACATGGAACAAGGCACAAGGTTCGTCGACCATCTCAACATCTTCAACAAGCTTGTCACACAACTGGTTAGCATGGAGGAGAAGATTAGTAAGAGCAATAAGGTTGTTCTCTTAGCATCATCTCTACCATAGTTATGGGAAGAACTAGTGATGAAAATTCTTGTCAGGAAGACTACACTCGACTTCAATGAGGGGATTGTATATTTATTGGAGGTAGAGTCTTTGAAGAAGCCATTTGAATCTTCGTCCTCATGTGATAATGTTTTGGCTGTTACATACGACAGCTACAAAAGAAACGGTCACATGAAGAAGAATCAAAAGTGCAAAGGCAGACGCATAGGCTATATATGTAATGGGGAGGGCCACATATTAAAAGATTATCCAACGCTGAAGCAGTTGAAGAGTGGAGCTTGATCGTTAGCGGATGGATATTCATAAGTACTAGATGTCATGAAATTAGGTACCAATCATGTGTGGATATTTTATTTAGGCTCTCACTACATCATATGTCTAGAGAGAGATGTATTTTATGAAGGATCTCTTCATCAGCACTACAAAAAAAGATTGATTTGTCTACAATTATAATAACTACATGTGATAGATAGGACATTTTTGGCCTAATTTTGAGGACGAAATTTCTTTTAAGGTTTATAGGATGTGATAGAGTGAAGTTGTGATGTTATGGAGTACCCAATTGGATAATCATGATCATGGATTTCATATTAGAATTAATCTTGTTTGATTTATATGTAGAGCTCAAATACTCGATGAAATTTAAAGAGTTCTATGTGCTTTGATAAAATATGGATGTTAATTGATGTTGACATCAAGATTATGAATCATAAGTTTATGTCTTTTTAAGTGCTTATATGAATGGTCAATAAGTGAGTGTTGGCACCAAATTTTGGATGGGAGGTAGCTTGGATGATAATTAAGCTATGGTCAAATTTCATTAGGTTTTGATGTTTCTAGACGAAGCTATTTAGGTTGAGTTTTGTGAAACAATAGGCATTTCAAGGTATATTGGACCAAAATATTTGATTCATCCAATCCTTTTATTAGCCCTTTAGACGGATTGCATGGCCTTGGACTTCTAATCTGGTGAACTTGGTCTTTGAGAAGAGATGCCACATATTGGCCAATAGCCAGTATCAATCTTGGCAATAGATTAGGGATCTGACGGTTGGATGATGGTCCTAAACCTCCTACGGTTTGCATATGAGATGTGGGGTGTCTGTGTTTCACTCAGGTTGCCACGATGAGGACGTGTGACCATGAAGGAGACAAAGTGGGCAGTTAGCCTCGCTTTCCCCTGAGATATTCACCCTGACCCTCGCTTGGTTCGTTGCTTTTACTTGAGCATATCAGAGAGAACTTCCCCATCCTATTAGTCTCCTTGGTAGCATGTAGTTTTTGGGAAATGTTAAGTAGAGGCTCCAGCGGTAGTCCACCAGGCTAGAAGTGATGGAAAACACCAGAGGAGCTATTGGCGGTTGCAGTTCTGGCTAGGAGGAGCTGTTGGCGGCTGCAGTTTTGGCGTGGAGGAGCTGTTGGCAGCTGCAGTTCTGGCGAGGAGGAGACCTTGGCCTATATCTCGTCGGGGATCTACCCAGAGGACAGAGACCAAGTCCTTGTCGGAGCATCTAGGCCACACGACGCCAGAGCTCAAATATGTGATTTGCACAAGGAAGGGTGCACACATAGGAAGTTGATGGAGGTTCGGCACCACTGGTTTCGATCATTGGAGGAGAGCAAACTGCTCGCCGGAGTAGTCCCTAGTGACGCCGTGCTAAGATCCATGGTGCACGCGGGCATAACACTGGCATTTGGAGATCGCAAAGAGATAGAAGGACAACCCAGAGGGTCACATCGGAGGTCTGCAATGGAATTACCTAGTACTCGCTGGAGAAAGAACCCATGGCAGCATGTTGTCTCGCTCTGCAGCAAGGAGGAGACCTCATAGCCTATCTTTGGCTGGAGAGCAGCCTCACGGTGGCGCTTAGTCGGAAGGACCTGTGAACCCTGAGGAAGAGAAGAGATATGTGCACTGGTGCCTAAGCGATGCAGATGGAGAATGTGGTGGGTTTCGAGAAGCCTCCCATTCACACGAAGAGAGATCGCGTGTGTCGGCGCTACGTCGAACGGAAGAACGAGGACGTGGAATAAAAGAAATCCAAATCGGGTCTTGAACCCTAAACCCAGCCAGACCAGTGAAAAACCACTCGGTTCGTAGTACGCCACTAACAAAGGACCTACGCCCCCACATGAACCACATATCGGCAGGGCATTGGCCACAAAAGGTAAATTACCTCAAATCATCCAATTCTTAGATAAATCATATAAAATAGACCATCTATCAGAAAAATGCAAATAAGGTACCAAAATGTTAAGAAAAATGAGTACAACATAGTAAAATGATAATATCAGGCTTTTGATGTACGAATAATAATGATATCATGTAAGTAGTAAAATGCTCATATGATAGATAATAAATATCAAACGATGCCCAAGAATTATGAGAAAATGTCAGTAAGTCTATAATCATGTTTATAATGCATATGATGTTAGATATGGTCATGTTGATGCACAAAAACATATATTTGATTAATATGGCTAATTAGGGCTAATAACACTAAAGATAATGCAATTAATGCATACATGATCAGTAATTGATGAAATTTACACAGTAAGCTCATATCATTATGTGGAACCTCAGATTTAATTATGAGATCATGATGATGAATGGAATCCATGTTATATGAAGATGAACCTTAATACATATCATTAAACCCTAATTTAGGTTAATGATATAAACTAGGGTTAATGTATGCACAAAATGACATAACAAACTAATGTTCATATGATGAATCATAATATGGGAAAATAACATCAGTAAGATAAATCTAAGGCAAGAATGCAAGTGATAATGGAAGTGTAATAAAGAGATGAGGTAAACCCTAAAATGAATTATAACTAGGGTTAAGATGATGAGAATCTGATGGTAATACATGATCTTGTCTTAACCAGGGGTTTGACCAAGATATAGTTGACATGATGAATATGTGATTAGGTTTGTCTCTCTTGATTAAGGTACGCCATTACCTCTTACTTAGATTATTATATAATATTCTTGTGTTATATGTGTAGTAAAATACTTGGCATATGATACTGGATGAAATGATTGTTCTTGTATGATATGTTGCTTGATTTTTCATACCTATTTCTATGAGCACATCAAACATAATATATCTATCCATTATATGAAAGCACTAATTCTCTTTGGTAGCATATGTTGGGTTTTAGGGGAGACAAAGAAGGCAGCGGAAACAAAAATGTTCTCCTCCCCAAACCCAGAACAAGGAAACACGTCAACATCTATACAATAGGAAAGAATGGTTTGTGGAATCATACCTTATCCCGAGGCTTGCTCGGCGACAAAACCTCGTACCTTGCGCAGTCTTCACCTCCGGTCTTGGACGGTGTCTGTATAGCTCTTGGTCACATCGGGACTGACGACTCCTGGTCTCACCGGGACTGTCGGGATTGACAGCTGTCCTCCGAGCGGCAGAAATCTCCCTCCTCTGAAGTAGTCCACACGGACCACCTGGAACTTCAATCTCCTTGTCCCATAAGGAATTGGAAGGAGTCACACCCTCCTGTCAGCGTACTAGTCACTGACACACACTCCTGCCACCAGTCGCTTATTGCAGTTGTCTTTCCCTTGTTGTGCCTCCCTTATCGGGTAGCACTTGCTCGGGCCCTCTCTCGTTTGCCAAAACCAGAGAGAATGACAACTTTACAGAGCAACTGGTTGCACTGAGTTGTTCTCTGAGAATCCCCCAATACCCCTATATATAGGAGGATCATGGGACAGGGTTCTCTATCCCGGGCAATGCGGGACTAAAGCGGGAGTAGAAGGGTTCGAGATTTTCTACAAAACAACCAACTCGCAACCTGAACCGATCATTTCACAACTGAAATGGTAGGCTGGGGACCTGAACCGGTCGGTTGACACCTCAACCGATCGATTGGGACCCATGAAATGGTTCGTTCACATGTGAACTGATCGGTTCATGGTCCTAATCAGTTCCCGACTGACTTTCCATCTTTTATTTCTAATTGGTATCAAATACCAATCCTTGTTCCAATCAAATTGGGCAAGTGAAACGAAAGGAAATTTCTCACCAATCCTTCTTTCCCAACTTGCTCGGTTGCATTAGTTGAACCGATCGTTTCAACACTTGAAGCAATCGTTTCACCTTGTCCATGAGCTGATCGACTCACAACCTGAGCCGATCGGTTCATCACATGAGCCGATCAGTTGGGAGTGTAGATTGTGTAGAAAGAGTCAATTGTAGTTTTAATCAATCCGATACTCTAATCAATCAATCCAACACCTTGAACATTATGATATTGAGCTATCAATTGATTGAGTGTTTAATTGAACTACTAAACTCCTTTAGTAATCAATCTAAACATTGTTTGTGGAAAAAACTCCTTTTCTAGGTTAAATCCTATGTGTGTGACCCTGCAGGTCCATTTTCACGTTGGCGGTGAAAGTCCATAACACTTATGACTTCACAAGCAAAGAGTGGTGCCTAGTCACACAATGGTGCTACCCAAGTGAAATAGAAAGTTGGAGAACAACTTTCAATCCTACAATCCGTGAATGGTGTTACAATGAATGTATAATTCCTTTATCACTGATATCCCGAATGAACTCGAGGCATGGAACAGTCATCCTGTCAACGTTCATTCAGTTTCTTGATCTCAGAGTAGATTGGAAGAGATATGTATGATATCAATATCACATATTGATTCACACATGTGTGCACACCTTTCTCAATCCTACTCATCAAGTGGCCATGGATATCAAACTCCCTCGGGAGGGACAAATCTCATATCTATCACTCACCCCTCAAAAGCCCCTTGGGTCAAAGCCACCCAATCATCACATTTATAACAACCCATGTTTTAGGACTGTGTTTGATGATGTCAAAATGTGCCCAACGACATGTGTTGAGTGTAGTGATTTCAGGTCAAAGAATCACACTCACCACCATCACTGTGAGTACTGACTGTGACTACCATGTCATGGTTCCATGTGTCAAACTCACGGTGGGCCTGTCTGATACACTTGTTCTCTAACAAGTACCTATGTGTTTGGTTTGATATCTCTATATCATGACTAATGAGATTCTGTCATCAACCAACACCACAATCTAGTCTTGTGTGTCATTGTTGTCTATCTACCTTCCACAATGACATCCGACTAGGGACATAACAAGAATGTACAAACTCTTAGCATCTGTATGATCTCATCATTTAGGTCATCATGAGTTGTTTCCCTATGTTTCACTAACACATGGACTACTTGAAAAAAAAGGAAAGTCAGGTATATTAATTGCCAAAAGTCAGGGTTGGAATAGGCAAGATAGCAGTTCCTGAAAGATTAAGAAGTTATCCATTGATTTCTCTCGATTAAAATAAATAGTCCATGCATACTAAATGAATCTTCACATCTCATACTATCACTATGTTGAAGAACTTAAATGAATTTGAATATAGAATAGTCTTGTATATAAATAAGTAGTCATAGGTATCGCTTGATGATGTTTCTTTCATAATTGTTTTCACTATCGTTGTCCCTCTAACTTGTAATTATAAAGGAAAATGCATATGAGGTGGGTGGGGTACGGTGTGATGGAGTAGACTTTGGAATCCTTAAATGTCCAATGACATAAGTGAAGGCATACATGTCAAGTTGTTTGAGGTATCTTAAGTGTTTTAGTAATGTTGGAGTGTTGATCGAGGTTTATATAATGTTCTGGATCCCAAAGTTTATGCTTTTTTTGAGGAATTTAATTGAATGATATAAAAGCTGACTTTTGTCACCAAATTGGGGTAGAATGTACCTTGAGATGTAGGGAAGCTACGATTAAACTTTGGTGGCATTTGGTTATCCCTAGAAGGAGTTATTTTGGTTTGAAAGTGGTCAAATAATGTATATATTGATGTTTTAATTACCAAGTTCGGATTATTTGGGCCAAGTCCAGATATGTCACGCGCTCCACATGTAGGTCAGCCAGGGATTCATATCGTGGCATCCCAGTGGTATTTGGATGTTGTTTTTGGATGGCTAGATGTTTCCCCCCTTCCTCCAACTGAAGTGGAGATCGTGGGGAAGACTGGAGGTAGTGACTCCGGCCACCACCTCGTCATGGGAGTGGGCTAAGAAAAAGGAATGATTGAGCAGTCATCTTTGCATCACTGAGATGAGTAGACCGACCCCTTACAATAGTCTTCCCATGAATTATTCTGGGAGTGGAACCTTCTTCCCTATCCTACCTCTCCACCGAGTTACCAGCCAACGACACAGACTTCTCAAGCCACCTGACGAGAGGAACGCGATGGCCAAATAGGATTCGGAGGCACTCTTGTGCCCGCAACAACCTCACACAGGTCGGCGTCAAGGAGGAGACGCAATAGCAACAACGGCCTGGAGGAAGGAAGCAACCACGGCGGAGGTGCTAGCATGGAGCTCCGTCCTGCTCGCCGAAGATGCTTTCACAGCGGCGGCGGGCAGACCCTCACGTGAAGGGCGGGATCCCTGGAGTTCCGTGGTGGCGGCCACACACCAAAGGCCTAACACACTCGCATCGCGTGAAACACGAGTGGAGGAGGAGCCCAGGCAGTGCCTAAAGATGCCGAGGATGACCCAGCAACATCCATAGATCCGAGCAGAGACCGGTAGTGTAGCTTCTGACTCGACGAGTTCCATGTCGAAGTGCGGTGACATCTTGGGCAGGTCGTGGAGAAAGTCCGCAGGTGGAAAAGAAAGGATGTCGGGGATGCTAGATCCCAGCAGCGGTGATGAAGGACGGGAGTCAAGCACGTCCGTGATTAGGTGAGGAGCCCTTGCGGCAGTGCCTGTACCAGGTTGCGGAGAACGCATATGTGAGCGGAGGGTGCCGCTTCACGTGGATCGTGAGAAAGGAGAAGGGCGACCGGCCGTAGGTGTCGAGGGAGAGAGGAGTCGGGCTTGTTTAAAGGGGCAGACAAGGCGGACCAATACGCTACTGATCCCACGTCGGAGATATGTCTATGTGGCGGTGCGGATGACTAGCAGCGCGTGGTGTGGGAAGGCACTGAGATGCAAGCCGCTTCACCGTTCGCGTGAGGAAGAGGGGAAGGTACGCATACCGGTTCAGACTTCAGACCTGACAAGAATCGGCTGAATCAAATAGAACTGGGTTCAAAACCCCCGAACTGCCAGTTCAACTAGAAAGTAGCCGAGCCAGGAGCTGAATGGCCACGCGGCAAGACCTGATTTGCTGAAAAAGGTAAAAACTCTCAGAAATTCCCAGTTCTTCAATAAATCCTAGAAAATTATCTGCTTATCAGAAAATTGCAAACAAGGTATCGTTATTCTCAGAAAAATGAATAGAACACAATAGAACAATAATATCAGGCTTTTGATGCACTAATCTCAGTAATATCATGTAATATGTATAATGCTTATTTCATGGTTAATAAATATCAAATAGTGACCTAAAATTATGAGAAGACATCAGTAACTCCAAAATATGGCTTATAATCCATCTGATGTCAGTAGTTATGATGTTGATGCACAAAATCATGTAATTTTCTTCATATGGCTATTTAGGGCTTTTAACCCTAAACATAAAAGGAAATTAATGCATACATGCTCAATAAATGATGAAATCTACATAGTAAGCTCATATTAATATCTGGAACCTCAGAATTAAATATGAGATCAGGATGATACCCGTAATTCATTTTTTTAGGAGAACCTTAATACATGTGATGTAACCCTAATATGGTTAATGAATGTGACATAATGTTAATATGTTCACATAATAATGTGACACATGAGTTTATTCAGTTGATGAACTATAATCTAGAATATGACATCATTAAGATAAATATAAGGCAAGAATACAAGTAATCATGAGAATACCATAATGAGATAAACAAACCCTAATATGAACACGATTAGGGTTAAGATGAGATGTAAGATGATGAGAACTTGATGATCGTATGTGATCTTGTCTTAACCAGGGGTTTGCCAAAGTTATAGATGACATGAGGAATATGTGGTGATTAGGATGTCTCTTTGGAAGGTACACCATTACCTCTTACTAGGTTTATTATACAATATGATTGTGTATAGGTGTAGTAAAATACTTGGCATATGATATTGGATGAAATGATTGTTCTTGTATGATATGTTGCATGATTCACCATATTTATGGCTATGAACACATGAAACATAATATATCTGTTCCATTATATGAAAGCACTATATCTCTTTGGTAAGCATAGTGTTAGTGAGTGATCTATCTCATTGGTAAGCAGATCACATGTACAATGATCTATCTCTTTGGTAAGCAGATCATGAGGCCTGGATGCATCTATCCCATTGGTAGGCAGATGCACAAGCATATAATGGAAAATGAGTTTAAAATATGTTTTCTCTTTTGTTAATGAATGTCTTTGTGCAAGTATATGATTTTCTTATATTTCTTTATAACTTTCAAGTATTAGTTTTATCTTATTGCCAAGATATGATGAGAGGTATATAAAAAGACACGTAGGCGTACTCAGTACAATATTCTTGAATATTGTGCTGACGTGTACCGCATGTAATCTTTTGTTTAGGTTGTGGTTATGCTCTTGAAGATCCAGGATAATTGAGAGTTGTGTAGCGAGATGATGTATAGGTGGACATGTTGTCTTAAGATCCTGCTGTTTAGTAGTAGTACATGTACATGTAGAAGTTTACCTTTCAACATGTAATATCAAATGTTGTAACAATTCATGTTGTAATTATATGTTGAATGGTGAACATGTGTTGTGGTTTGTTTATTGTTCATGTGCTTGTGCTATTGGTTGTTTCCTTCTGACTCCCTTGATTTTCTTCTTCGTAGCCTGGTGTGGGGTGTTTAAATTGGGATTCTCGCTAAGGTGAGGGTTTCAATTTGGACGTCACACATCAGATTATGTTTTAGAAAATCTGGGGACGTCACAGGTGGTATCAAAGCATGAACAATAGCAAAGCCTGACATTTGCTCATTATGTAACTGAAAACTAAACAACCTTGAACCTTAATAATCTTTTAGGGTTAGATTAGTCGTCTTTTAGAGACTAGATCTGACCTAGCCTATAGGTTAGCACCTAGATGTCCGAGAACTAGGCCTAGACTGGTGCTTGTTGTATAGCAAGTCCTTCGATGTCATTCTTTCCTTGTAGTGCAGCGGTATGGGACGTTGCACTATTTGGAAATGGCGTGCATCAAGGGAAGAGAAACCCTAGACATATTGCGCACGTTGTCTAGAGTATCTACACTAGTCTACACCATGTTCTCACCCTTTTCACTAGTTTTCATGACACTGGACTCTCTACTATGTGTGGGACACTCGTTTCTAGTTTTGGTTTTTGATTCCAAACGAATCGAACCTCGATAGTTTTCTCTGACGCTTGTTTTATCGGAGAAAAACTATATAATATTTTATTATGTATATGTATTACAAAAATGTGTTCCCACACATGTACGAGTAGGAGGTGGTCATGTAACCTAAGTGAAAGTGAATGCCATCAATCTAGAAGAGAGAGTAGTTCTAGATTAAATGTCTAGAGCCTTGTTGGTATATGTGATAGATAGAATATATGAAATAAGTTAAGATGATAGGATATAAGTCTTATATATATGACATAAGATTTTTATGATGATCTATGTTTGTTTTTGAGGACTCAAGTTTAGTTTGAGGATTTGAGATAAGTTTTGATGATACAAGTATGGGTTCTTTTATGAGATAAGATATGTTAAGTTAAGACAAGTTGTGATTCAGCATGAGCCTCAGACTCTTTTACAAAGGAGGACCTCTAGTGTTAGGACCAGTTTTGGGGTTAGCTCAAGAGAGAGCGAGACCCACATGGAGGAGGTCAGAGAACCTAGACTCCAAGATATGAGAATTATGAGATATGTGATATGATATGTCCTAAACTAGAATACTCCTGAGTGTTTGAGTTGAGTCACTTTATGCATGATTCCTGTAGTCTTGCGAAACCTAGATGTCCTTGGGAGGACCAAACCCTAGAGACAGAGAGATGCTGGTTATATATGTGCATATGTGGATAAGAATATGAGAACCTACCATCTGGGTGAGGGAGAGAGCCCAAGACCCTGGAGGAGGTAGCTATGTTAGTTTTTGTGAAGCCTCATGCTCGAGTTGGTGGTTTCTCACATAGGAATCTAGTGGTGTATATAAGAGTGTTTTGGGTAACCATGTTTCATAGGTAAAAGCTGAGAAGAGAATGTCATAGAATGTTTCAGTTTGTGCTTTGTGGCTAGATCTTATGAAGTTGATCAATAGTGCCGGTGAGGTTATCCGAGAACCCTAGACCGAGAGGAAGATAAAGTATATGCGTATGAGATACTCATAGGGTTGAGTTAGCTCAGAGAGAATGAGAATGACACTACCCTCATGGTATGGGTTAGAGGAACCTCTTTTGGCCTAAGTAAAGTTTTGATATAATATAAGTTTGTTTAGCACAACCATGATATAATACATGTAGAAATATGATCTAATCTCGAAACATGATATATATATGGACATGATATGATGAAAACTTAGAGATGCTTTAATAAATATGAATGCATAAATGGTTAACCATATACATGAATAATTATGATAATGTGAAAATGTTGGTTAATCTTGCGATGAAATCACATGTAAATGTTATAACTTATTATGAGCAATGAAATAAGATCATACAAATGAAACATGTTACATGAGGTGTTAATCTTAGTGCTTAATTAAGATGAAAAATATAATTTGATAGTTAGCACAACATAATGATGATGACACCTTGATATGATCTAGATGGATAAGGTGGGTTAATTTTAGTTAACTCCCACCTAAATTGCATATGTTAATGTTGAACATGTTTTAACAATGAGCTCAATAATGTTGATGATGCCTTGATGTATGAGTTAATCTTAATTAACTCCTTTAGAACATGGTAATATGATGTGGGAACCCTAATGGATGGCTAAAGATAAGGAAGAAAAATCTAACATATGAGATATGTAATGACATAACCTAAGCTTCTAAACCCTTGTTTGAGCCTTCTATGGAGTGTTTGTGCACCCAAGATGGTTGTAAACCTCCTAATAGTGCTATGGATACATGTTTCTAGGTAACTTTTATGGATATGTTACACCTAGAATAGTTCCTACATGAAGATGAAGGAAAGATAAGGTTTTCTTTGGAAGTACGAGTATGGCTTACTTTCGAGGACGAAAGTTCTCTTAAGATGTATATGATGTGAAAAAGTGGTTTTCTAGATTAATTTCTAGGATGAAATTTCTTTTAAGGTGTGTAGGATGTGATGGAGTAGACTTTGGAATCCTTAAATGTCCAATGACATAAGTGAAGGCATACATGTCAAGTTGTTTGAGGTATCTTAAGTGTTTTAGTAATGTTGGAGTGTTGATCGAGGTTTATATAATGTTCTGGATCCCAAAGTTTATGCCTTTTTTGAGGAATTTAATTGAATGATCTAAAAGATGACTTTTGTCACCAAATTGGGGTAGAATGTACCTTGAGATGTAGGGAAGCTACGGTTAAACTTTGGTGGCATTTGGTTATCCCTAGAAGGAGTTATTTAGATTTGAAAGTGGTGAAATAATGTATATATTGATGTTTTGATTACCAAGTTCGGATTATTTGGGCCAAGTCCGGATATGTCACGCGCTCCACATGCAGGTCAGCCAGGGATTCATATCGTGGCATCCCAGTAGCCGTTGGATGTTTTTTTTTGGATGGCTAGATGTTTTCCTCCTTCCTCCAACCGAAGTTGAGATCGTGGGGAAGACTGGAGGTAGTGACTCCAGTCACCACCTCATCATGGGAGTGGGCTAAGAAAAAGGAATGAATGAGCAATCATCTTTGCATCACTGAGACGTGTAGACCGGCCCCTTACAACAGTCTTCCCATGAATTATTCTGGGAGTGGCACCTTCTTCCCTATCCTACCTCTCCACCGAGTTACCAGCCAACGACACAGACTTCTCAAGGCACCTGACGAGAGGAATGCGATGGCCGAACAGGATTCGGAGGCACGAAATTGTGGCAGAGCGACAATCTTTGTAATCTTTTTGAAGTTGCTTAATAGAATTTTGTGGTCTTCTTCGTCAACTCAGTTCTCTCATTGGTTGTTTGTTTGTCATTTTGACATGTCGTCTAGGAGACTATTGTCGCTTTTATCGTGCAAGCTAAGATTTTATCTCGTGTGGTATTTTCTTGGACTTGGAGGGCTTCCGCACAAATCCCAACAGATCCAAATAACCATACAATGCCATGGGAGTCTCATCTACGTCTAGTCACATGAAGTTGCAACCGTGCAGTAAATATGCCTAAACTTAATGATAAAACAAAAAGTAGAAGAGATTATAGGGGGTCAATGATTGAATCTCAATAAATGAGAATTCCGTCCCGTATTGGTCTCCTTGAAGAGAAGTCAAATAATTTTATGAGTAAAGGGACCAGAAAGAAATAGAGAGTAGAATAATAAAATGCCTTAAGGGAAACGTGCATTACAAGGACATTTCAAGGGACTGAGATGAATTTTGTATGCTTGGTCCTTAGTATGGTAACAGTAGATATTAGGCCTGGATATGCAACCAAATTTGGCCATCAGACCAAATCTAACATGACCAGATCGACCGCCCAATCATGTCTGGTTTAGATGGATATTGCGGCCAAGTTTGGTTTGGAAATACTCAGACCAACTTTGTATAGTTTGGTTATAGTTTGGACAACTAATTAATCGATTAGAGCTAACTTGACTAAACATAAATATACACGTATGTATATCTAACATGCTTTATTTTGTATATATCTAATAGACTTTTATACATATAAGTATATTAATACAATGCCACAATAACTAATATATATTCTATTTTAGAGACTATGATAAAAAAAGAAAAACGAACCTATGTTCAAGTGGTTCAAAATTCTAATGTTAAGTAAAAAGATCAATATCACATAATAGTGAGAAGACGTTTGGCACAGCCAAACTTTCCATTGATTACCACAATTACTATAATTTCACTTGGTAAAAGTAACTTGTAATTTTATTATTTAAAATTTGTACTCTGATTTATATTGATGATGATTCTAGAATTATGGGTGTGATTCTGTTTATTGCTACACAAAGAATAAATAAAAATTATACCACAACGATTAATGATAATGGAAAAGGAAAGAAAAAGTCACAAAGGAAAACAAAATGGAGATGGGACCAAACTATCAATAAAAAAATAAATTGTGATGCACCACAAAGGCATGTACCCATATTTTTGGAAAAAAGTTAAAACTACAATACATAATGTAAAATATAAGATGTTAACCATTAATTTTTGTAACTACAAAATTGATTACAATGACTTGTAATTTTAAAATCTAGAACTTGTACTAGCACTTTTGTGGATAATGATTCATAAAATTAAATTCAACTTCTTAATGAACTCTTTAAAAAAAGACCTTCAATAAATAAGTATGCTATGAGTAAATACTTGGTAGTAGTATTTTTAGACCAAACGTAAGTAAATTTGACCACACTTTAGTGGTTAAATTTGTTCTACAATTTTTGTAGACCACTATATGTAGTCTGGTCTGTGGTTTTAAGGTTAGATAAGACTTGACCAGACTACACCCACCCCTAACATATACATATTATCCTTCCATCTGACTTGAATCCCCCCCGCCCTTACCCCCTCCCCCACCTATGAATATAGTTGAAATTTTTCTATGCCTATGCCTAACAAGTTTAAATGCACAACCCGAACTTCTTTGGTCACTATCCCACAGGATGAGCTACATAAGAGAAAAATCTGATGATCGGTGACATTGTGAATTGATTGTTGTAGTTCCAATACCATTGTTATGTTGTAATAAGTAAGAGAGATGAGAGAAGAAGTGTAAAGAGAGAGAAGTTGTAAAGAACTCACTTTCTGCATCCCCCAATTACGGAAAGACCTTCAAGTTGAGAGTCATTATCTATATTCCCAAGGATCCAGATTAATAAAATAACAAATAATAGAAAACAATTTCAAATAAATGTCAAATATTGTTTATAATTGTAAAATGATATCCCTCATGGAAATAATACCTATTGAGAAGAAGTACCATCTATCTAATCCTCCTTGATGTAGCTTTAATACCTTTGATATCTTTAATCTTATTCTTCATGTCTTTTATCATGTGAAACATACACCTAAAATGTCGACAAACAAAACACCATCAGCATATGCCTATACTGTGTACATGGGGGGCAACCACAATGTGTGCAACTAACATGATCACATAATAAGCATCAAATATTACAAACAAGAACTGGCATATTCTTTACATACTCTAACCCTTATTGGATATTTTATGTTGGGTGTGATCACTATTTTATCCAGGGCTCATGTGCATCACTCCTTGATATACGTCATCCTAGGGTTTAGAATATTATCATTTATTTATGTGATACTCATATTGACATTATAGTTGAATATGAATTAAATAAACAACCAATAGTTTATGTATCGAATCAGTCCTCAGAAATCATTTAGAAAACATCGGCAAACTATATTCCTGATAGCCATAATAGTAACCATGTACCTTGATGGTGAGCCATGCAATATATATACTTCAAGCATATTATCCAATCAACAAGAAATCCAAGCAATTAACTTTAATATACATGTTTATAAATCCTAAATTTTCACCATCTCATTAATCACATTAACTGTATTAAACCCTACTCGGTCCTAATCTAGGGTTTAAGTTTCCTTGGCATCAAATCACCATTAGGGTCATGTTTGATACTCCAATTCCCATGTTCATTAACTTAATGACTTAAGAACCATAATTTATAATAATGTAGCCATGATCATCAAATATATCACATACCTTTATTATGATCACCAATATTCAGTCATGTTCATTGACAATATTGCAAAATATGATCTTCAACCGTAATTGTCCATACTATGGTTATTCACTTTGAAACCAAAATTATTCTTCATTAATATGGCCATGTCAATAATTTTATCCTATCATGTCCAAAAACATCATATATTGACATAAAAGAAGGCTTTTAATATATTCAACATGTTATTACTCAAAACTAGGATTTTTTATGCTTTAATCACCCCTTAAGCACATGTTAGCATCACTTTTGGAATTTGAAGCCAAATTAAACTCTAAAACTATTTTATTGGGGTTTATCATGTTTCGGTGATCAATTTTCTCAATCCGAGCATCACTTTTGGAATTTGAAGCAAAATTAAACTCTAAAACTACTTTATTGGGGTTTATCACGTTTCAATGATCAATTTTTTCAATCTGAGTTACCTACAATTAGTTATGATTTTTGCAAAATTATCATTAATGGGCCAATATCTGATTGACACGTCACCACTTTCTTATTTTTATTTGTTACTAACCGACTAAAGATTATAGGAGAAAAGTACCACATCACCCTCCTGTACGACGTATAGCCATAGGGGCTTTGTGGTCATTTGGCCTTACAGCGACGCCCTTTGAGCTGCGGCCGGCTGGAGGGTAACCTCCCCCACCTTCGTGCTCCCCCATCTCCCTAGATTCGCCTGCCCGTGCTTCCCTTCCTCGCACGACCTGTTGCTCGCATCTTGTTTGGACACCGGTGTGCAAGGCGACGCAGGTGATGACTCCCCACCCAGCAGAGCTTCTACGGGATATGACCGACCCGACGCATCACCCCTTTGTACGTGCCGCCCCTAGCCACTACCGAGGACAACCCTGGATTTGCGGAGAACTGCTGCAGCGGTTTCGTGGTCCTCCACAGGCGCTCGGCTTGTCAAAGTGCGTATAGGTGAAGGAGAAGCCAAGAATCAAAGGAGCGTCGAGGGAAGCCTTGAAGAGGATATAGGCTTCAGGAAGTTTGATCAGGGTGCAGGTGCCTTCATCGGACCCTTCTAGGCCTGGTTGTGTTCTTGGCATAGCCAGAGCCTTCTCCGCAGGCTTCCTCTTCCCTGCGGTGAGGGTTTTGCAGTTGCTGGACCAGCGCATAGATCCTGGGCTCCAAAGGCCCAGAGAAGGCCGGAGCACTTCCGAAGATCCTGGGCATCAGCTCTGGTTCGATACTAGGTGGGGTCAGAGGTGATCGGGGTCAAGGTCTTTGATGTTGTGTGGACGCCGTCCGCCGCGCGTTGCCTCGGCTCCCTAGCCAGTGGACAAAAGTCTCCCGCCACCAGTCCTCGTCCATGCACCAGAACCTGGTTCTGGGTGGCGGGAAAGCTGTTGGTCATCTCTTTATATAAGTTCACGGAAGAACCCTAGAAAGAGAAGAAGATGGTGAAGAAGAAGGGGAGAGAGACTATGCCATCGAGAAGGATGAAGACCTCCCATATATATATGCCAACTTAACAATACCCTTCCTTTTGTATATGTCTCTTTGGGTTGTCTCCCTATTTTTATGCTCCTTTTGGTAAATCGGTGTGATTGTCCGACAATGAAGGGACAAGGTCGGACATGTTGCAATTGTGTAAAGCCGTTGTTACCAAACGCAAGATCACATACCGCTTTAAATTTGTATTGTTTTTAGCATTGGTTAGCGTTCACCGGTAACTTTTTTCACCGGACAAAAATCTTGCGGTGGTCCATCTCACCGCACCAAAGCGGTGGCACACCAATCGCGTTGCCAAACGCTGCATTAGTCATGTATACTTGTCAATTCCCTTCTCTTTCCCTTAATTACTTTCCCACATCATTGTTCATTGTCATTTACACAACTACAAGGCTCCTTGTTACCTTACAATACTATTTTCCTTTTTAGTAAACACTCTTTCTCTCATGGCTAAGACAAAACTTATGGATAAATCATGTTTGGTTGTCAAAAGAAAATCATTCAATAGATTCCCAAAAAGAAGACACATATGTCCATGAATTAATGCCTACTTTACTTGGTTTCCACACCAAAATCCATAAAGGAAGGCACACCAAAACATGACACATATTATTTGGGATCTAGATAGTTCCTTTTATTTCTCTCTTTGGTATATTTCCCCAAATCAATTATCCTCACTTCAAGGAAACTCGTGATGTCTTTTCCAATTATATTTTTAGTACCATGATAACTAAAACAAAGCATTACCTCGTGAAAAGCCCTTTTTCTTTAAGTTTTTGGAATTCTCTTCCCTTTTGCTATTGTTTCCAAGTATACAAAAAGTCATAGCAAAACATTCATGTTAGATGCCTTAAACATTGTGATGTCACTCTCGATAAGATAATTATTCCTTTAAACACCATGTATTTTATTTTCCTTTAGAAACTTGTCAACTATTTCATTTATCATAACCAAAGCCATGATTATTTATTCATGTATAAATTCTTTCAATTTTTATATCTTGTGCCATAAGCACCCACACTCCAAAGGTGTTTAAGATTATTATTATTCCACCAATAATACCATTGCGGAATATAATTTATCAAATCATGCATTATATTTATATCATTCAATTTTATAAAATTGAGGATATAACATAAGTGAAAAAATAAGAGGGAGGGGGAGGAAAGTAATGTGTGAGAGAGAAATATTAATAAGAAAAAAGATGAAGCATTAAGAAGAGAGAGAAAAATAAGAGGGAGAAGGGAGAAGTAGTGGGCTAGAGAGATATATAATAATGAAAATAAGATAAAGAGAGAGAGAAAGAAAAAAAAGGGAGGGAGGAGGTTAGAAGTAGTTGGATGAGAGAGAAAGACAAAAGAGCGAGGAGGAAGGGAGGTAGTGGAATGGAAGAGAAAGACAAAATTAAAAATGGAGGGAGAATAATTTAATTGAAAATAATACATTAATATGTGACATAAAACACATTTTTACACACATGTGTAGATCATATCAATGATAGAGGAAGAAAGTCATGGGAAAAGAGAGGGGAAAAGGAGGGAAGTAGTGGGAAGAAAGAGAAAATAAGAGCAAAGAAAGATGGAGATGGACTAACACAATTAATTTGAGAAAAAAAATACATTATAATGTATGAAAGAACAAATAGAGGAGGGAAGTAGTTTAAAATATTACATTAATATGTGATATAGAAAAAGTTTAAACATGTGAGAACAATATTTGCAATAAAAAAGAAGGAAGTAGTTGCAATAGAGAGAAAAAGAAGGGAGGAGGGAAGTAATGGGAAGAATAAGAAAATGAGAAAGGACAAAGATAGAGATGAACTAACATAATTGCTATTTGACAAAAAATATTATAATACATGTGAACACAAATAGAGGAAGGAAGTATTTGAAAGAGCGAGAGAGAGAAACATATAAGGGAGTGTTGGTATATATGCACAGAGATCCAATCGTATGATGATTGTAATGGCATAACTTGTAAATTTTTTGATTAATAATAAAAGAAAGCTTCCACTTTATTATTTTATTTAGTTATGAGATAATAAAGTAACATAATAAATGTCGAGAGAATGAATTACTCAATGATGTATGTCTTCAAGTATGTGTCTTAAATAATGAGATCATACAGATGTTAAGAGTACATACATTCTAGTTATGCCCTAGTCGGATGTTAGTTTGGAAGGTTGTTAGTCAACAATAACACATAAGAGTAGAGTATGTATTGGTTGATGATAGAATCTCATCATTCATAATATGTTCTATCAAACTAAGAACATAGAAACTTGTTAGGGAACAGTGTATTGGACAGACCCACCATAAGAGTGATACACGGAGACCATAATCGATTGTCAGAATAATCTCTTATAGTGTTGGTGGTAATTGTGGTTCTTATACCTAAAGTCACTACACTCATCACATGTCATTCAGTACACTTTGACATCATCCACTGTGATCCTAAATAAGGGTTTCCGTAAAGGTGATGATCGGGTGCACTGTGACACATGGGGATGAATGTGAATGATGTAGATGGAATTTGTCCCTCCTACAGGAGTATGATATCCTAGACACTTGATTAGAGAGACTAAGAAAAGCATGTCCATGCACATGTAAGTCAATATGTGACATTGAGCATACATATATCTCAAAAAGTATGTTATAGCATGGAACATATATTGAATGTTGAAGAGGATGACAAGTCCATGCCTCGAGTTCAATATTGATATCAGTAACAAAGGAATTATACAAAAACTACAAAACCAATCATAGACTATAGGTTGAATTTGTTCTCCAACTTTTCATTTACTTAGGTAGCAATGATGTGTGACTAGGCAATGATCTTTGCTTATGATGACATAAGTAGTTGTGGATATTCACTGCCAACATAATATGGGACCTATAGGGTCACACACATAGGATACACCTAGAAGAGGAGTTTTGATCATGAATAATAATTAAATTGATTAATAAAGTGTTTATGTATCTGATTTAAACATCAATTGACTAACTGGACTCCCAACCAATCGTTTGGAGTGTCAGGTTGGTTGAGTATTGAATAGACTGAGTTCTGAGTGAGCAAGGAGCAAACCAACGTTCACTTATGAACCGACCGGTCTGTGGTCACCAAACGACCATCTCATGTGATGAGACACTCTATTCAAGATGCATTTCGATTGCATCAAGGATTAGTGCTGATGTTATGTCATACATCAATTGGATTAGAATTGCCAACTCATATGTGATTGGGAAGCATGACAAAGTGACCGATTCATTGGATGAATTGATCGACTTGCATGCCAACTAATCGGTTCGCCAAGCGAGATGGCCATTTTTCTATTTGTAGGTTGCAAAAATTCATGAGATTTCAGTCTCCTCTACTCCCACACAGACTCGAAACCCTAACCCTCCTATAAATAGAGGGGTATTGGGGGCTTCTAAAATATCATCAATTGCCTCTGACATTTGTTTGTCTTCATTGGTTGTGGTAACCGAGAGAAACTGAGAAAGTCCTACCAGATAAAGGGAGGGATAGAAAGGGATAACAATTGTGGGAGAGAAAGTTGGTGACTAGTACACCAACAGGGGGAAAACACCATGTCCATTCTAGTAGGACGACATGAGTTCTAGGCGGTCCGTTGGACTTCTCTAGGGGCGTGGATACTTTTCCCGCTAAGAGGACAATGTCAGCTTGTTGTTTGTTATGAAGACCAAGAGCCTCTGTAGATGCCATCCGAGTGTAACAAGAAGACACCAACGCAACTACAACGATGAGGAAATTGCCATTGGACTATCTCTAAGACTAGGTATATCCTTGAAACCATCCTTTCCATTATACAGTTATTGATGCGTTCGGTTGGTTTATTGAGGAATATAGCAGTAAAAGTTTTGTTTCCGATGCCTACTCGATGTCATATTTCCCTATAGTGTTATTAGAGCCATGTCAATCTACTACATTTTGGGATAATTGACATGATCAAATTTTTTATTCTTATCATTTAATTATTGCATATGTTGGAATTTTAAATATCTGATCAAATACCACATACAACCCCAAACTAATATATATGATGTATATAAGTAATTTACATGTGTTACCCTAAAAGTCGGTTTTGATGGTGGATGTATAGCGTGGTTATGGCCAATAACCCTAATTATCTATGCTTGGTGATTGTGTGTTTATTTCTTGTTTATCTCAATTTTCAGACCGATCCTCTATCTTATCTTTCATTTTTAAAAGTATTGTTCTCTCATACCTTTTCTCCCCTTGAATGTAACTCGAGGTTTCTCTATTATCATATAATAGTAGGATAGTTTATATTCTTGTTACTATGAATAAGATAGGCCAACAAGCTAAAGAACCAAGGAAGACCAATCGACTGGTAGACCAACCGATCAACTGGAGGACCTCAAAGGAGGTGGAACAGAGTCCAGAAGACCGTGAAAATGACCAAACGATCGGTCAGGAGGCGATCTTACTAGTTCAAGGGTTAAACTGATCCACCCATATTGGCAAGCATGGATCTTCGCCACCAACATGTTTCTGCATGAGATGTAGACCCTAGTTTGTGGTAGTTCCTTGTGGCTCCATGGAATTACATTAGAATGGCCATAACCATCACTTTTTGTTTATTTCATGTTTTCATTATGGGATATATCATGTATATGATATATACTATATATGTGGTGACTGGATAAAATATATGTATTTATAAATACAATCTCCTCCAAATAACATATAAAGTATTAGATGATTTCCATAAGAAACACACATGAAAAGCTTAATCGACTAAGACTGGGCACCCCAAGGGTGTTTCTTTGTCTATCTCATGGAAGTGTGATGGTAATAATGTGGGCCTGGCAAGTGAGGTACATTATTATTGTCTTGGCCTTTGGGTCAAGCTTAACTGTGTGTCATTAATGAGATCAAGTACTAGAGGCATGCATATGAAAATGGCAAGGAGTTGTACATATCCTCTATCCAAGAAATACATGTGATGCAATTGCCAAAAGTTGCTTTCCTTAATAATTGACTATGGACAGTGGCGTTGGTCGGGTAATAGTTGGATTGTTTTAGATATTTGCTCACTAGAAGGTTGTACACCGCAATCTTATGAATTAATATGTGAGGGCTATTAATTTGTATAAGATAGTGGGATTGATAATTATTTAAAGACTTAATTAAATATTGTCAATTTTCAAATCAAATCAAATCAAAAAGGGTTTTCACAAATGCAAATATTTTCTCTTGTAGAATCAAATGGCAATAAAATCATCCTTGTGATTGGTCCTTAGGAAGGACAAACTTTATGGGACAAATTTCCACGACTGGTTTTGGACTATGAGAAGGGTTCTCAATGAAGAGTGCAAACTCTATGCCCTAGAAACACTAGTGCCAAAAATACCTACTCCTGATGCACCTAGGGCTGAGGTGGATGCTTACTAGAAGCATGCCAATAATGCCTTGGATAGTTGGATATAACACACCTTATGGTAAACTTTATGGACTATGAGTTGCATGAGAAGTGTGAGGACATGGAGATACTTGAGATTGTAACACATGTAACAAACTTGAACCATAAGCACACAAATCAAGAAAGGTACAATATCACAAAGGCGCTCTGTGAGTGTAAGATGACAAAGGCAGACTCAGTAGAGACCCATGTGCTCACTATGATTGGACAAGTGGAACATCTTGAAGAACTAGGGGTTATCCTTGAGCCAAGAGTTGGCAACATATATGATTATGCTATCATTGCCTGAATCATATAGCCACTTTATTGAGTGATATCACTTGAATAATATGCCCAGACCACTGTCATATTTTCTTGGCATGCAGATAAATGTCAAAGCAAGAATGAATAAGGAAAAATATGTGACGATGATCAGTAAAAATGAGTCCAAGGATGAAAGAAAGGCCATGAAGTGTTCTGAGGCTAAGCTCAAATCCAGATCTTCAACACACAAGACAAGGAGAATGAAAAGTGCAAGAGGAACCTATCCTTTGTACTTTAACACATTCCGGAATAAGAAGATGGGGATGGTGATCTCCACTTTAGTATTACACATTATTGAGATAAACTTATCTACTTCTTCATCTTGGGTACTAGATACCTGATGTGGATCTCACATATGCTCGAATATGCAAGATCTTAAAAGAAGCAGGCCTTTCAGAAAGGACGAGTTTAAACTATGAGTCACAAATGGAGCAAGAGTTGTTGTCATTGCACTTGGAACCTATAGTCTATCTCCACCCACAAGTCTTGTAATAGAGTTAGTCAGCTGCTATTATGTACCTACCATAAATAGAAACATCATTTTTGTATCTTATATGGATAATGATGCATATGAATTTCATTTTAAGAATGGCCAATGCTCTATTTCAAAAGATGGGATCGTTTAAGGAAGTGCTCCAATGTCTTATGGTCTTTATTTACTTGATCTAAAGACATGTTTATAACGCAAATACCAAAAAATTAAATTCAACAACTCAAACAAAACATATCTTTGGCATTTTTGTCTAGGGCACATAAATGAGAATCGTATATCTAGACTCCATAAATATGCTTATCTGAACTATTTTAATTTTGAATCAATAGAGACATGTGAATTTTGTTTTTTGGGTAAAATGATCAAGACTCCTTACACTAGTAATAATGAAAGGGCTAGTGATCTATTAGGATTCATACATACTTATGTATGTGGCCCTTTTAGAACAACTTCTAGAGGTGGGTATCTATAGTTCATTACCTTCATTGATGACTTCACTAGGAATTGTTATGTTTACTTGATGAAACACAAGTCATAAACTCTTGAAAAGTTCAAGGAGTTTATGAATGAATTATGGAACCAAGACACTTCGTTATGATTGAAATGGAAAATACTTAAGCCAAGAGTTTGAGGACCTTCTACGAGCTCTTGGTATCGTATCATAGTGGACTCCACCTGGAACACCATGACATAATGGTGTATTAGAAAGAAGGAATCACAAATTACTAGATATGATGAAATGTATGATGAGTTTAGTTGATCTTCCGACTACCTTCTGGGGTTATGCTCTTGAAATTATCATGTTTACACTAAACTAAGTACCATTGAAATCAGTTCAAAAGACACCATATGAGATATGGTATGGGAAGCGACCCAATGTGTCTTTTATGAGGATTTGGGGTTGTTAAACATATGTAAGGAAAATATTTCCTAAAAATATTGACCCAAAATCTGATAAATGTTACTTTGTTGGATATCCTAAGGTGACTTAAGGATATTACTTGTGTTCCATATCTGACAACAAAGTGTTTATTGCCAGCGAATTGCATTCCTAGAAAAGGAATTTATTTTCAAAGGAGTCAGTGGGAGGAAAGTGGAACTCGAAAATGTTCAAGACCAACAAGAAAGCATCGAACCAATAAATTTTCAAGAGGAACACATAGAATCACAAAGTGTTGTGAAATCTCAAATTCCTCAAGTAACATAGGGACCTTGTAGATCTAGTAGGAGACACCTTGAACCTAAAAGATTTATATATCTTGTGACTAAGGAAGGTGGTGAGTTGGACATAGATCATGAGCCAACATCCTACCTAGAAGCTACTAGGGGACCAGAGTCTGATAAATGTCTTGAGGCCATGTGATCTGAGATGGAATCTATGTATGCCAATAAGGTATGGACCTTGGTGGATCCATCTGAAGGGGTAAAACCCATAGGCTACAAGTGGGTCTTCAAGAAGAAGGCCAACATGGATGGTATAGTACAAACCTATTAGGGAAGATTGTTTGCAAATGGTTTCAGACAAGTTCAAGGTGTTGACTATGATGAAACTTTTTCTCCACCGGCCATAGTTAAGTTCATCAGGATCATGCTTGCTATTGCAGGTTATCATGACTATGAGGTTTGGCAAATGGATGCTAAAACCGCATTTCTTAACGGGAATCTTCTCAAGGATGTATGCATGACACAACCTGAGGGTTTTATAAATCCAAAGGATATAAATAAAGTTTGTAAGCTACAAAGGTCAACCTATGGAATGAAGCAAGCATCTCAGAGATGGAATCTTCATTTTGATGATACAATCAAAGAGTATGGCTTTACTCAAGACAAAGATGAACCTTATGTGTACAAGGAGGTTAGTGGGAGCATGCTTGTATTCCTCATATTGTATGTAGATGACATACTATTGATGGGGAATGGCATCCCTACTCTACAAAAGGTAAAGACTTGGATGGGAAAAACATTTTTAGTGGAAGACTTGGGTGAAACATCCTACAACTTAGAGATCAAGATCTATATAGATAGATCTATAAGATTTCTTAAACTAAGTCAAAGCACATATATTGATAAAGTGTTGAAGAGGTTTAGGTTGCAAAGCTCAAAGAGAATAAATCTATACATGGTAATGGAGTTACCATCTCTAAATATCAATGTCCTAGTTCTTGTAAAGAAAGAGAATGTATGAATATGACTCCATATGCATCAAAAATTGGATCAATCACGTATTCAATGTTGTGTACCTATCTTTATGTCTCATATGCCTTGAGCTTGATGAGTAGATATTAGTCAGATCTAGGTGATGATCACTAGACAACCGTAAAGAACATCCTTAAGTACTTGAGAAGAACTAAGGATTAGTTCCTGGTCTATGACAAAGAGTAAGAGTTGGTGGTAACGGATTACACCGATGCAATATTCCCAACTGACAAAGATGTCTTTCCATCGCAATCAGGATTTTTGTTTGCCTAATAAATAGGGTTGTGACTTGGAAGACTTCCAAGCAAGTGACAATTGCCAATTCTATAATAGAGGTCGAGTATAATGTTGCATTGAATGCAACAAAGGAGGTTGTCTGGATTAAGAAGTTCATCTCAGAACTAGGGGTGGTTCTAAGCATCAGTGACGTAATTGAGCTTCATTGTGATAACAATGGAGCTATTGCACAAGCTAAGGAACCCAAATTGCATCAACATTCCAAACATATAAAAAGGATCATCTAATATGAGAGATTGTACAGTGAGGAGATGTGAAGATTTGCACGATACCAAACGATAACAATGTTGTCAACCCCTTGTCTAAAGCACTTTGGTAGAAGAAACATGATGGTCATGGTAGATCACTTGGAATAAGATCCATGGGTGATTGGTTGTATGTGCAAGTGGGAGTCTTTTGGTATGTATGCCCAAAGAGTCAATCATATGATGATTGTAATGGCATAACATGTAAATGATTTGATTAATAATAAAGGTGACCTTCCAATATGTTCTCTTATATTTAGTTATGAGATAATGAAGTAACATAATAAATGTCTAGATAATGATATTACTCAATGACGTATGTCTTCAAGTATGTGACTTGAATAATGAGATCATACAGATTTTAAGAGTACATACATTCTTGTTATGTCCCTAGTCGGATGTTATTGTGGAAGACTAACAAAGAATAATAACACACAAGACTAGAGTGTGTTTTGGTTGATGGCAAAATCTCGTCAGTCATGATATGTGATATCAAACCAAGCACATTGATACTTGTCAGGGAACAATATATCAGACAGACACACCATAAGAGTGATACATGGAGACCATAATTGGTAGTTAGAATCATCTCATATAGTGTTGGTTGTAATTGTGGTTCTTAGACCTGAAGTCACTACACTCATCACATGTCGTTCATTATACTTTGATATCATCTAGTATGATCCTTAATAAGGGTTGTCTTAAAGGTAATGATCGGGTGCACAATGACACATGGGGATGAATGTGAGTGTTGTAGATGGTATTTGTCCCTCATACATGAGTGTGATGTCCTACCCACCTGATTAGTGAGACTGAGAAAAGTAGGGCCATGCACATGTGTGTCAATTTGTGACATTGAGCTTATGTATATCTTAGACAGTCTACTATAACAAGGAACAAAGATTGAATGTTGAATAAAATGACTGGACCATGTCTTCATTTCAATATGGATATCAGTGAAAAAGGAACTATAACAACACTACAACACCAATCATAGATTCTAGGTTGAAGTTGTTCTCTGACTTCCATTTACTTGGGTAGCAGTGATATGTGACTAGGAACCACTCTTTGCTTTTGATGACATAAGTAGTTATGAATATTCACTGCCAACGTAATATGATACCTACACACATAAGAAACACCTAGAAGAGGATTTGTGATCATAAATGATAATTAAATTGATTACAAAAGTGTTTCGATATTTGATTCCAACATCAATTGACTGACTAAACTCCCAATTGATAGGTTCACGTGATGAAATGACCGGTTGGAGTGTCAGGTTGGTTAAGTATTGAATTGAATGAGTTCTTGGTGAGCAGGGAGAAAAAATGACTGGTTCACTTAGTGAACCGATTGGGTCATGGTCGCTAGATGACCATCTCAAGTGATGAGACACTTGGTTCAAGATACAATTCAATGGCATCAAGGATTAGTGTTGTCGTCATGTCATGCATTAATTGGATTAGAAGTTTAAATTCATATGTTATTGGGAAACATGATGAAGTGACTAGTTCAATGGGTGAACAAATTAGCTCACATACCAAATGATCAACATTTCATCGTCTGTAGGTTGTGAAAATTCATGAGATTCTGATCCCTTCCACTCTAACACAGACTGGAAACCTTGACCCTAACCATCCTATAAATAGAGGGGGGTACTGGGGCTTCTCAAAATTCATCAATTGCCTCTGAAAATTGTTTGTCTTTTCTATTGTGGTAACCAAGAGAATCTGAGCAAGTCGTACATGATAAAGGGAGGGATAGCAAGGGAGAACAATTGTGGGAGAGCAAGTTGGTGACTAGTACACCAAAGGGAGGGGCAACTCCTTACTGCCCATTCTAGTAGGATGAAAGGAGTTCTAGGTGGTCCATATGTACTTCTATAGAGGGGTGGATATTGTTTTAATAGGGGGACAACATTATCCTACTTTCCATGGTGAAGACCTGGAACCGTTGTAGATGTTGTCCAAGTGCAACTAGAAGATAGATGCACTATAAGACCCCTAACTTGTGTTTTGGTTTAACCCTATTTATTTTGTCTTTATGGTTGTGCTTAAAACCTTTCTATAATCATTTTACATGATCTTAGAGCATGTGGAGAGCTTAATTCTCCAGTTTGAGCTTGTTTAGATGTTGTTTATGCTTTCTGTGCTAGTTTTGGTGTAAATTGAAAATTATGCATTAGAAGGGGTATTCTTGAAATTTGTCACCTCTAGAATGTTCTTTATCTCTCTTGGCTTCATGAGAGAGAGTGTGGTGTTTTGGGGCACATTGTTTGACCCTTAGTTGAGTGGTATCACTCTTAGTGGTGATTAGGGTTTTCTAGGGTTTGGTGTACCTTGACCATGTGACCCTTGTTGGTTTGTTTCGACCTAGGTCACGACTTAGGGCCTATTTGGAGGATGTCACGGTCAAGACACCTCCCTTAGGTATGATTTTCATGACCAATATGGTCTTGGGTGTCTTGAGTTGAGATGGGTTCTCTTATGTAGAGTGTTGTAACCTAGGGTTGTGGTGACCTTGTTTCACGACAAGTGGTTCTTGGTGGTGTGTCCCGACCATGGGTGGTTCCCTTTGTGTGTTGCGGTCATTACATGATGGTTGGGTGGCCTAGGTGGTCAACATCCCACCTAGAGTGTATCACCATTCCTTGCATGTGAGCTTTATGTGGTTGCATGTTAGTTTCTTGGGTGGACGAGTGTCCTTTTGGGGTCTTTTTTCGTTGACACCTCATCCCTTGCCATACCTCTCTCCTCCTTTGCTATATAAACCCTCTTTTCTCCATGGAAGTAATTTTTTTCGACCATTCTCTTTCTCCTTCCTTTCTTGGACGATCTTGGAGCTTGGTTGAGCAAGAAGGATCTATTCTTGGTGCTTTGGAGGTGGTTCATCCCTTGCATGTGGTGTTTCTAATGATCCTTGGTCATCGTCAACCTTGGTTAGTGTTTATCTTTCCTCTTAGATGTTTTCTTTGGATCTTATACCCACCTTTTTCCTTTTAATTGGCCTTAGACTATGTTTTGACATGGTGGTCGTTCTTGAGAGTAAGCTCCTCATCACAAGGGTAATAGGCCATGTTTTGACAAGGCGACACCCAAGTGAGAGGGAGTTTCTTCGCTCTTTTCCCAATTCCTTTCTTTTGGTTCAACCTTGATCTCCTTGTTGGGTTTTAGGGGAGGCAGAGAAGGCATAAGAAACAAAAATTTTCTCCTCCCCAAACCCAGAACAAGGAAACACGTCAACGTCTATACAAGAGGAAAGGACGGTTTGTGGAATCATATCTTGTCCCGAGGCTTGCTCGGCGACAATACCTCGCGGCTTGCGCAGTCTTCACCTCCGGTCTTGGACAGTGTCTGTGCAGCTCCTGGTCGCACCGGGACTGATGACTCCTGGTCTCACCGGGACTATCGGGATTGACAGCTGTCCTCCGAGCGGCAAAAATCTCCCACCTCTGATGTAGTCCACATGGACCACCTAGAACTTCAATCTCCTTGTCCCACAAGCAATTGGAAGGAGTCACACCCTCCTGTCAGCGTACTAGTCACTGACACACTCTCCTGCCACCAGTCGCTTTCTGCAGTTGTCTTTCCCTTGCTATGCCTCCCTTATCGGGTAGCACTTGCTCGGGCTCTCTCGGTTACCAAAACCAGAGAGAACAAAAACTTTACAGAGCAAATGGTTGCACTGTGTTGTTCTTTGAGAAGCCCCCAATACCCCTATATAAATAGGAGGGTCATGGGACAGGGTTCTCTATCCCGGGCAATGCGGGACTAAAGCAGGAGTAGAAGGGTTCAAGATTTTCCACCAAAACAACCAACTGCGCAACCTGAACCGATCGTTTCATTTCTGAAACGGTCGATTGGGGACCTGAGCCGGTCGGTTGACACCTCAACCGATCGGTTGGGACACCTCAACCGGTCGGTTCACTTTTAAACTGGTTAGTTCGTGGTCCTGGTCAGTTCCAGATTGACTTTTCCTCTTTTGTTTCTAATTGGTATCAAATACAAATCCTTGTTCCAATCAAATTGGAAAAGTGAAATGAAAGGAAATTTCTCACCAATCCTACTTTCCCAACTTGCTTGGTTGCATCAGTTGAACCGATCATTTCAACACTTGAAGCAATCATTTCACCTTGTCCATGAGCCGAGTGACTCACTACCTAAGCTGATCGGTTCACCAAGCTCAGCCGATTGGTTCATCACATGAGCTGATCAGTTGGGAGTGCAGATTCTGCAGAATCAGTCAATTGTAGTTTCAATCAATCCGATACTCCAATCAATGTGTATAATACCTTGAACATTATGACATTGAGCTATCATTTAATTGAGTGTTTAATTGAACTACTAAACTCCTTTAGTAATCAATCTAAACATTGTTTTGGACAAAACTCCTCTTCCAGGTTAAATCCTATGTGTGTGACCCTGTAGGTCCATTTCACATTGGCAGTGAAAGTCCATAACACTTATGACTTCACAAGCAAAGAGCGGTGCCTAGTCACACATCAGTGCTACCCAAGTGAAATAGAAAGTTGGAGAACAACTTTCAATCCTACAATCTATGAATGGTGTTACAGTGAATGTATAATTCCTTTGTCACTGATATCCCGAATGAACTTGAGGCATGGAACAATCATCCTGTCAACGTTCATTCACTTTCTTGATCTTAGAGTAGATTGGAAGAGATATGCATGACATCAATATCACATATTGATTCACACATGCGTGCACGCCTTTCTCAATCCTACTCATCAAGTGGCCATGGATATAAACTCTCTCAAGAGGGACAAATCCCATATCTATCACTCACCCCTCAAAAGCCCCATGTGTCAAAGACACCCAATCATCACCTTTATAACAACCCATGTTTCAGGACTGCGTTTGATGATGTCAAAGTGTGCCCAACGATATGTGTTAAGTGTAGTGATTTCAGGTCAAAGAATCACACTCACCACCATCACTGTGAGTACTGACTGTGACTACCATGTCATGGTTCCATGTGTCAAACTCATGGTGGGTCTGTTCGGTACACTTGTTCTCTAACAAGTACCTATGTGTTTTGTTTGATATCTCTATATCATGACTAATGAGATTCTGTCATCAACCAACACCACAATATAGTCTTGTGTGTCATTGCTGTCTATCTACCTTTCACAATGACATCCGACTAGGGACATAATGAGAATGTACAAACTCTTAGCATCCGTATGATCTCATCGTTCAGGTCCTTAACCTAAAAGCATACGTCATTGAGTACTATCATTCTCTAGACATTCAATCTATTCTATCACTATCTCATATGAATGAACCAGAAAGAATTGGAAGCTTGCCTTTGATGTTTATCAAATCAATCTTAATGTATCCCACCAATCATCCCATGACTGGCTCTCAGGGCATACATACTAATAGACTCCCACTTGCACTGTGAGCCAATCACCCTTGAATCATATTCATAGTGATCTTCAAACATGTCCTACATGTTACTCTGCTCTAGTGCGATCATAGTGAGTAATGGCAACACCTTGCCAAAGTCAGTAGAAATTGCATGTCTCTCATCTCTTTATTGTACGTCACACGTATGAGATGGAGTTTCCGTAATATCCGATCTAGTATTCCTTTGCTAACCTTTAGCCACATTGCACGATCAAGGATTCCATACTTGTCATCAATGACCGGAATATCTATAAGTTCATCTCATGAACTTCTAGATCCATATAGTATCCACTGTTGTTCACCAACACATAGATACTCGACATTTTTGTTTTAAATGGTTTTATTGGAACACTTCCAATTATCAACAAACTTTCACTTTTATATATCCTATATATATATATATATATTGCGATTAATTTTCTATCCTTTGCGGAAGTTCGCATCAATGTAACTCTTTACATTGTACTCTTCCCTATCTCCATAGAACTAGTAATTCTCAAGTACTTATCAAGTGCTCATGGTATTCCAGTAACCCTTACTGGAAGTAGACAGACATCCACTTGTCATGTCTTACATACGAGTTATCAGGATGAGCACATCATATTGCCATGTCATACATACAAGATGATGAATGCATTTTGTTCTTGCCATGTCGATACATGCAAGATAATAGGATAATTACATACATGATAGATCCATATCTATTCTTAGTGTTCCCATTCTTCATAAGAATTGGACACTTGGACTTGGGATACTAACTCCATGTAACATGGACAAGTTTTTCTCCCACTGAATCTGTGCATACTGAACCCTTAAATACAGATTGCCAATGTATGCTTTCTCCTTTCAGGTCAAGAGGTTTTCAAGAACTATCTCTATAGATCTCTATTCCTATCACATAGGAAACATCTCTATCTTCCTTAAAGATAATTTCCACTTTGGATTTCCATTCTAGAACATTTGATTTCACATAAACATGTGGAATGTGAACACGCTCCCACTAAATCACATATCCCTTCTTTATCTTTGACATATCAGTCAAACCCTTTGACTATATCATCAAAGTAAAGATCCAATTCTGAGTTGCTTGTACTCAATCAATCACATTGATTAGTCCATTGTAACTTATTGACTTCATTTTCATTAGTGGATTCATAAACCTTATAGGTTGTGTCACGTACACATCCTTGTTTTATTCCTCATAGGAATGCAGTTTTAGTATCCATATGTCAAATGTCTTAGTCATTAAGTTGCAATCAACAAGCATCATCCTTCTCAAAAATGTTATCCATGTGCCTTAACACTTAAGATTCATTTGCACTTATGGATTTGATCCAATGGGTGCTACCATCAAGGTCATTCCTTATGGTTCACATGGATGTCATTTAGGATGTAATGGTCATAAACCATAACTCAAAATTCGGTTCCTCATATTCATCTAGATAGTTGACTCATCACATGAACAACTTATCACATAGATAAACGAGGTGTAAGGATATAAGAATTCACAACCCTTTTGATTCTTAATTTCTTTTATTAGTGAGGGGTATTCTTTTATTAAGAAGAATTCAGTTATTTGATAATCATTCTCTAACTCCTTAGAGTATGATTCCTTCTTGATTTAGACATCACCATGCCTTAATCATGAGTTCACTATGATACACTATCATAATCACTCATAAGGATCTCAAACATTTGATCTAAGTATTTCATTCATTGATCTCATCAAGAATTAACACTTTACCAAATTTGCACTTCATCTATGATAATCTTGAACCCTTCAAGATATTCATATTGGTATTTCTCAAAACACCATTTGAAGTATTAGCATTTTCTCCAATAGGTATGTAAATACATCATATGTATTATACCTAATAGGACAATCATTCTCTCACTACCATTAGTTAAGATTGATTAATTATGTCCAAGATATTCATGTCTCTTACTGGTTCTCTAACCAAAAGAGTCTAGATTTATCCATCACATGGAAACTAGAAATGAATTTCTCATGATTGATGCTAATTTGATTGTTTGAGTTATCTATAACTTTTAGGTATCATTTTATCTTATGCATATCAAATACCACAAGATAAATAAGGCATTTCCACAAAGATCATATCTTTATAAATTGAAACATCTCTTTATTGATTTCCATCATTGTCATACAATATGTAAAAATAAAGTGTTTCTATCTATTGGCAAATATGAAATAGAAGTTCTCAACTCTATTTCGTGCCCTTTAGGATGAAATAAACTGAAAGGTACTCCTATCTATGGTAGCAACACTTGCTCCAATGATGGGTACTCCTTTCTTGGTCCTTTTACAAAGGCCATCACTTCTTTGTGGATATTGCATATCATATATGACATATCCATATCTTGGTATCATATACCTCAGATAAAGAAGCGGTTCATTTCATGATACCTTAGGTGGAGATCTCCATCCCCTCCTTCATCTTCTTTTGTTCTTCCAGATATAGAGGGCAATTCCCTCATACACCCTTTCCCATGTGCCTTGAGGTTGAAGATGGCTTGGGCTGCTGGCTAGCATCAGAACACTTCTTTGCTTTGCCCTTGCCCTTTCCCTTAAGACTTACCTTTTATTGATCTCATCAAATATTAGGGTTAGTCTTTCTTCATATTTTCCTCAATATGTCCAACAACTTTTTCAACGCTTGTCAAAGTTGTTCATGTTGTAGTTTATCATGAACTGTATGATTCTCGCAACATTTGCAGTATCATACCAATAGCCAACTCTTGGCTCAGAGGGAATCCTTCTTAGTCAGGTCTTTCCTCATACCCAATCATATTGAGTGTGTGAATACCTTACTGGATCTCCTTCTGTCATGATATACTAGGACAATGTCTTGGAGACATCATATGTCTCATGTTGTCTCTTTAACTCATAGTTGAGAGAACACAACATCAAGCACTCCTCATCAATGTCTTCCTCGGTACGCTTCCATAAGCATACTTTCAACCATTGATGTGGTGGGATCAAGTTCATCTAGTTCTGGCTTAACTAGGACTTAGAGCTTTCTCTCTTTGATTTAGAACGCTTCTCAATGTCCTAACCAATCGTGGAAGTTTGTCCCATTTAGCTTGTCCTTTTCAAGGACCGATCGCAAAGAAAAGTGATTGTTGTTTGTTGTCATTTGTACTACAAAAGGAAATATGCAATGTCATTCCAAAAACTCATTTTTGACTTATTTGATTGATTTGAAAGGTTGACGATATAAATTAGGCCTTTAATTAATTATCGCTCCCACTATTTTACTTCAAATTGATAGCCCTCACCATCAATTTGGAAGATTGCAGCATAAAACCTTCTAGTGGGCAAGATCCTGAAATCCTCTAAGTCATGGACCAGCTAGGGCTGTCACCCACAACTTAGATCTCTCAGAGGCAACTCTTACCAATTGCATCATATGTAACTCTTGATAAGATGTCATATGCAATTCCTTGCCATGATCATCTCCATGCCTCAAGGTACTAGATCCCATCTAGATCACCTTGTTAAGTCCAACCCAAAGCAAACACGATGAATATGTACCCTGCTAGGGCAGACCCACATATCCATCCTTCACGCTTCCACGAGATAGACGGTGCACCACGCTAGGGCGTGCCCACACTTGGTCGATCAAGCTTTTCATGTGTGTCGCATTTGGAAGACATCTAAAACTTAATATTTAATGAGGGATTTGGTTTTATATACATATACATATCCAATCACCATAATACATAGTATGTATCATATACATGCTATATCCCACAGAAAACATGCAAAACGATAAAAGCGATGATTATGTCCATCCTAATGTGATTCCTCGAGCCAAGAGGAATCACGGTCATCTAGGTCTACATCACATGCAACCTGTACAAGATGAACTCTGTGCTTTTCCTTTCTGGGTTTGATCAACTCATCACATGACTGATTGGCTCGCCATCAGGCCGGTTGGCTGGGTGCCACCAGCCGATCGGTTGGCTCCTCCAACCGATCAGTTTGCCTGGTCATCGTGCATCTCATCATGGACGCCACCTGCTCGTCTCACTCCTAGAACCAGTCATCAACCAATCGACTCACTCCTTGAACTGATCGTCTCGAACGTCAACCGATCGGTTCACGCCTTGAACCGATCGTCTCAGCTGTCATCAGGATGTCCTCCGTTCTTTGACATAACATGAAATAAAATTCTATCCTATTTTACATTGTAAAAAGAGAAACCTCGAGTTACATTCGAGGGGAGCAAAGGTAGGAAAGAAATCTTGAATTATTTCGAGTTACATCAGGAATAGGAGAAGGAAGATCGGTGCGCAGACCGAGATGCAAGCAACCACATACAACTATACACAGATAGGGTTTATTGTCCATAACCACGCTATACATCCACCGCAAAACTCATTTAAGGGCGACACGTATCGAGTGCATTCATAATACATATCATATATGTAAATTGGGATTTGTGGATTTAGGATTGGACATGCATAAAGCCAATTTTATTCGCATTGTATGCAATAAATAAAGGTGACAAACCAAAATTGATCATATCGATAATCCTAAAGTATAGAGAAGTTAACCTAGCTCTTATACCACTGTTGGGTTTTAGGGGAGGCAGAGAAGGAAGCGGAAACAAAAATTTTCACCTCCCCAAACCCAGAACAAGGAAATGCGTCAACGTCTATACAATAGGAAAGGATGGTTTGTGGAATCATACCTTTTCCCGAGGTTTGCTCGGTGACAATACCTCGCGGATTGCGCAGTCTTCACCTCCAGTCTTGGATGGTGTCTATGAAGCTCCTGATCACATGGGGACTGATGACTCCTAGTCTCACTGGGACTGTCGGGATTAACAACTGTCCTCCGAGCAGCAAAAATCGCCCGCCTCTGAAGTAGTCCACACGGACGACCTAGAACTCCAATCTCCTAGTCCCACAAGGAATTGGAAGGAGTCACACCCTCCTATCAGCGTACTAGTCACTGACACACTCTCCAGACACCAGTCACTTTCTATATTTGTCTTTCCCTTGATGTGCCTCCCTTATCAAGTAGCACTTGCTCAGGCTCTCTCGGTTACCAAAACCAGAGAGAATGACAACTTTACAGAGCAACTGGTTGCACTGTGTTATTCTTTTAGAAGCCCCCAATACCCCTATATATAGGAGGGTCATGGGACAAGGTTCTCTATCCCGGGCAATGCGGGACTAAAGCAGGAGTAGAAGGGTTTGAGATTTTCCACAAAAACAACCAACTGCGCAACCTGAATCGATCGTTTCATTTATGAAACGGTTGGTTGGGGACCTGAGCCGGTCGGTTGACACCTCAACCGATCGGTTGGGACACCTCAACCGATCGGTTCACTTCTGAATTGGTTGGTTCATGGTCCTGGTCAGTCCCGATTGACTTTTCCTATTTTTTTTCTAATTGGTATCAAATACCAATCCTTGTTCCAATCAAATTGGACAAGTGAAATGAAAGGAAATTTCTCACCAATCCTACTTTCCCAACTTGCTCGGTTGCATCAATTGAACCGATCGTTTCAACACTTGAAGCAATCGTTTCACCCTGTCTATGAGCCGATCGACTCACTACCTGAGCCGATCAGTTCACCAATCCCAGTCGATCAGTTCATCACATGAGTCGATCAGTTGGGAGTGCAGATTGTGTAGAATCAGTCAATTGTAGTTTCAATCAATCCGATACTCCAATCAATGTGTCCAACACCTTGAACATTATGACATTGAGCTATCAATTAATTGAGTGTTTATTTGAACTACTAAACTCCTTTAGTAATCAATCTAAACATTGTTTGTGGATAAAACTCCTCTTCCAGGTTAAATCCTATGTGTGTGACCCTACAAGTCCATTTCATGTTGGTAGTGAAAGTCCATAACACTTATGACTTCACAAGCAAAGAGCAGTGCCTAGTCACACATCAGTGCTACCCAAGTGAAATAGAAAGTTGGAGAACAACTTTCAATCCTACAATCCGTGAATGGTGTTATAGTGAATGTATAATTCCTTTATCACTGATATCCCTAATGAACTCAAGGCATGGAATAGTCATCCTGTCAACATTCATTCACTTTCTTGATCTCAAAATAGATTGGAAGAGATATGTATGACATCAATATCAAATATTGATTCACACATGCGTGCACACCTTTCTCAATCCTAATCATCAAATGTCCATGGATATCAAACTCTCTTAGGAGGGACAAATCCCATATCTATCACTCACCCCTTAAAAGCCCCATGTGTCAAAGCCACCCAATCATCACCTTTATAACAAACCATGTTTCAGGACTGTGTTTGATGATATCAAAGTGTGCCCAACGACATGTGTTGGGTGTAGTGATTTCAAGTCAAAGAATCACACTCACCACCATCACCGTGAGTATTGACTGTGACTACCATGTCATGGTTCCATGTGTCAAACTCACGATGGGTCTGTCCGGTACACTTGTTCTCTAACAAGTACCTATCTGTTTGGTTTGATAACTCTATATCATGACTAATGAGATTTTGTCATCAACCAACACCACAATCTAGTCTTGTGTGTCAATACTGTCTATCTACCTTCCACAATGACATCTGACTAGGGACATAATGAAAATGTACAAACTCTTAGCATCCGTATGATCTCATCATTCAGGTCCTTAACCTAAAAGCATACATCATTGAGTACTGTCATTCTCTAGACATTCAATTTGTTCTATCACTATCTCATATGACTGAACCATAAAGAATTGGAAGCTTGCCTTTGATGTTTATCAAATCAATCTTAATGTATCCCACCAATCATCCCATGATTGGCTCTCAGGGCATACATACCAACACTCCTTGCCCTCTTTCTTGAGATATCTTTTGACCTTGGTGTCTCCTCTTTCTTGAGTTGATCTTGTGGCTGAAAGTGGAGCTTTTGGTGGAACTTGATCTTCCTTGGTGATCGTATGCTTACAGCTTGCTTTCCTTGGAATGATCTTCTTTAAGGCAGGTTATATAACTCTAAACCTTCTGTATTATTGCACTTTCCATGCTTTCATATTGCTAGTTTCTCTCTCTAGATGTTACCTTAATGTGCTAGTAGATGTTCATAGTCTCTAGAGATTGATGATGTTTAGATCATGCTTTGTTCGGATGCAATCCGAAACCTTAATTTCCTTTGTACCCGATTGTGGTGTTTGTGGTGCATGGTGGTTCTCCTTCCATCTTGACCTTGGTTTGAGTTGCATGCATGATGATCGAGTATTTTAGTATTCTATAAAGTCTTGGGTCAGTTTTGGAGGTGATCATCTTGGTTTCTATCTCTTGTTGAGGTTCCTTATCATGGTGGTTTCATGAAGCTTGTTTTAGCATTTAGTGACCATTTTGCGTGAGGTTTTTCCTCTATGATATGATGGGTTTCCCTTGTTGTGTCACCTATTTTAGCCACGAGTTATCTCTATTTTGACCTTGGTGGATCTTAGTTCCTAGCCTTAGTGGTGAATTGACCCTTATTGGTTACCTTTCCTTGTTTTGTCTTGAGTCGCGACATCTCTTGCCCTAGTGTTGTTCATGGTCGTAATGTTGCATTTTTTGTCACAAATTTAACACCAAATTTTAGTTTTTGGGGTCATGATAGGTCTTCTCCTTGGTGTGTCAAGGTTGCATGGTGGTTCTCCTTCCATCATGACCTTGGTTCGAGTTGCATGCATGTTGATCAAATGTTTTAGTGTTCTATAAAGTATTGGGTTGGTTTTGGAGGTGATGATCTTGGTTTCTATCTCTTGTTGAGCTTCCTTTTCATGGTGGATTCATGAATCTTGTTTTAGGGTTTGGTGACTGCTTTGCATGAGGTTTTTCCTCTATGATGATGATGGGCTACCCTTGTTGTGTCACCTATTTTAGCCATGACTTATCTCTATTTTTACCTTGGTTTATCTTGGTTCTTATCCTTAGTGGTGGCTTGACCCTTGGTTGTTACCTTGACTTATTTTCTCTTGAGTCATGACATCTCTTTCCCTAGTGTTGGTCACAGTCATAATGTTGTGTTTTTTGTCGTGATCATAACACCACATTTTGGTTTTTGGGGTCATGATAGGTCTTCTCCTTAGTGTGTTGGGGTCATGACAACAGGGTTGGTCATGACGCATGAGCTAATTTGGTTGGGATGCCCTATTTGAGTGTCATTTTCTCCTACCTTGACATTGTAGGACCTTGTTTATGTTTCAGATGAATTCTTGCTCTTATGTCGAAGACACCCCCTGCCCTTGTTTTGGGTCACGACATGCTCTCCCTTGGGTGTTGAAACCTAACCCTAGCTGATCTGACCTTGTTGCTTGTTGGATGAGACTTGATACACCCTTGGTGTGTCGCGGTTGTGACATGAGGAAGGTTGTCCATGGTCATCACACCATGGGTGATGGTGGTCGCAACCGAAGATGGTGGTGGTTGTGACACATAGTTTAGGTATGGTGGTGACACATGCTTGAGTACCTAAGTCATGTACATCTATGAGTAATGTTATAGCCACATGTAGTGCTATGTGGATAATGACTTTCTTAACCTTAATAATTCTCCTTAACTCTAAGTGTTCCAAGGATGTGGAAGATGCTTCTATATTTAGGGTTTAGTTCTTCTATGCATCTACAAAACCATAATCGAATAATGCTTGGAACTCTAACCCTAATGTTGAATCATGTGTTTTCTTTCTCCCTTATGAGATATTCATCATGTGGAATGTTTTTCTCTCTCTTGTTTATAAGCCCTAACCTTGAAAGTGATATATATGCCATGGATTATGTATGCTACGGTGATGGTTATGTGATATAGGGTGGTGCTTATGCACACTAATGAGACAATATATGATGATGAACGTGCATGTCTTAATGTGATAGGTCATATGACCTCATAATGGCTTGATGCCAATTGAGAGGTGATGTCCTCAAGTGTTGTGATTAAGGGATTAAGATCCAATGGTGATATGTGATGTTGATTATTTCCTTGTGGATGGAAAACCTTTGAGTACCATGTGGTTGTTGTGTGACAAGATCACACCATGTACGTTTTACATCTTTTGGAGTTGCAACCCACCCTTATTCTTGTAGAATTTGTTTTAGTTTTATATGTTGTAACTTGATTGATGCTAAATGTCACCCAATAGACTAACTAATGAAGTGAAATCTAACCATGTAGTTTTCCATGTACCATAGATCCAATTCTAGTGTCAACTTTATTTGCTGGATTGGTGAGACGAGTATAACTTGGAGCACATATTTTTGAATATGAGGGGTGGAATTTTAGTATCTCCTTGCATCCTTAATTACAGGTTGTGTGAGACATCTATGCGTGAGCTGATCTCCTTATGATATGGATGGCCATGAGTGAGATACTCCTTCTTCTTAAGAATGTCCATGAGTAAGCCTGTTCTTCTAGTGCCATTACATATACCAAGATGGGCTAGGTGTTTATGTTTATGGATGGCCATCCGTGAGCCAATCCTTGTACTGACTATATGTCACACTTTTGCAGTTGACTGATTTGTCTCTACATTTTTCTCTTGAGCTGACTAAGAGGTGTTGAAGAGGTCATGGATTTTGTCTCTTACATGGACCTCATATGGCACTAATTTCAACTTAGCATTGGTCAGTCTGATTTGGGTGGTATGACTCAAATCCTAGGGGCATAATAAAAGACATAACGTAGCCGTGTAGTATATATTTATATGCTTAGGTGAGATACGTCTCACATTGGTTGAGCCTTTTCCTTGTCTTTTTACTAATTTCTTGAATTATAAGACGATAAGAGAAGCCAACTTTATACATGTTCTTCATATTCCTTTTTAGAACATAACTTGATCTACTAATCAGTAATGGATGCCCAATCTTGTTTAATCTATTTTACCAATTATATACATATCATTTAGCTGAATTTGCTCATCCTGTTAATATGTTGTTTTACCTATTTAGTCTACCTGTGCTTTAATAGTGTTGGTAGATAATTATATCTTTTTCCGAGACATTTGGTCTCACCCCATGGGTTACCACATCTTTTAGGTGACCGTGTACAAAGAGGTAGAGGTTGTGCAGCTCAGGAAGAGTAGCAGCAAGAGTAGTAGCTGAAAAGGTTGGATGTGTTGCTAGTGTTTTGGTGTTAGAGTCCTAGAGTCATCCCTATATACTCAGGTCCTTGGGATGTTTTGAGATGTTTTGTGGTGGTGTAATCGATACAAGGTTTTTTGTTTGTTTATATACATGGAACCAGTATCTTATGTGATAGGAATGTTGACCTATAGTGATGTAAGCACCACATGACATGTTATATGTTGCATATGGGAGGCTTGGTGGACTCATATGTAATAAGTTTTTGGCTTATGGTGCTAATAAAATTGGTTTTAATTACCTATGTTTTCTGGTAGTCCATTTGCTTAGTGTTGTTTCAGCTTTTGGTTTTGAGTAATCTTGCTTTGTGGAAAGATAGGGCGTCACAATACAAGGTTGGTATTAGACCTTTTAGGTTCACTAAGTCTACAGGGACCTAGGACTAGGGTTTGTGTCTGTTCTATTATACTCCAGTCTATATTATAGTGAATTATGCTTATGCAGAAGAAGAAGAAGAGTAGAAATATGGCTGGAGAACACGAAGAACATGCTGTAGAATGCAGTGTTACTACACCCAATGGTGGTGTGAGGGCTTAGGGAAAAGAAGATCGGGTGCCTGATGAGCCTCAGTTTGACCCGGCTCTGATAGAGAACCCTACCCTCCAGTCTCTGTTTGGGCAATTTATGGCAAAGATGACGCATATGGCGGACAAAATGCCTGCTCCTCAGCCTAGGGCAACTGTCGGTGATGCTGAATCTCCAAGAGTTGGGAAGACCTTTAAGAGGCCGATACGTGTTGGTACTATGGAGTATGATGGTATGACTGATCCAGTAGATGCCAATCTTTGGCTGACAGAGTTGGAAAAGACTTTCGAGATCCTTAATATCCCCCAGGCCGATAAGGTGAAGCACATAATGTATCTCCTGAAGTAGAGTGTTTGCCATTGGTGGGCCATTAAAGAGGAGAAACGGCCAGGTGTTGATATCAGTTGGGAGGACTTTAGACCAGAGTTTGTCAGCAAGTACTTTCTACGCACCTATCTGGATGAGAAGATTAGTCTGTTTGAGCGGATCTAATAGGGATCCATGTCGATCAATGAGTATGAAGCAAAATTTATGGAGCTGTTGACGTTCTGTCCCCACTTGGTGTCGATAGATGAGTAAAGGATCAAATGTTTTGAAAAGGGTTTGAACGGTGAATTGACAACGACGACAACATCGCTCAAGAACCGTGAGAAGTTTGCAATGTTGGTGGAGTCTATCAAGTGGTCTTGGACTGTAGTTCCAAGGTGGTGATGTTTGTACACGGTGCTGAGACGTGCACCTTCCATGGTGATAGGAAGATTATTCCTACTTGTTTGGTGTCAGTGATGGTGTTTGAGTAGTTGATGAGACGTGGTTGTGATGCATTCTTAGTGCACGTGGTGGATACCAAAGCAAGGAGTCTGAGTATCCAGGAGGTGCCGATTGTTGGAGAGTTTGAGGATGTGTTCCCAAACAAGTTCCCAGGTGTTCCCCCTGTTAGAGAGATTGAATTTGAGATCAATTTAGTCTAAAAAAAGCAACTAATAGCACAAACACCATCTAGGATAGCGCCAGAAGATATGGTAGAGTTGAAGAAATAGTTGTGAGAGCTGCTTGAGAAAGGATTCATCAGACCGAGTATGTCACCATGGGGTGCTCCCATGTTTTTTATGAAGAAGAAAGATGGATCCGTGAGGACATGTATATACTACATGCAATTGAACACGATGATGATAAAGAACAAGTATCCCTTGTCAAAAATAGATGACTTGTTTGATCAGTTACGACGTGCTACAATTTTCTCCAAGATAGAGCTAAGGTCAGGGTATCACCAGTTGTAGATCAAGGAAGATGACATACCTAAGTTGGTTTTTAGTTCTAGGTATGGTAATTATGAGTTTGTGGTTATGCCGTTTGGGCTAACCAATGCACCTACAACATTCATGAACTTTGCAGAAAGTGTTTAGTCCATTTCTAGATCAGTTTGTGGTTTGGTGGTCTTCATAGATGACATCATGATATACTATCGTGACAACCAACAACACAAACAACATCTTCGTCCGGCGTTGATGCTGTTGAGGCAACATCAGTTGTACGCTAAGTTCAACAATTGTGAGTTTTGGTTGAAGGAGTTCTCTTTCCTAGGACACATGATATCTATCCAAGGTGTTCATGTAGACTCAAATAAGGTTGAATCCGTGTTGGAGTGGGAGCAGCTAAAGACGCCAACAGAAGTGTGTAGTTTTCTAGGTTTGGCAGGTTACTAAAGGAGGTTCATTAAGAACTTCAGCTTTGTGGCGTTGCTCCTAACCAAGCTGACTAGGAAGGATGTACCTTTTGTCTAGGATGACAGATGTCTATGTGCCATTGAGTTGTTGAAGGAGAAGCTAACGAGTGCACCAATGCTAGTGCTACCTGAGCAACATAAAAAATTACATAATTTTCTGTGATGCATCGCGGAATGGTTTGGGTTGTGTGCTGATGCAGGACAAGAATGTGATATCTTTTGTGACATGACATTTGAACAAGAACAAGGAGAACTATCCTAACCATGATTTCGAGTTGGCCATAGTGGTTCATGCTTTAAAGACCCAGAGACACTACCTTTATGGAAAAAAGTGTCATATCTTCACATATCACAAGAACTTGAAGTATATCTTTTTGCAACTAGAATTAAACATGCAACAGAGGTGCTAGATGGAATTAATCAAGGACTATAATTTTACCATTGACTACCACCCAGGAAAGGCAAATTAAGTGGCAGATGCTATGAGAGGAAAGTCTTCTTCAACATCATAAGTGGGCAGTGCACAATTGAACACTTTGGTTTGTCATAAGAGAGACATGTTGGTCTCCTTATATCAGATGAACATGAAGCTAGAGGTATCTATCCTAGAAGGATTGTTAGCATAGTTCCAAGTGAAGCTAATGTTGAGACAGTAGATCAAAGAGGCACAATAGGTTGATGTTGTGATACAACAGATATGATCAGAGTTCGATAGTGAGAAGTGTGATGGTTTCCATGAGGCAGATGATGAGACAGTCTGTTAGCACGACAACATTGTGGTTGAGATCCAACCTAGAGTGTATCAACATCTCTTTCATGTGGGCTTTATGTGGTTGAATGTTAGTTTCTTGGGTGGACATGGGTCTCTTCGGGGTCTTCTTTCATTGACACATCATCCCTTGCCCTACCTCTCTCCTCCTTTGCTATATAAATCCTCTTTTCTCCATGCAAGTGATCCTTTTTTGGCCATCGTATTTCTCCTTTCTTGCTTGGATGATCTTGGAGCTTGGTTAAGGAGATATGTTCTTGGTGCTTTGGAGGTGGTTCATCCCTTGCAAGTGGTGTTTGTGGTGATCCTTGGTCATCCTCAACCTTGGTGAGTGTTTATTTTTTCCTCTTGGATGTTTTCTTTAGATCTTCTACCCCATCTTCTTCATTTTTCTCAACCTTAGACTATGTTTTGACATGGTGGTCGTTCTTGAGAGTAAGCTCCTCGTCACAAGGGTAATAGGCCATGTTTTGACAAGGTGACACCCAAGTGACAGGGAGTTTCTTCTCTCTTTTCCCCTTCCTTTCTTTTGGTTCGGCCTTGAGCTCCTTGCCTTCTTTCTTGAGCTATCTTTTGACCTTGGTATTTCCTATTTCTTGAGGTGATCTTGTGTCCGAAAGTGGAGCTTTTGGTGGATCTTGATCTTCCTTGGTGATCGTGTGCTTGGAGCTTGCTTTCCTTGGAGTGAACTTCTTTAAGGCGGGTTATATAACTCTTAACCTTCTCTATTATTGCACTTTCCATGCTTGCATATTTCTATTTTCCCTCTCTATATGTTACCTTAATGTGCCAGTAGATGTTGATACTCTCTAGAGCTTGAATGATGTTGAGATTATGATTTGTTGGGATACAATTCAAAACCTTAATTTCCTTTATACCCGATTGTGGTGTATGTGGTGCATGGTGGTTCTCCTTCCTCCTTGACCTTGGTTTGAGTTGCATGCATGATGATTGAGTGTTTTAGTGTTCTAAAAGTCTTGGGTCAATTTTGGAGGTGATGATCTTAGTTTCTATGTCTTGTTGAAGTTCCTTTTCATGATGGTTTCATGAAGCTTATTTTAGGGTTTAGTGACCGTTTTGCATGAGGTTTTTCCTCTATGATTATGATGGGTTTCCATTATTGTATCACATGTTTTATCCATGAGTTATCTCTATTTTGACCTTGATTGATCTTCATTCTTGTCCTTAGTGGTGGCTTGACCCTTGGTGGTTGCCTTACCTTATTTTGTCTTGAGTCGCGACATCTCTTGCCCTAGTGTTGGTCGCGGTTGTAACCTTGCATTTTTTGTCATGATCGTAACACCACGTTTTAGTTTTTGGGGTCATGATTGATCTTCTGCTTGGTGTGTTGCAGTCATGATAATAGGGTTGGTTGCTGGTGCATTCCTGCCAATGGCGTTAGACACTACTCAATTCAGACTTGAATAGATGCAACTCCGCGGATAGAAGCACATATGTATATTAAACTTTCAAAATTAATAATTGACTTAACTTAACACACTCTCAAAAATGAAAACACTACACCCGCAAGTGCATGGGGTCGTTTCATAGTATAGGAGGGTGATAAGTATAGGGTCGATCCACTGGGAGAAAAGGGGGAACTTGATTTTTGGTGCTAGGTTCCTACCACGGAGACTAGGGTTAAGGGTTTAAAGGTTAAATTGATTTTCAAACTAAGTTGAGAAAGAAAGTAAGTAAGGGAATGCAAATAAGATTAAAACCTAAGTTAACCCTAGATAATTAATTCTACTAAGCAGGAAAAGACAAGGCAAGAAGAAAAGACAAGAAGAGAACAATCTACACTAAGGCAAGCAAGATAAGGCAAAAGAGCAATTAAAGACCTAAGCTAGCAAGAACAAAGTAGGAATAGGGAAAGAATCTATCTAAGCAAGAAAAGAGCTAATTAAGCTAACACTAGCTAAGCAAGATGGAAACTAGGGTTTTAATGCAATAAAGGGGTATGTGGGTTGTTCAGGGGATGAACTTATCAATTAAATTGTGGGGTGACATATGAACATTATGATTCCATTTAGATTATCAAACCAAACAATGAGTTAGATTCTAATGAATTAACCTAAGATACTAAATGACCATGGATATGATAGGTTGTGTATAGGGGAACTAGTCCCTGACACTCCCTACTACCCTTGCGAGGCTCAATTGGTTTAGGGTTTAGGCATAATTTATTTAGAGTCTAAAGAAGTCTAGGTTTCTAGGTTAGATGATCTTAGGATGATTAGGGGTTGAGATAAGTAATGGGAGTGGAAGTGAGGTTTTAGGCCTTCCATCACCCACATTATAACCTTGAGAAAGTTCCATGCTAAACACACCAATTTCATCTAAACTATCTACTTAGATCTCTCAACTAGGGTTAGGAGAATTGATTAGGATGTAGGAGGATGGGTAGCTAGCTAGGGATCCAAGAATTGGACCTAGGAGCAAATCTCAAAATTCACACATATAATCAATTTCCCTAAATGCCTAGGTTATTTCAAGCAAAACCTAACAAACAATTCATGGAGAATGAGATAGTAATAGAACATAATCATTAGTAAATGAAATTACAATGTTTACATATCATTTTCCCTCAACATGGTATCAAAGTAACATTTTACACCCCAAACAACCCACCTAAGGGGCCTAGCTACTCATAGCAATGAAAAATAAAAAAAGAAAGGAGAAAGAGGTAGAAGAAGCCATGGAGCTCGGTGTAAATGAAGAATTCCTCCACTTCAACTATTACAGGGCGTCCTCCTCTCTCCTCCAAGGTGTAGAGGCATGGAATGATGGTGGAAATGGGTGGAAACAAGAAGAAACTAGGGTTTTGATGGTGGAAATGGTGAAATGGAGAGGAATGGAGGTAGAAATGAAGTGGAATGGATAAGGGGAAAAAATGGGGAGCTAAGAGGTGTAGAAGGTAGCTAAGCTCATGCTGGAGCTTTGACCTAGGTATATATAGGTGTGGGGGAAGCACTATGTCAAGTAGGGGTAGTATGGGAAAAACAGTGCAAAAGTAGCTAGGTTTTTGTTGGTAGCATGGCCATGGTGGGGCTAGGGTAGCATGGTTGTGGTGGTCACCATGGCTGTGGTGGCTCAAAATGCATAGCCCGTTCTCTACTCCATGATCGTTCTGCCTCTGCTCTTGCACAACCATGCAAGGTTGCACGACCGTTGAGGGTCAGTTCACCACGACCATTCTGTGTGACACGACTGTGGTGATTCTCGCTTTGCTTGGATATGTATTTGTTGATTTGCAAGTGTCCTAACATGACCGCTCTTTGATATCATGGTCATTCTTGTCCCTGGATCAACACTTTGACTTGTTTCCTTGGACATCTTTACTTCAATTGATCTTTAATCACTAGGGTAGGTTGGGGGAGCATCATACTTCACTTTAGGCCTCTTCAAGGGTAGGGAAACCCTAAGATAACTCCTTCTCTCTCTCTCTCTTCCATCAAGTGTGGTCCAAATGCCTAAAAAACATGTAAATTGTGTCCATAAGTGCATTCTATACAAATAGGCATATTGAGGGGAATCACATGTAATCTAACAGGTCTAGATGTGATTGAAGTGAAAAATGACACAAGATGAAGCCCTAAAATAGGGCTGAATCACCACCCCAAACTTAAAACATACTTGTCCTCAAGTATGCTCCAACTCAATCTCTCTACAAAGTTTTCACAATCAAGAAATGACAAATGCAATGTAAAAGATGAATATTGACTAAATGGGCTCAAATATGACTAGGTAAATGCATTCCACTTCTCTCCTCTCTTCTTTCACAAACAAATCATGATTAGAGCACTGAGCCTACAAACTTCAAATATAGAGCATAGTAACACAATCCTTTCATATGGTGGTCATATCACTCCATGGAAACCGCTTCATGGTAGCAAAGGTCAAAAATGACTAATTTTTTTGTTTCACATTTATGCATTCAATCTCATATGTCCATCCACACTAAGTAATCCACGCGGTTGAGAAAAGGGCAAAATGAGCTAGGTTTGATGTTTCTAGCTCCATGGTCATGCAAAAAGAAGAAAAGGGTTACGGTAAGAATTTGGAGTGCTTTAACACACTCATCTTTTCTTTACTTAGATGCTCTTAAACAGGAGCATCTTTTATTTTATTTTTGCATTTTTTATTTTTCTGTGACCTTGGTGTAGATAGGGCATATGGTGATGAGAGTGAAGTGGGGAGATATTGATGTGGCCACCCCAAACTTTTGGAGGTGGCCACGACTAAATATGTGCACTTTGGCATTCTTTCATGAGGAGGAGAGGTAAGAGGATGGTAGAAGAAATGTGAGTCAAAGAGGGGTTACTAGTGTGGACATCAACATAATATCTCCTACATAAAAGTTACTCCAAAAATTTCATCAAGCAATGACACACCACATGAATGAGCAATATTAAATCCACATTTCTATCATGAAATTCTACAAAACTCTAAGTGTTTGCGGCTTGCTTCAATCACAATTCAACCAAATAATTCACAAGCATGAGAGAGTTGGTTGACATGTAAAAAATCAAGATTGAGTCCATCTAGCAATACACCATGATAATTTACTTGCATTTGTCCAAGGTCATCCTTTTCAATCCAACAAGTAGAGATTGAGTCAAAACACACTTTTAGGCACATAATTCTAAGTTTGGGCAAAATTTGCCAAAATGGTGCCAAGTTGCCTTCAATCACATCTAAGCCTTCATTATAGAACAAAAAGCTGTAATCAAACAAACCCTAGCTAAAGCATGCAAAAATTACCAGAAATCTACATGATGTGCAATGCATGGCAAAAGAGAATTTTTTTTTGAAAATTACAAAAAAATAGCAAGAAAGTAAACTACATGACATTCAGGTATGCAAAGCAAGAACACAAAGCCTGGATACACAAGTATGAGAGATGGTTATGCTATTTGATCATCTTGAGAAAAAATTTAGAACAAGGAACATAGAGGAAAGTGGGGGTAGAGAAAGGTCTTACCACCCTACCACCCCAACTTTTAAACCATGTTGTCCTCAACATGAAATAGAAGTCTAGGATGATAGGGTAGCGGCATGGAGTCATTGTAGATAAATTCCAAGAGGGAGAGAGATCTCAAGGTGTCCAATGAGTAGGATAGAACTACCATGGATGTTCTATGCAAAATGACCATTTTTTCTTGCCAGCACCACGGTCGTGTTGTGTGGAACGGCCGTGTTGGTCACCTTCTTGTAGCTTTTCTACTGATTTGCAATTTTCTTTTCAATTTTGATCTCCTACTTGGTGACATCAACCATGCATCCTCCTCCTTCCAATGCACCTATCCTAACATTATTCACAAACAACTAGAACCATCATGTATAAAGTGTGTGTGTGTGTGTTTTCTTAGAAAGTGTAAAAACAAAGCAAAAGTATCAATAATTGAAGCTTGGGTGAAAAATTCCCAAACCTAGGTGGGTTGTCTCCCACAAGTGCTAAGTTTCATGCCTTTAGATGTGCTTGTTGTTCTTTCACCATCAACCATTGTCCAAAAACAAAATGTGTGCTTTCCCATCATAGGAAATCCTCTCAAATGCTTTCCTTTATTGATCTTCCTCCCAAGGATCATGTGAGCTTCTCAAGTGTTTTTCAGCAGTTTTCTCTCCTTCGGGATCATCATCATAGATCTTAATCAGCCTTATGACCTTCAGAAATTTCATGCCATAGTTTTGCTCTCTCTTGAGGAATGGGTCTTCATAGGCATCAAAGAGAGGGGTCTCAATCATATGGGACACTTGCGAACAAGGACTTTCTCGCAATGGCTCTTCATTAAGATCATTGTCAACTTTATTCCCTCCCTTGATAAGCTTCTCAACAACCTTGTCACACCCCATGATTGAAACCATAGTTGTTGTGGTGGCACTGTTGTTAATGGCCTTTGGAATTGAGGTGGAGGGAATTTAGTTCGGAAGGTGAACTGGTGGGAAGGTTGTGGCGATGGAGGTGGTGGGGGTGTGTAAGGCTTAGGATAGCCTTGGAGGTAGGGAAGTGGAGGAAATGGATGGGTTCATGCATTTTAGCCTTCCATCTTGTCTCCCCTAAGTGGCTTGTCACATGCACAAGGAAAAACCAAACAAATGAGAACAAGTTAGTAGGCCAATATACACAAAGAATGCAAAGAATAAAAGAATAAATAATCGCAATGATGAGGGTAGTAGGAAAAGTCAAAGAAAAACTAACTAGTTAGGCCAAGTGCCTTTCTCCCCTGCAATGATGCCAGAAAGATTGGTGTGCTCCTATCAACGTCATTACACACTACTCAATTGAGACTTGAATAGATGCAACTCTGCAGACAGAGGCACATGGGTGTATTAAAATTTCAAAATTTATAATTGACCTAAATTAACACACTAAAAAAAAACCAAAACACTACACACTCAAGAGCACGGGGTCATGCCATAGTATAGGATGGTGGTAAGTATAGGGTCGATTCATAGGGAGAAAAGGGGGCACTAGAGCTAGGTTAGTTTTTGGTGCTAGGTTCCTACTATGGAGACAAGGGTTAAGTGTTTAGAGGTTGATTTGATTGTTAGACTATCTTGAGAAAGAAAGAAAGTAAGGGAAAGAAAATAAGATTAAAACCTAAGTTAATCCTAGACAATTAATTCTACTAAGAAGGAAAAGACAAGGCAAGTAGAAAAGACAAGAAGAGAACAATCTACACTAAGGCAAGCAAGATAAGGTAAAAGAGCAATTAAAGACCTAAGCTTGCAAAAACAAAGCAGGAATAGGGAAAGAATCTATCAAAGCAAGAAAAGATCTAATTAAGCTAACACTAGCTAAGAAATATGGAAACTAGGGTTTTAATGGAATAAAGGGGTGTGTGGGCTATTCAGGGGATGCACTTATCAATTAAGTTGGTTGGGTGACATATGAGAATTATGATTCCATTTATATTATCAAACCAAACAATGAGTTAGAGTCTAATGAATTATCCTAAGCTACTAACTGGCCATGGATATGATAGGTTGCATATAGGGGAACTAGTCCTAACACTCCCTACTACCCTTGCGAGGCTCAATTGGGTTAGGTTTCAGGTGTAATTCAATTAGAGTCTAAAAAAGTCTAGGTTTCTAGGTTAGATTATCTTAGGATGATTAGGGGATGAGATTAGTAATGGGAGTGGAAGTGAGGTTTTAGGCCTCCCATCACCCACATTCTAACCTTGAGAAAGCTCCATGCTAAACACACCAGTTTCATCTAAACTAGCTACTTAGATCTCTCAACTAGGGTTAGGAGAATTGATTAGGATGTAGGAGGATGGGTAGCTAGCTAGGGATCTAAGAATTGGACCTAGGAGAAAATCCCGAAATTCACGCATATAATCAGTTTCCCTAAATTCCCAGGTGATTTCAAGCACAAACCAACAAAAAATTCATGGAGAATGAGATAGTAATAGAACATAATCATTAGCAAATGAAATTACAATGTTTACATATCATTTCCCCCCAACACAGTATCAAAGTAAGATTTTACACCCCAAACAGCCCACCCAGGGGCCTAGCTACTCATAGCAATGCAAAATACAAAAAGAAGGGAGAAAGAAGTAGAAGAAGCAATGGAGCTCAATGTAAATGAAGAATTCCTCCACTTCAGCTATTGTAGGTCATCCTCCTCTCTCCTCTAAGGTGTAGAGGCATGGAATGATGGTGGAAATGGGTGGAAACAAGAAGAAACTAGGGTTTTGATGGTGGAAATGGTGAAATGGAGAGGAATGGAGGTAGAAATGAAGTGGAATGGCTAAGGGGAAAAACTGGGGAGCTAAGAGGTGGTTGAAGGTTGCTAACCTCATGCTGGAGCCGCCACCTAGGTATATATAGGTGTGGGGGAAGCACTAGGTCAAGTAGGGGTAGTATGGGAAAAATAGTGCAAAAGTAGCTAGGTTTTTGTAGGTAGCATAGCTGTGGTGGTCACCACGGCCATGGTGGGGTTAGGTTAGCATGGCTGTGGTAGTCACCCCAGCTGTAGTGGCTGAAAATGCATATTCCATTCTCTGCTCCATGCCCATTCTGCCTCTGCTCTTGCACGGCCGTGCAAGGTGTCATGGCTATTCTGGGTTAGTTCACCACAACCATTCTGTGTGGCATGACTGTGGTGATTCTAGCTTTTCTTGGAGATGAATATGTTGATTTGCAATTGTCCTAGCATGACCATTCTGTGATACCATGGTCATGCTGGTCTCCGGATCAGTACTTTGACTTGTTTTCTTGGATTTTCTTAGATATCTTTGCTTCAATTAATCTTTGGCTACTAGGGGTAGGTTGAGGGATCATAAGACTTCACTTTAGGCCTCTCCAAGGGTAGAGAAACCCTAGGATCACTTCTTCTCTCTATCTTCCATAAAGTGTGGTCCAAATGCCTAAAAAACATGCAAATAATATCCATAAATGCATTTTATACAAATATGCCAATTGAGGAGAATAACATGTAATCTAACAGGTCTAGATGTGATTGAGGTGCAAAATGACATAAGATGAAGCCCTAAAATAGGACTGAATCAGTCGCTACCCATGAGCTATTTCGATGGGGATGCCCTAGTTGAGTGTCATTTTCTCCTTCCTTGACATCGTAGGACCTTGCTTCTATTTTAGATGAATTCTTTCTCTTATGTCAAAGACGCCCCTTGTCCTTGTTTTGGGTCGCGACTTGCTCTCCCTTGGGTGGTTGAACCCTAACCCTAGCTGTTGTGACCTGGCTGATACACCCTTGGTGTGTCACAATATGACGTGAGGAAGGTTGGCCACGGTCATGACACCATGGATGATGGTGGTCGCGACCCAAGATGGTGGTGGTTTCGAAACATAGTTGAGGTATGGTGGTGACACATGCTTGAGTACCAAACCCATGTACATCTATGAGTAATATTTGAGCCACGTGTAGTGCTATGTTGATAATTTCTTGCTTAACCTTATTCATTCTTCTTAACTATAAGTGTTCCAACGATGTTTGAAGATACTACTATATTTGGGGTTTTGTTCTTGTATTCATCTACAAAACCCTAAGCAGCTAAAGCTTGGAACCCTAACTCTAATGTTGAATTATTTGTTTACTTTCTCTCTTATGAGATGTTCATCATGTAGAATGTTTTTCTGCCTCTTATTTATAAGACCCAACCTTGTAGGTGATATGTATGCCATGGTATATGTATGCTATGGTGATGGTTATGTGACACAGGGTGGTTCTTATGCACACTAATGAGACAATATGCGATGATGAACATGCATGGCTTATTGTGATAGGTCCTATGGCATGGTGATTGCTTGATGCCTATTGAGAGGTGATGTGATTAAGGGATTAAGATCCCATGGTGATATGTGACGTTGATATTTTCCTTGTGAGTGCCACATGGTGGTTGTGTGACAAGATCACACCTTGTATGTTTTGCATCTTTTGGAGTTGCAACACCCTTATTCTTGTATAGTTTATTTTATCTTTATATGTTGTAACTTGATTGATGCTAAAAGTCACCCAATCAGCTAACTAATCAAATGAAACCAAATCATGTAGTTTGCTCTGTGCCATAGATCCAATTCTAGTGTCAGCTATATTTGTTGTATTAGTGAAATGAGTATCACTCAGAGCACATATTTGTGAATATGTGATGTGCAAGTTGAGTATCTCCTTGTGTCCTTAATTATAGGTAGTGTGAGACAGCCATGTGTGAGCCGATCTCCTTATGATATGGATGGCCATGAGGGAGACACTCCTTCTTAAGAACGACCATGTATGAGCCTATTCTTCTAGTGTCGTTACCTGTACCAAGTTGGGATAGGTTTTTATGGTTGTGGACGACCATGCGTGAGATGATCATTGTGGTGACTATATGTCACTCTTTTGCAGTTGACTGATATGTCTCTGCAGTGTTCTCTTGAGCTATCCAAGAGGTGTTGGAGAGGCTGTGGATTTCGACTCTTCCATGGAGCTTATTTGGCACTAATTTTGACTTAGTAGTGGTAAGTTGGATTTGGGTGGTACGACTCAAATCCTCGGGGCATATAAAAGACGTAACACAACCGTATAGTATATATTTATATGCTTAGGTGACATATGTCTCACATTGGTTGATCCTTTACCATGTCTTTTTACTGATTTATTGAATTATAAGATGGTAATAGAAATCAACTGTTATACATGTTCTTCATATTCATTTTTACAACATAACTTGATCTACTAATTAATGGTGGCTGTCCAATCTTATTTAACATGTTTCACCAGTTATATACATATCATTTAGCTGAGTTTGCTCATCCTGTTAGTATGTTGTTTTACCTGTTTAATTTACATGTTCTTTATTAGTGTTGGCGGAGAGTTATATCTCTCACTAGGACATTTGGTCTCACCTCGTGGGTTTCTACATCTTTTAGGTGATTGTGCATGAAGAGATAGAGGTTGTGCAGCTTAAGAAGAGTAGCAGTAAGAGCAGTACCTTAAAAGGTTGGATGAGCGGCTAGTCTTTTGGTGTTAGAGTCCTAGATTCATCCTTGTATCCTTAGGTCCTTGGGGCATTTTGAGAGGTTTTGTGGTGATGTAATCGACATGAGGTTTTTGATTTGTTTATATACATGAACCAATATCTTATGTGATAGGCATGTTGACCTACAGTGATGTAAGAACCATGTGACATGTTATATGTTGCATGTGGTAGGCTTGGTGGACTAATATGCAATAAGTTTTTGTCTTACGGTGCTTTAATGAAATCAGTTTTAATTACCAGTGTTTTCTGGAAATCCATTTGCTCAGTGTTGTTTCTGCTTTTGGTTTTGAGTAATCTCGCTTTGTGGCGCAATGGGGCATCACAGTACAAGGTTGGTATTAGAGATTTAGGTTTGCTGAGTTTACAGGGACCTAGGACTAGGGTTTGTGTCTATTCTAGTGTACTCCAGTCTGTCTTATAGTAACTTCTACTTATGCAAACGAAGAAAAAGAAGAGTAGAAAGATGGTTGGAGAACACAAAGAACACACTGTAGAGAGCAATGTTGCTACACTCAAAGGTGGTGTGAGGTGTTAGGAAAGAGAAGATCGGGTGCTTAATGAGCCCCAGTTTGTCCTGATTGTGATAGAGAACCCTACCTTCCAGTCTCTTTCTGGGTAGTTTATTGCGACAATGACACACATTGCAGACAAAATTCAAGCCCCTCAACCTAGGGTAGCTATCCCCGATGTTGAATCTCTAGGAGTTAAGGTTTCCTTTGAGAGGCTGAGACATGTTGGTGCTGTGGAGTATGTTGGTACGGCTGATCCAGAAGATGCCAATCATTGGTTGATGGAGTTGGAAAAGACTTTCAAGATTCTTAATATCCCCGAGGATGATAAGGTGAAGCACACAATGTATCTCGTGAAGGGGAATGCTGGCATTGGTGGGCCATTGAAGAGGAGAAATGGCCATGTGTTGATATCAGTTGGGAGGAGTTCAGATGAGAGTTTGTCAGCAGGTACTTTCCATGTACCTATCTAGATGAGAAGATCAGTCAGTTTGAGCAGATCCGAAAGGGATCCATGTCGATCAAAGTGTACAAAGCAAAGTTTATGGATCTTTTGAGGTTCTATCCCCACATGGCGTCAACAGATGATGAAAGAATTAGACTTTTAAAGAAGGGTCTGATTGTTGAGTTGGCGATGGCGACTACAATGCTCAAGAATTGTGAGAAGTTTGCAACGTTTGTGGAGTCTATTAGGTGGTGTTAGACAATAGTTCCAAGGTGGCGATGTTTGTACACAGTGTTGAGATGTAGACATTTCCAAGTGATAGGAAGATTCTTCCTACTTGTTTGGTGACAGCAATGGTGGCTGAGAAGTTGATGAGCTAGGGTTGTGATGCGTTCTTAGCACTTGTTGCCGATACCAAAGTGAGGAGTTTGAGTATCTAAGAGGCGTTGATTGTTGGAGAGTTTGAGGATGTGTTCCTCGATGAGTTCCCAGGTGTTCCTCAATGGAATAGATGAACTAAGTTCTGATGATATGATGTAAATCTTATATAGATGATATAAGATGGTTTATGATGATCAATGAATGTCTTTGAGGACTTAAGTCCAGTTTTGAGGATTTGAGATAAGTGTTGATGATGCAAGTAAATCACATTTTATGAGATAAGATATGATAAGTTAAGACAAGGTTGTGAGTCAGCATGAGCCTCAAGCTCTTTTATGAAGGAGGACCTCTAGTGTTAGGACCAGTTTCAGCGAGCCTAGACTCCACGATATGAGAAATATGAGATATGTGATATGATATGTCCTAAACTAGAATGCTCCTGAGTGAATGAGTTGTGTTGCTTAATGCATGATTCCTATAGTCTTGTTGAACCCTAGATGTCCTTGGGAGGACCAAACCCTAGAGACAGAGAGAGGCTGGATATATATGCATATGTGAGTATGAATATGATTGCCTACCATCTGGGTGAGGGAGAGAGCCCAAGACCCCGGAGGAGGTAGCTATGTGAGTTTATGTGAAGCCTCATGCTCGGGTTGGTGGTTTCCAACATAGGAATCTAGTGGTGTATATAAGAGAGATAGCTTTGGGTAAGATGTATCTTGGGTAGAGACCTATGAAGAGGATGTTGTAGCATGTTTTGGTTTGTGCTTCTGTGGCTAAAGCTTGTGAAGTTGATGACGAGTGCCAATGAGGTAATCCGAGAACTGTAGACCAAGAGAGGTCAGATAAAGTATATGTGTGTGAGATACTCATAGAGTTGAGTTAGCTCAGAGAGACTGAGCATGACACTACCCTCATGGTATGGGTTAGAGGAATCTCTTTTGTCCTAAGTAAAGTTTTGATATAATATAAGTTTGTTTAGCACAACCACGATATAATACATGTAGAGATGTGATCTCATCTCGAGATGTGATATATAGACATGATATGATGGAAACCTAGAAATGGTTTAATAGATATCAAAGTATAAATGGTTAACCATATACATGAATAATGATGATAATGTGAAACTGTAGGCTAATCTTGGGATGAAATCACTCGTAAATGTTACAACTTATTATGAACAATGGAATAAGATCATATGAATGAAACATATTACACGAGGTGTTAAGCTTAGTGCTTAATAATGATGAAAATATAGATTGATAGTTAGCACAACATAATGATTATGACACCTTGATATAATGGGTTAACTTGGCTTAACTCCTTTAGAACATGGAATATGATGTGAGAACCTTAATGCATAGCTAAAGATAAGGAAGAAAACCTAACATATGAGATATGTAATGACATAACCTAAGCTTCTAAACCCTTGTTTGAGCCTTCTATGGAGTGAGGTTTCACCCTTGATGTTTTTAAAACATCCTAACAGTGGTTTGGATATGATTATGGAGCTTGGATGTTGGATATGTTGCATATGGAATAGTGCCTATATGTGGTTGAAGCCAAGATAAAGTTTTCCCTAAAAGTATGAGTATGGTTTACTTTCGGGATTTTTGGCTTAATTCCGAGGATGGAATTTCTTTTAAGGTGTGTAGGATGTGATGGAGTGGACTTTTTGAATCCTTAGATGTCCAATGACATATGTGGATTCATGCATCTTGGGTTGTTTTGAGAAGTTTCAAGTATTTTTGGTAACTTTGAGTGTTGATTGATGTTGACCTTGTGACTAAGATCTATTAATTTATGCCATGTTGAGGTATATATTGGATAGGTCAAACGAATGATTTTGGCACCAAAGTTTGGTGGCAGTTGGAGTTTTCTAGATGGTTTTATTTAGGTTTGAATACCATGTAATAATGTGCATTGGATGTGTGAATGACCAAGGATGTAGGTTTTTAGCCTAAGTTTTGGTTAGCATCTGTGTCACACTGCTCCTTTCCCGTGTATAAGATTTGGCTTTGGCCCTAGATTGGGATCAGATAGTTGAGAGTTGTGTGGCGAGCTGATGTACAGGTGGACCTGTTGTCTTAAGATCATGTAGTTTAGATGTAGTACATGTATATGTATAGTTTGCTGTTCAATATGTAATATCAAATGTTGTAACAATTCATGTTGTAATTATATGTTGAATGGTGAACATGTGTATATGGTTTATTTATTGTTCATGTACATGTGCTACTGATTGTTTCCTTCTGACTTCCTCTTATTTTCTCTCTCTTAGTCTAGTGTGGGGTGTTTAAATTGGGATTCTCGCTGAGGTGAGTGTTTCAATTTGGACGTCACACATCAGATTAAGTTTTATAAAATTCGGGGACGTCACAGTATTCGTGTTGACCCCCAGAACGTTGAATCTGTGTTGGACTGGGAGCAGCCAAAGACGCCAATAGAAGCACACAATTTTTTGCGTTTGGTAGGTTACTAGATGAGGTTCATTAAGAACTTTAGATCTGTGGCATTGCACCTAACCAAGCTGAATAGGAAGGATGTACCTTTTGCCTGGGATGATAGATGTCAACGTACCTTTTAGTTGTTGAAAGGAGAATCAAATGAGTGCACCAGTTCTAGTTCTACCTAAGTAAGGGAAAAGTTACATAATCTTCTGTTCTGCGTCGTTGAATGGTTTGGGTTGTGTACTGATGCAAGACAAGAATGTGATATCTTTTGTGTACAACAGTTGAAGAAGCATGAGGAGAACTATCCTACCCATGATTTGGAGTTGGCCATAGTGGTTCATCTTTAAAGACATGGAGACACTACCTTTATGGAGAAAAGTGTCAGATCTTCACAAATCACAAGAACTTGAAGTATATCTTTTCACAACAGGAGTTAAACATGCGACATAGGAACTGGATGGAATTAATCAAGAACTATGATTTTACCATTGATTACGACCTAGGAAATGCAAATGTCATGGTAGATGCACTGAGTAGAAAGTCTTCTTCAACATCATCAGTGGGCAGTGCACAGTTGAACTCTTTGGTGTGTCATAAGGGAGACATGGTCTCCTTGTATTAGATGAACATGAAGCTAGAGGTATATATGCTAGTAGAGTTGTTAGCACATTTGCAGGTGAAGCCGACATTAAGACAACATATCAAAGTGGCACAATAGGCTGATGCTATGATATAGTAGATACGATCAAAGTTTGAAGCAAGAAGTGTGATGGTTTCCATGAGGCAGATGATGAGATAGTTTGTTACCACAATAGAGTTGTAGTTCCTAATGTTGGTAATCTGAGGAATATGGTTCTATAAGAGGCTCACTCTTCGATGTATGCTATGCACTCTGGTAGCACCAAGATATATCATAACCTCAAAGATCTATATTGTTGGTCTGGCTTGAAGTAGGATGTACATGACTTCATGGTTAAGTGTGTGGTATGTAATCTAGTCAAGGAAGACCATCAGAAACATGTAAGGACGCTACATCTATTACCCATACCGTAGTGGAAGTGGGATTATATCACAATGGACTTTGTGGTTGGTCTTCTTGGGATAGCCGTAGGACATGATTCCATTTGGGTGATAGTTGACTGACTAACAAATTCAACACACTTCCTTCTGACATGGTTTATTATCACACCAAAAAACTCACCCAGGGCTGAAATCCCTAAGTTTTAACCAAAACCTTGTGCAATAATACCACCCCCAAGTGGATGGGTCTTATCGCAGTATAGTTGAGGATCGAATCCCAAGGGACAACGTTTTTACGAATCTTTTACTAGTCGAATCTAGTTGAATCAAGACTAATATTTAGAACAAGTTTGGTTGATTTTAGTTTAATTAAACTAAAAGCAAGGAATGTAAAAGGGCAAGATTAAAGGTTGATTAAAGATTAATGATGGGGATCACTGGGGTGGCCCGAGTTTCACCACTTCACATGCAAACATATCTAAACACAAACATCCAGGCAAGATCTAACTATCCAAATGGAACTATTGTGAACCCCCCTGAGGGATGTTTAGGTCCACGTAAGCATCACCTTAGGCATCATATGTGTCATCATGATCTGGATCATGCACTTACGGTTATGAAGATACAAAAATCCAACTGAAGTTGTGGGCACCCTATATAGGCCTTAGGAACACAGAAGCATCATTGTAGGCGAGATGGATCATCCCCTCATAGATCATACACTTACGACCTCAAGGAATCCCATTCTATTTCTAGTTTGGGAGTCAACTGCGTTAATCAACATTCAAATCCTACATATTGAAGTTCTCACAACATAGGAAAAGAACAACATAAATTGCAAGCATGTGATCAATCCACAAGCACACATCGACGATTTACAATGAAATGAAAATTTATATACATGCCAAGGAATGTTTAGTAAATGAACATGTAAGCATGGGCAGCGGGGCTAGTCCCCACACCCCAGCAAAAGGAAACTTCTCGCTCATAGTGAGAGAAACAAGAATAACAAGAGAGAAAGAAGATTCTGCCATGAGCATGGTGAAGAAGATGATCGCAGATTAGTGGAGAAACGGTCTTCGACACAATGTCGGGGTAGATCTGGACAAGGAGGGAAGAACACCACGGTAGACAAGGTAGATCTTCTCTCTCCACCTTCTCTTTCTTCTTGTAGTCATTGCTTGTAGCAGGAGGAGGAGCTTGTGGACGTGATGGTGGCATATGTAAGATGTGGATGCCAGATCTAGATCTAGATCTAGATCTGGATGGAGTGGCTTACAGATCTGAGTTTCCACTTCAGATCTGGGTGAAAGGGGCATAGGACCACCACAGAGGTAGGCTCTTGGTAGCAGAGATCATTTCCTTAGGATCAGGACAGACTTGCAGCCTAACGACTTCTGGAGATGATGCCTTGAGTGAGGGGGCGTGGTCCTATTTATAGGCCCACTTGGGCATAGCTAGGACCTCAGTCGAGATCATAAGAATCTTGGTCGTAGTTTCCTTTTTGTACTGGCTGGTCGCAGTTCCTGGAGCATATACTGTGGTCTATTTGCATTGCATCGGTCGCAGACTATTTATTGGCAGGGGACCGTGGGCATAGTTTGATTGAGATCATGATAACTATGAGGTCACGGTAAATGGAAACCGCGGTCGCGGTTCGAGGCTGGTCACGACGATGGTTGTTGGCATCAACAATGAAGGAGGTTGCGGTATTGGTGGAAGGTGGGATGATCGCAGCAGGCACTGCAAGAGGAAGTGGTCACAATATTGGAATCGTGGTCACGATCTTGGAATCACGGTCATGATCCTTGGAATCACAGTCTCAGCGAGTAGGCAGCAAGTGGATGCACGTGAGAGATGGTTGGATCATGACTTGATGAAGGGAGGCAATGATCATGACCTGATGGTGGTTGTGTTGACAATGGCTTCTGGAAGCGATGAAGTCATGAACGGAGAATGAAACGACAATGTTGCAGGTCGCGATGACTGAGGAAAGGATAGCAGGTGATGATCACGATCGATGGAGAGGGACACCATGATCGCGGTGTAGGGTAGGAGTAGCAGGTCACAATTATGTGTAATCGCGGTCATGATCTGTGGGAGAGAAAAGAAGGTTGTGATTGTTGGTAGAGAGAAGAGATCACAGTTAACAGTAGGGGAGGTCGCGATCTGGGAATCACAGACAGGTGTCTGCAGTTCTCTCTCTAGCGGCTGATCACGGACAACAAACCGTGATTGCGATTATCTACTGGAAGGGTCACGGTGTTGAGAGTTGGTGACCACAGTTGAGAAAGGAATTAAGAGGCCAGCGGTCTATAGAGTTTTAGGGTAGAAGGTGTCACATCTTATAGCTAAAAAGGGAGTTGACCCTCAATTGACCTGAAGGAGAAAAGGGCCGGTGATTAGAGGATGGGCCATGACTTCTTAGGTTCTTGGGCCCAACTTGGCTGGTGTGGCCCTAATTACCCTGCACAAAAATGCAAAGAAATCTAATTAAAATGAGGATGAATCAATTAAGCTAAGTAAAACTGTGTATGAGGAGATTAAGGCAATAAAAGCGAATAAACAGAGCAAAACTGGGCCAAACAAGGCTACCGGACCAAGATGAATATGCATTCATCAATATACCTTGAACTTAAACGTTGCTCGTGTTGGTATGTATGCCCTGAGAGCCAATCATGGGATGATTGGAGGGACACAATAAGATTGATTTGATAAACATCAAAGGCAAGCTTCCAATTCTTTCTGGTTCAATCATATGAGATAATGATAGAACAGATTGAATGTCTAGAGAATGATAGTACTCAATGACGTATGCCTTCAGGTTCAGGACCTGAACGATGAGATCATACAGATGCTAATAGTTTGTACATTCTTGTTATGTCCCTAGTGGGATGTCATTGTGGAAGGTAGATAGACAACAATGACACACAAGACTAGATTGTGGTGTTGGTTGATGACAAAATCTCATTAGTTATGATATAGAGATATCAAACCAAACACATATGTACTTGTTAGAGAACAAGTGTACTAGACAGACCCGCCATGAGTTTGACACATGGAACCATGACATGGTAGTCATAGTCAGTACTCACAGTGATGGTGGTGAGTGTGATTCTTTGACCTGAAATCACTACACTCAACACATGTCGTTGGGCACACTTTGACATCATCAAACGCAGTCCTAAAACATGGGTTGTTATAAAGGTGATGATTGGGTGGCTTTGACACATGGGGCTTTTGAGGGGTGAGTGATAGATATGGGATTTGTCCCTCCTGAGGGAGTTTGATATCCATGGCCACCTGATGAGTAGGGTTGAGAAAGGCGTGCACGTATGTGTGAATCAGTATGTGATATTGATGTCATACATATCTCTTCCAATCTACTCTGAGATCAAGAAAGTGAATGAACGTTGACAGGATAATTGTTCCATGCCTCGAGTTCATTTGGGATATTAGTGACAAAGGAATTATACATTCACTGTAACACCATTCACGGATTGTAGGATTGAAAGTTGTTCTCCAACTTTCTATTTCACTTGGGTAGCACTGATGTGTGACTAGGCACCGCTCTTTGCTTGTGAAGTCATAAGTGTTATGGACTTTCACTGCCAATGTGAAATGGACCTTATGAGGTCCCTGGATTCTACTGTCTCGAGACTTAGAAGGCCCGAGAGGATGAATCCAAAAACTTTAGACAATTGTATCAAAGTGTGTTGCGGAAGCAATATGCGCATACATGAACATTCAACTATGATGCATACACCATAACATTCTCAACATTCAACATATTTATATTACAACATGAATTACATTTTGTGACACCTCATCACTCTAATTGAGATTACTCCAAACACAAAACACGATCAACTACTGATTTATCACATAATAAAAAATGTAAAATAATTCAAACTGATTCCAACAATGTAAATAAACTCTAGAACATTTACAAAAGGTCCATCATTCCATTCTCATATATTGTAACAAGTACTTTCATATGGGTCCAAAGACCTCAGTCACATCCTGTATACAAAAGATATTTCACATGTACATGCCATATATTTACAAACATTGGCATACGACTAAAATCTCGTGTCGATACAAGTATATCATCTAGAAAATGCATCCCATACCAGGACCTGAGAGTATAGGGACGACACTAAGACTCTACTACTAACATCTACAACTAACCAACCTTCTGTATCTATTGATCACCAGGTTGGTTCTCTTCCACAATGCAACCTTGACCTCGTTGCCCGCGACCACCTAAAACAAATTGTGGTGACCCACGGGTGAGACCCAGTCCCAGTGAGAGATATAACTCTCTCCAACATATATTGATCATAACATATTAATTAACAGTAAATTCATTGAGCAGTTAGGGTACTGAATAAGCAATATGAAAAGATTGAACAGTTTAAGCATACTGAGAAATTAAGCAAATAAGTTGTAGCATCAAGTACAATTACCCAATTTTCATAAGTCTATATCATGTAAGAACTTTGTAGTGTAAAGAAAAGACAAAGGTTTATCAACCAGTGTGATATGTATTAAACCCTAGAAATTATAATACACGGATGGTATTATATCTTTTATTATTATGCCCTGGGGAGTTTGAGTCGTACCACTCAAAGTCCAACTGACCACTTCAAAGTGCTATTCAGTTCCGTATAAGATCTAGGAGTACCGGTATCCTAAGATCTCTTCCCCTCGGTCAGTACGAGTAAATTGCAGTGACATACCAGTCAAACTGCCAACAATGACATGTAGTCAACTGATAAGAACTAGTCCATACTTGGTACAAGTTACGACACTAGAAAATAGGGTATACAAAACCCTCTAATCCAAGGTACAACCACAGCTGTCCTCAATCACATAAAATGTTTGAGGCATGACCATAACCATCTTCCATAACCTATAATTTGTGGATGACAAGGATATGTCCTCAACTTTCCACCCCCGCATACTCAATAGTATGCGCTCCGAGTTTCCCTTGGCAATACTCGTCTCACCATCCAGTAAGTTCTGGCACTGAAGATGGCTCTACGGCACAGGGCTCTACATGATTAAGGTTACACTTGATTAATTACTTCCAATTGAATGCATTAAGGCTTTATCATACAAATGGACATTCAAACCCTAATTATTTTCTAACAAAAGAATATGTATAATAACATTAAAGGATATAAAACATTTGAGATATAAATCTTAATCACATTACCATATCCTATCATTCATTGCTAATTAATGGACCACGCTTATCATCATACTATTACAAGATAGCAATATCTTATCACAAGTTACAGGGTTTTAACCCTTATTGGAACATAAAGAGGGTTTTACCTTAATCATTGTTTCAAACATTCCCAAAGATCGTTAAGACCATCACATTATTCATAGTAAGGTTATCATCATCATTCCATGCATTAAACATGACTCAAAAGATCATCAACAAATATGTGTCCATAGGTATTATTATTATGGCAAGGTACTATGACATTCAAATACCACTACCTTATGGTTTAGACACAAGAAGAGTGTAATACATTGTCACATTAATCATGTAAGAGGGATGATTATAACCAATCATCATCATTTAATTACATTAAGGTTACGTATAGAAAACTATATCACATTGAAGTTACACACCCACTTATGATGGTCATTTATCAACTATAACTATAGGAGAGCAAAGGTATAACAACAACTAAAGATATTGAACCATCATATTCTCATTACTAGGACACACCTATAATATAATGGCCATTCTAATCTATTGGATGTCGAAGCATCCAATATCATTCATTGGATCGATTTTATTGTTCAAAGTTATCAATTGAAGTATAGGTCTAACTATTAGATCAACTGAACTAATGAACCATTGGTTTAAGATTTGGTAGAATATACAATTATCTCCTTAACTCACCATATGTGATGTTTACATTATCCACTATTAGTTGTGATCATTAAGTCACCATTGATTTTTAGATCAACACCATATTCATTTATCACCATAAAAATTGAAATCCCAAACAGGCTTTGCTTCTTAATTCTTAAATCACCAATTTTAAGAAAGAACATGAGCTAACAAACATATAGTAACCAATATAAGAAAAGAGGGTTATAAAACTTGCCTTTACTGTGAGGAACAGACTTCTAGTAGCAAGAAACTCGAGGAAGAAGGTAGAAAACCAAAGAGGAAGCTCTGAATTCGGCCAAGTAGGCACTTTTCTTCACAAGGAATCAAAACCCTAGAAGAAGAAGCAACAAAGTCAGATATTGAGCTCTTAAAGAAAATTTTACCATGGAACATCAGAGTTTAGACCTAGAGGAAGGTCTAAGGAAGGAGAAGATCAAGAAAAACAGAGAAGGAAGGAATAAAATAACTTGCCTTGGTCAAAAACCCTAGAAGATGACCTTAGAAACCGTAGGTAGGGCTAGATGGAGCTCTATGAGACTTTCTTTTCCAAAACAAGGTTGTCTTCTACCTCAGACCTCTTTGTTATGCAACCGAATAGAGAAAGGTCCGTTCTCTAAGCTATAGGAAAGTGGGAGTGAGCAATGACTTCGAATTGGGGATAGGAAGGGGTATATATAGATTCATGGATAGGAAAGGGGTTAAGCTTGACGTGTACATGGAGTTTTCCATGTGTCAATATCCTAGAGATTCTATGTCCATGCAACACCTCCCTTAGTTACTACCCACACTTTCTCTCTTTTATCCATATCCTTATCTTTAGCCTTATCCTTATCTTTATCCTTATCTTTATCTTTATCCTTATCTTCATCCTTATCCTTATCCTTATCTTCATCCTTATCCTTATCTTCATCCTTATCCTTATCTTCATCTTCATATTTATCCTTATATTTATCTTTATCCTTATCTTTATATTTGTATTTATCCTTATCTTTATCTTTATCTTTATATTTATCTTTATCCATAAAGGGGAAAACCCTAAAATGTCCTTGAAGAGGAATACCTCCGTACCAAGAACAACTAGGAGCCCCATAGCCCAAAAATTTCGAGGATGATAAGGAAAAATATAAGGATTGTAATTCTTGTGAAAATATACGAAGAAAACCTTCCAATTGGGTAAATTACAAGAAAGTCCAAAATGTACATAAAAGTGCATAACTTACTCATGCAATGTTCAAATTGGACCAAATTTGAAACTTAAGCTTATCTTATAATTTCAAAACATATCAAAAGGTTAGATTAGTGTTCAAAATATTAAATTATGGTTATTAAGCTCATTCAACTCATTAAGCAAGTTCAAGGGCCTTACAACTATAAACCCCTAACAAGGATTTCGCCCCGAAATCCTACACAAAAAGAGATGGGTATTTTCTATGCATCTCATTCTCTAGTTCCCATGTGGCTTCCTCTATGCCACGATGATTCCACAAAACTTTCACTAGTATTATATCTTTTCTCTTTAGCTTTTTCATCCTTCTATCCAGGATCAACACAGGACCCTCAACATAGGAGATATCCTCATCTAACTCAACTTCTACTGGTTGGATTGTCTGGTCAGTATCTGGATGTCATTTTCTCAACATAGAAATGTGAAAGACATTATGCAATCTATGTAGCTCTGGTGGTAGCTCCAACTTATATGCTACCTTTCCAACACGAGCTAGGACAGGGTATGGTCCCATAAATCGAGGAGCCAACTTACCCTTCTTTCCAAACCTCAGCACACCTTTCCAAGGAGAAACCTTAAGATATACTTTATCTCCCACTTGGATCTCAAGTGGTATGCGTCAGTTATCTGCATAAGATTTCTTCCTATCCTGGGATGCTTTCAACTGTTGTTGTATCACTTTAATCTTTTCTGTAGTCTGTTGTACTAGCTCAGGACCCAAAAGTTGATATTCACCTATCTCATACCAACAAAGAGGAGACCGACATCGTCTCCCATACAGGGCCTCATAAGGGGCCATATCTATGCTTCTTTGATAACTATTGTTGTATGCAAACTCTATTAGAGTCAGATGTACATCCCAACTACCACGAAATTGTAGCACACATGCCCTCAGGAGATCCTCTAAAGTCCGAATAGTCCATTCAGACTAGCCATCAGTCTATGGATGAAAAGCTATGTTGAATCTCTATTGTGTTCCCATTGCAGAATGTAGATGCTCCCAAAAATGACTTGTAAACTGTGGACCTCTATCAAAAACTATGGTCACTGGAATTCCATGCAGACGGACTATCTCATCAACATATATTTGTGCTAATTTCTCTGTTGTAAATGTCATCTTAACTGGAAGAAAATGAGCTGACTTAGTCAATCTGTCTGCCATCACCCATATGGAATCATGACCCTTGGCTGTCCTAGGAAGATCAACCACAAAGTCCATAGTAATATGATCCCATTTCCACTGTGGTATCGGCAAGGGTTGTAATGTCCCTACAGGCTTCTGGTGCTCAGCCTTCACCTGCTGACAAACTGGACATTTGGCAATGAACTCTGCCACATCACGCTTTAGACCTGGCGACCAATACATGCCTTTCAAGTTTTGGTACATCTTGGTGCTTCCAGGATGCATTGCATACATGGAGGAGTGAGCCTCCTCAAGTACCATCTTCCTCAACCCATCAGCATCAGGAATTACTATCCTATTATGGTAAAAAACTGTACTATCATCTTCCTCATTAAAGCCATCATAATTTTTTACTGCCAATTCCTGATCGGAAATTTTGTATCACAGTATCATTTTGTTGTGCATCATGAATCTGTTGTCTCAAGGTAGGTTTCACTTGTAATTGTGCCAACAATCCTGCCAACAAGGAAACTTCTAGTTGTACATTCATCTGGCGAAGAGATACTAGCATATCTCTCTTATGGCACATCAAGGATTTTAATTGTGCATTATCTTTCTTTGATGATGAAGACGACTTTCTACTCAATGCATCAGCCACAACATTAGCTTTCCCTGGATGGTAGTCTATTGTGCAATCATAATCCTTAATCAACTCCATCCATCTCCTCTACCTCATATTGAGCTCCTGTTTTGAGAAGATATATTGTAGATTCTTGTGGTCAGTGAAGATCTGACACTTTTCTCCATAAAGATAGTGTCTCCAGATCTATAAGGCATGGACCACCGCTGCAAGCTCCAGATCATGTGTTGGGTAATTCTCCTCATGTTTCTTAAGCTGTTGAGAAGCAAAAGAAATCACATTTTTATCCTGCATCAACACACATCCCAACCCATTCTTTGAAGCATCACAAAAGACAATATAGCCTTTTCCTTGCTCTGACAGTACTAACACCGGTGCACTAGTCAACTTTTCTTTTAAAAGCTGGAAAGAATGTTGACACTTGTCATTCCAAGCAAAAGGAACATCCTTCCTAGTTAACCTAGTTAGGGGTAATGCTATAGAACTGAAGTCTTTGATGAACTTCCTGTAGTAACCTGCCAGACCTAAGAAACTACGAATCTCTGTCAGTGTCTTTGGTTGTTCCCATTCTAGCACAAATTCCACTTTCTTGGGATCAACACAAATGCCTTTTGCAGATATAACATGGACCAGAAAAGACAGTTCAGATAACCAGAATTCACACTTGCTGAACTTAGCATATAGTTGGTGCTTCCTCAACAAAGTTAATTCCTAGCGAAGGTGTTTCTCATGTTGTTGACTATCCTTGGAGTATACAAGGATATCATCTATGAACACAACCACACACTGATCAAGATAAGGTCTAAACACCCTATTCATTAGATCCATAAAAGTTGCAGGTGCATTGGTTAGCCCAAACAGCATAACTACAAACTCATAATGACCATACCTAGTCCTAAAAGCTGACTTGGGTATGTCATCATCCTTAATTCTCAACTGATGGTAACCTGACCTTAGGTCTATCTTTGAAAATATAGTGGAACCTCTCAACTGATCAAAAAGATCATCAATCCTTGGCAAAGGATACTTATTCTTTATTGTCACCTTGTTCAACTGTCTGTAGTCTATGCATAATCTCATTGAACCATCCTTCTTTTTAACAAATAACACGGGAGCACCCCAAGGGGAAGTGCTTGGCCTGATGAAACCCTTTTCTAACAATTCTTGTAACTATTTCTTTAACTCCTGCATCTCTGTTGGTGCCATTCTGTATGCTGACTGTGCTATGGGTTGTGTTCCAGAAACAAGATTGATCTCAAACTCAATCTCTCTAGGAGGGGGGATGCTAGGAAATTCCTCAGAAAAGACATCCTTAAATTCTCGCACTACTGGTACCTCCTGGATACTAGGACCTACTGCCTTGGTATCCACAACATGAGCTAAGAAAACCTCACATCCTTGTCTCATCAACCACTCAGCTGTCATAGCTGACATCAAACATGTAGGAAGAATCTTTCTATCACCCTGAAAAATCCACTGTACTTCTCCATCATGGAACGTCGCCACCTTAGTACTACAGTCCAAGACTACCTTGGATTTTTCCAAGGTATCCATTCCTAGGATTACATCAAAACCATGCATGTCAAGTGGTCAAAGATCCACTTGAATGTTGTTTCCAGAAAAAGAAAGAACACATGAAGGGCACACTTCTAGCAACTCAAAATAATCATCCAAAGGAGTCTTTAGCCGTAGGCTATCAGATCTAAGACTAATAGGTAGATAACAACTATCTATCACCTCTCTGGTGATAAAAGAGTGTGTCGCCCCCGAGTCTACTAACACATATACAAAACAAGAAGCAGACATATCAGAATGAAATAACTCCATCTGACCTGACACGAATCGTGGATTGACCACTACTTCCGACTGGGTCATGGCATAGAACCTTGCTGTCGCCTGCTGTCATCCACATACTCTACTTGCTTATCCAGAGGATCCTGCCTGGGATGTCTGACCACGTCCTCTTCCACTTCCACTACTAAACTTTCGTGGTTGTGGACCTTGTTGACTTTGCCTTGGTTGTTGAGTCACCTCCTCATCTTTCATAGGGCAATAAGGTCTTGTATGCCCCACTTTCCCACACTTGTAACATGTTATGATGTCCTGATATGGCCTAAACGGCCCTGTCACTGAAACCGATGAGGTACTTCGGGGTCCTATTGGCAAAAAACTGTGACTTCTACCCTGACTCGGAGTCCACTGTGATGGTTCATGTGATCTTGGTTCACTGAAGGTTGACCTTGGTTGTGATGACAGTGGGAAAAACCTTGGCTTCTTAAAGCCTCCAGATGATTGCCCTTGAAACTGCATAGGTCGCTTCTTAGCATTAGCTTCATGCTTCTCTATGGCAGACCTCTCAATCCTCCTGACAGATTCCACAAAGGTGGAAAACCTTTCCCTATTCTTCAAGGTTGATGTTGTAGTAGTCAACTCCGTACTCAGACGCTTCTCAAATCTCTAGATCCTTTCCTTGTCTGTTGCTTCCATGTGTGGGCAGAACCTCAAAAGTTCCATAAACTTTGATTCATACTCATTAATAGTCATAGCTCCCTGATGAATCATCTCGAACTGAGAGATTTTCTCATCTAGGTAGGTCTCTGGAAAATATCGACTAACAAATTCTCTCTGAAACTCCTCCCATCCTATCACAACTCCTGCCCTTTTCTCCTCTTCTATGGCCCACCAGTGACCAGCACTACCCTTCAACAAGTATACTGCATGCTTAACTTTGTCTTCTTCAGTGATGTTTAGGTTTTTGAACGTCTTTTCCAGCTCAGTCAACCACATGTCAGCGTCTGCTGGATCAGAAGTACCTACATATTCAATTGCCCCAACATGTCTAAGACGTTCAAATGTCTTCCCGACACCTTGGGACTCCACATTAGAGGTGGTGGTCCTAGCTTGAGGTGTTGGCACTCTATCAACAATATGTTTTATTGTGGCCATCATCTGTCTAAACATAGAATGAAACTCAGGATTGGCCATCATTGTCAGGTCTTCATGAGGCATTGTGGGCTATTCTGGCCCTGCTTATATCACTCTCTCATCACATGCCTGCCTCCCTGCACCTCGTCTTGGTGCAACATAGCTACTCTCAACGTGTTCTTCATGTCCTCCAGACATATCTGCATAAGTATAAACTATGATCAGATATGTTGGATACATAAGAACAGACTCAAACCTAAGTCTTATGTCCCTGTAGACTCAGTAAACCTAGAGCTCTGATACCAACTTAACTGTGACACCTCATCATGCTAAACAAGATTACTCAAAGCACAAAACACGATCAACTACTGATTTATCACATAATAAAAATGTGAAATAATTAAAATCGATTCCAACAATGTAAATAAACTCTAGAACATTTACAAAAGGTCCATCATTCCATTCTCATATATTGTAACAAGTACTTACATATGGGTCCAAAGACCTCAGTCACATCCTATATACAAAAGATATTTCACATGTACATGCCATATATTTACAAACATTGGTATACGACTAAAATCTTGTGTCGATACAAGTATATCATCTAGAAAACACATCCCATAATAGGACCTGAGAGTACAGGGACGACACTAAGACTCTACTACTAACATCTACAACTAACCAACCTTCTGTATCTATTGATCACCAGGTTGGTTCTCTTCTACAATGCAACCTTGACCTCGTTGCCCGCGACCACCTAAAAAAAATTGTGGTGACCCAGGGGTGAGACCCAGTCCCAGCGAGAGATATAACTCTCTCCAACATATATTGATCATAACATATTAATTAACAGTAAATTCATTGAGTAGTTAGGGTACTGAATAAGCAATATGAAAAGATTGAATAGTTTAAGCATACTGAGAAATTAAGCAAATAAGTTGTAGCATCAAGTACAATTACCCAATTTTCATAAGTTTGTATCATGTAAGAACTTTGTAGTGTAAAGAAAAGACAAGGGTTTATCAACCAATGTGATACGTATTAAACCCTAAAAATTATACTACACGGCTGGTATTATATCTTTTATTATTATTCCCTGGGGAGATTGAGTCGTACCATTCAAAGTCCAACTGACCACTGCAAAGTGCTATTCAGTTCCATATAAGATCTAGGAGTACCGGTATCCTAAGATCTCTTCCCCTCGGTCAGTACGAGTAAATTGCAGTGACATACTAGTCAAACTGCCAACAATGACATATAGTCAACTAATAAGAACTAGTCCGTACTTGGTAAAAGTTATGACACTAGAAAATAGGGTATACAAAACCCTCTAATTCGAGGTACAACCACAGCTGTCCTCAATCACATAAAATGTTTGAGGCATGACCATAACCATCTTCCATAACCTGTAATTTGTGGATGACAAGGATATATCCTCAACTTGCCACCCCCGCATACTCAACAGTATGCGCTTCGAGTTTCCCTTGGAAATACTCGTTTCACCATCTAGTAAGTTCTGACACTGAGGATGGCTCTACGACACATGGCTCTACATGATTAAGGTTACACTTGATTAATTACTTCCAATTGAATGCATTAAGGCTTTATCATACAAATGGACATTCAAACCCTAATTATTTTCTAACAAAAGTATATGTATAATAACTCTAAAGGATATAAAATATTTGAGATATAAATCTTAATCACATTACCACATCCTATCATTCATTGCAAATTAATGGACCACACTTATCATCATACTATTACAAGATACCAATATCTTATCACAAGTTACAGGGTTTTAACCCTTATTGGAACATAAAGAGGATTTTACCTTAATAATTGCTTCAAACATTCCCAAAGATCGTTAAGACCATCATATTATTCATAGTAAGGTTATCATCATCATTCCATGCATTAAACACGACTCAAAAGATCATCAACAAATATGTGTCCATAGGTATTATTATTATGGCAAGGTACTATGACATTCAAATACCACTACCTTATGGTTTAGACACAAGAAGAGTGTAATACATTGTCACATTAATCATGTAAGAGGGATGATTATAACCAAGCACAGTCATTTAATTACATTAAGGCTAGGTATAGCAAACTATATCACATTGAAGTTACACACCCACTTATGATGGTCATTTATCAACTATAACTATAGGAGAGCAAAGGTATAACAAAAACTAAAGATATTGAACCATCAGATTCTCATTACTAGGACACACCTATAATATAATGGACTCATTCTAATCTATTGGATGTCGAAGCATCCAATATCATTCATTGGATCGATTTTATTGTTCAAAGTTATCAATTGAAGTATAAGTCTAACTATTAGATCAACTGTACTAATGAACCATTGGTTTAAGGTTTGGTAGAATCTACAATTATCTCCTTAACTCACCATATGTGATGCTTACATGATCCACTATTAGTTGTGATCATTAAGTCACCATTGATTTTTAGATCAACACTATATTCATTTAACACCATAAAAATCGAAATCCCAAACAGGCTTTGCTTCTTAATGCTTAAATCACCATTTTTAAGCAAGAACATGAGCTAACAAACTTATAGTAACCAATATAAGCAAAGAGGGTTATAAAACTCGCCTTTACTGTGAGGAAAAGACTTATAGTAGCAAGAAACTCGAGCGAAGAAGGTAGAAAACCAAAGAGGAAGCTCTGAATTCAGCCAAGTAGGCACTTCTCTTCACAAGGAATCAAAACCCTAGAAGAAGAAGCAACAAAGTCAGATATTGAGCTCTTAAAGAAACTTTTACCATGGAACATCAGATTTTTAACCTAGAGGAAGGTCTAAGGAAGGAGAAGATCAAGAAAAATAGAGAAGGAAGGAATAAAATAACTTGCCTTGGTCAAAAACCCTAGAAGATGACCTTAGAAACCCTAGGTAGGGCTAGATGGATCTCTATGAGACTTTCTTTTCCAAAACAAGGTTGGATTCTACCTTAGACCTCTTTGTTATGCAACCAAATAGATAAAGGTCCGTTCTCTAAGATATAGGAAAGTGGGAGTGAGCAATGACTTCGAATTGGGGATAGGAAGGGGTATATATAGCTTCATGGATAGGAAAGGGGTTAAGCTTGAGGTGTACATGGAGTTTTCCATGTGTCAATATCCTAGAGATTCTATGTCCATGCAACACCTCCCTTAGTTACTACCCACACTTTCTCTCTTTTATCCATATCCTTATCTTTAGCCTTATCTTTATCTTTATCCTTATCTTTATCTTTATCCTTATCTTCATCCTTATCCTTATCCTTATCTTCATCCTTATCCTTATCCTTATCTTCATCCTTATCCTTATCTTCATCCTTATCCTTATCTTCATCCTTATCCTTATCTTCATCTTCATATTTATCCTTATCTTTATCTTTATCCTTATCTTTATCTTTATATTTATCCTTATCTTTATCTTTATCTTTATCTTTATCTTTATCCATACAGGGGAAAACCCTAAAATGTCCTTGAAGAGGAATACCTCTGTACCAAGAACAACTAGGAGCCCCATAGCCCAAAAATTTCGAGGATGGTAAGGAAAAATATAAGGATTGTAATTCTTATGAAAATATATGAAGAAAACCTTCCAATTGGGTAAATTACAAGAATGTCCAAAATGTACATAAAAGTGCATAACTTGCTCATGCAATGTTCAAATTGGACCAAATTTGAAACTTAATCTTGTCTTATGATTTAAAAACATATCTAGATTAGTATTCTAAATATTAAATTATGGTTATTAAAATCATTCAACTCATTAAGCAAGTTCAAGGGCCTTACAAATTTACATATTAAAAGAAGATTTACAAGTCTATGAACATGTATGCTAATCAAGATCTACACAATAGGTACAACCTAAACAACTGCTCACTCCCATATTTTTCCTCCCATGCTATCTCTGAACCTAAAACATACGTGAAACAACGAATCAACACACAAGGTGTTGTGCACGTGGGTAGAAAGATACATACTAATATGTTTGTATAATTGAAATAACTTGAGAGAAAAAGATTAAAAGAAAACATTATTTAAAGCGATAATTAGGTAAACATTCCTTTTATTACATTCACTTTGATGCGGTTGTACTACACATACTTGCACTTGATTTACATCTAGTGTGGGCAATATAGTATCATCGTACATCTAACATGGGCCAAGGAATCATACATCCATGTTAGGCAACATACATCCACACCAAGCTATGTGCTCTAGTAGCTACAACCCATCATACTCATTTATGTGCTATTAGATTTGGAAAAGTATGACTCATACTAGTTCATCCAAGCAATCATATCCAAATACGAGCATTCAAGATATCACATATCATATGCAACCAGAAAACTAGTCTAATACTTAATAAATCCCACGCACCTGAGTTCAAAGATTTCTAATTTTTCTTGGACCATCTACATCACTGGTCATCACCTGATTTAAAGAAATTAATCATCATTAATATAGGTACACCATATTCTTGGTATTTTAGGTCCAAATTAGGGTTTAGGCCAAACCTTGGTTCAAACTGATCTAAACTTGTGTTTGATATTTTTCTACTGAGTAGGGTGTCATTTTAGAGGTCTGGTCCAATTTTTGTAATTTTCTGATGACTGGTCTATTTTCTAGAATTAATATGAGGTTTAAAGTATCTAATAATGCATTAATGCAAAAAGAGCTAATCTACTGAAATTGTAACTTTATCAGAGTGCATATTTGGTTGCCACATGATCTTAGGGTACATAACTAATTTTCTCAAATTTAAATCTGCATCATATGCTAATTATTCTAATTATATGAAGTTCATAAAGGAGTATTATATATTAAACTAATATCACCAACAAATATGTCTTTAAAGCCTTATCTTGAGGTTTTACAAGAAAGAGGGCATTTTTATGAGTCCAGGGCTATTTTTAGAAGATTTATTGGCCAAGGGAGCTATTTTTAATCATATTTCTAAGATCAGTATGTTAACTTAATATCAACTAGGTCATTACCTTGTGTGGCGGGTCCCACTGCCTAATTTGGTTGTCTTTGATTGGTTCACGCTGGCCATTGGGTGGGATGTGGCTCAGTGTCATGGTCTACTCCTAAACCGGCTGGTTCATTGTCCATCTTCGGCCTTTCTCCTCTCTCTCTCACGATCTGAAGGGCGCTGCCTACTGCGCGAGAACTCCGTTCTCTGCCTGTGAGTCGCCGCCGTGAAGAGGGCGAGCTTCTGCTGATGAATCAAGGAGTCCCATGATCCCTGATCAAAGCTGCTCTGAAGCCTACCGTCGGAACTTGGTTGTGTGATCTCTAAAATAGCCTCCCTCTCTCAATCTCGCATCCACAACGCTCTGCGGAGCCCTCCGCCTCCTGACACCAGCGTGAGATGTAGCCCCGATGAGGATCCACCGAGCTTCATGTTCGATGATGCAGGTTGCTTTGGACTCATTGTAGGATGCAGCTCCATCTTGATGATGACCAGTTGTACAGCGAGCTCCGCCTCCCCCAAACCCCTCTCTACCATATGTTGTAGCAGGATTTGGCGGCGAGGAAGGGGCTTTCTATCTCGCCAGCCAAAAGTCGAGCTTGAGGTCCGAGGAGGATTCTGGATGCCTTCACCGAGATCAGGTTGGTGTTCCTCTACTCCTATGAGGGCTGAAAAGGGGGAAAGAGCCATCCTCGTGCTGCTAAGAGTGGAGATGGAGCTCGTAGGCCTGTTTCAACTCCTCCACATTGTACTCAAGTGCTCCCTCGACTTCGGTTTCCCACAGTGATCGATCTGTACGCCTCATGATCTCCTTTGGGGATTTCTTCTTACTCCCTCTATGTTCGACCCTCACCTGTATTGGGCAGTGGAGACGGGAGAGGAAAATGGAAGGTGAACTAGAGATGCAGGTGGAACGACCTGCATCTCTATGTTCGACCCTCACCATGATCTACACATCAGTCTTGAATTATAATATTTTAGACATCCCTAACCTTCAAAAAGATACATCTGTTTCAAGAAATCTCCAAAAATTATAATATTTTAGACATAGGTTGATGATAACCTAAAGCAACTGCTATAAATGTTTGAGACACAACTCCATTATTTGATTATGCAGATTAATTATTCAAACAACCATACAAAATAGATGTATAAGCCTTGAATTCAAAATAGACAATCATCAAACATTGGTCTAGAAAGTCCAACAACACTTATTATGATCCTAAAATACCTCAAGGCTTGTCAATTGTCACTTGAGTTTGGTACATCTACGAATTGGACCTCTTGACTTCATAAGTACCCAAATCAAATAATAAAAAGCAATATATATCATACTTGGAACTCAAATCAATATCATAATCACCAATCACATCTTTACTTTAACCATACCATTTAAGGTGATGTGATTCAAAATTAAATGATCAATTCCTCAAGTGAGTTCAACCGCCTAAAGAACGTTCATGGTCCTGGAATATCATACTGGGTATCAAAACCCTAAAAATTGAGGTCATCACATTCACCCCACTTTAAATGGAATTTCATCCTCGAAATTCAAATAATATCAGGATTGATTTGATAGCAAGAGTTTCTAATACCTCCAAGCCTGGACTTCTAGGTGCCAAAGCTGTCATACTTTTAGAACACTAAATTGTCATCTGAAGACATTAATGCATCTAGGGTGTAACCACCCAACCTTATATAGATTGAAGCATTACATTTTTTTTTGGAATTGAAGAACAACTTCATGACTTAGTCATAACATGACATTCTATTATTATAGGATTCATATCCCTTATTACCCTGATAATTATGGATTTTTTTCTCATATGAAGTTAAGGAGGTATTACTTAAGTTTTATATTTCACTCCACTAACCCGTGTAAGATGATGTCAGGATAGCATATCATTTATTAGGGGGGGTGTTACACTTAACATCATCATTTTGGTTTATGATCACATCATACTAGAATTTTGTCATTAGAGAAGGGCTTGATTTTTTTTGTATACTATTATGTTCCACCCTATTGTGTGAGAGTTATGCTCAAACTTAGAAGCATAGATTGAGAAGGATCAAAGTTACAACTATATTTCTGATCATATATCCTATGATCCAAAAATATCTTTATATCAAGTTCATGAGTTCAACTTTTTATGTCTTGCATGTATTATGTGATGGGAAAAAGAGAATATACTAAGTTTATCTCATGATCTCAACATCATATATTTCATATGAAAGGGAAGAGAATATTTTAAAGTCAAACTTATCATGATTTCAACCTTGGGTACTACATGTATGATATAGGGAGGAAAATATAGAATAGGTCAAGCTTATACGAGTGGCTCCTCATATATAAATCATCTATATAGCTCAAGTGAGGTTTCTATCATCGTATATTAAGAAGGAGAATAAGAAGAAGGGAGAACATGTATGTTGAGTATCTTTTGCACAGAGCATCATACTCTCATAACTAGGGTTCATATATTACCTCACTTGCAACTAATGATGAGATTTACAAAATATATATATGTCACTCCAGCTAGGACCTAACTCAACCAAAGGATTGACTTTATCATATGGGTCATCTACCCATCCTTTTATTTTACCAAATTCTCACATATAGATCTGAATCATGCATAAGGACTCAACTCAACACTCGAGAGTAATCTAGTGTAGGACATTTTTTTAACACAAATATCATATATTGGAGGCTAGGTCCTAAGACCTTCTCCCTGTGGGTCTTACTCTCTCTAGAGTTCACCACATATCTCATCCTACCACTAGATATCCTCCTTGTATAAGAGCTTGAGGCTCATGCACACTCATCTCTATCTTAACTTAGCTTATCTTAAGTAGGAAAAGGGAATGTACTTTCATCATCAAGATTTTGCTTAAATTCTCCAAAATTGGATTAAACTAGTATACAATTTAAACCTTTATAAGGAAACTTATACTATCATAGATCAGACTTAGATAAGATTGCACATGCTTATTTCAACTATCATTCTATCATCCACTCCATGTGTCACATATCTTGATAAGGATCTAGACGTCTAATCTAGACTACTCTCTCTTCTAGACTGATGTCACTCCCTTTCACTTAGGTTACATGAACACTAACTACTCTCCAGAGTGCCATATTTACATATAGGTAATAAAATATTATATAGTTTTTCTCCGAGAAGGCAGACGTCAGAGAAAACTATTGAGGGTCGAGCCGATTGGAAAACAAAACCAAATCAGCAAAACGAGTGTCCCACACATAGTAGATAGTCCAGTGCCATGTCACCTAGTGAAATGGTGAGAACATGGTGTAGATTAGTGTAGCCACCCAATACATATGAGCTCTATATGGAGAGGGTTTCATACACTTGCCTAAACCTAGTTCTCAAACATCTAGGTTCTATCCTAGAGGCTAAGTCGAACCTAATCCTTATTCAACAACTCACTAAGTTTCTAGTATTTAAAGTGAAAGGTAAAATTTGATTTTTTTGTTTCATGGTAAGCAATTGTTAGGTGTAGCTATTGTTCATGCTCTGATACCAACTGTGACGTCCCTGGATTCTGTCATCTCGAGACTTAGAAGGCCCGAGAGGATGAATCCAAAAACTTTAGGCAATTGTATCAAAGTGCGTTGCGGAATCAATATGCGCATACATGAGCATTCAACTATGATGCATACACCATAACATTCTCAACATTCAACATATTTATATTACAACATGAATTACATTTACATATTAAAAGATGATTTACAAGTCTATGAACATGTATGCTAATCAGGATCTACACAATAGGTACAACCTGAACAACTGCTCACTCCCATATTTTTCCTCCCATAATATCTCTGAACCTAAAACATATGTGAAACAATGAATCAACACACAAGGTGTTGTGCACATGGGTAGAAAGATACATACTAATATGTTTGCATAATTGAAATAACTTGAGAAAAAAAGATTAAAAGAAAACATTATTTAAAGTGATAATCAGGTAAACATTCCTTTTATTACATTCACTTTGATGTGGTTGTACTACACATACTTGCACTTGACTTACATCTAGTGTGGGCAATATAGTATCATCATACATCTAACATGGGCCAAGGAATCATACATCCATGTTAGGCAACATACATCCACACCAGGCTATGTGCTCTAGTAGCTACAACCCATCATACTCATTTATGTGCTATTAGATTTGGCAAAGTATAACTCATACTAGTTCAACCAAGCAATCATATCCAAATACGAGCATTCAAAATATCACATATCATATCCAACCAGAAGACTAGTCTTATACTTAATAAATCCCACATACCTGAGTTCAAAGATTTCTAATTTTTCTTGGACCATCTACATCACTGGTCATCACCTGATTTAAAGAAATTAATCATCATTAATATAGGTACACCATATTCTTGGTATTTTAGGTCCAAATTAGGTTTTAGGCCAAACCTTGGTTCAAACTGATCTAAACTTGTGTTTGATATTTTTCTACTGAGTAGGGTGTCATTTTAAAGGTCTAGTCCAACTTGTAATTTTCTGATGACTGGTCTTTTTTCGAGAATTAATATGAGGTTTAAAGTATCTAATTATGCATTAATGCAAAAAGAGCTAATCTACTAAAATTGTAACTTTATTAGAGTGCATATTTGGTTGCCACATGATCTTAGGGTACATAACTAATTTTCTCAGATTTAAATCTGCATCATATGCTAATTATTCTAATTATATGAAGCTCATAAAGGAGTATTATATATTAAAATAATATCACCAACAAATATGTCTTTAAAGCCTGATCTTGAGGTTTTACAAGAAAGAGGGCATTTTTATGAGTCCAGGGCCATTTTTGGGGGATTTATTGGCCAGGGGAGCTATTTTTAATCGTATTTCTAAGATCAGTATGTTAACTGAATATTAACTAGGTAATTACCTTGTGTGGCGGGTCCCACTGCCTGATTTGGTTGTCTTTGATTGGTTCACGCTGGCCATTGGGTGGGATGTGGCTCAGCGTCATGGTCTACTCCTAGACCGGCTGGTTCATTGTCCATCTTCAGCCTTTCTACTCTCTGTCTCTCACAATCTGACGGGTGCTGCCTACTGCGTGAGAACTCCTTTCTCTGCCAGTGAGTCGCCATCGTGAAGAGGGCAAGCTTCTGCTGAAGCATCGAGGAGTCCCATGATCCCTGATCAAAGCTGCTCTGAAGCCTTCTGTCGGAACTTGGTTGTGCGATCTCTGAAATAGCCTCCCTCTCTCAGTCTCGCATCCACAAAGCTCTGTGGAGCCCTCCGCCTCCTAGCACCAGCATGAGATCTAGCCCCAATGAGGATCCACCGAGCTTCATGTTCGATGATGCGGGTTGCTTTGGACTTGTTGTAGGATGCAGCTCCATCTCGATGATGACCATTTGTATAGTGGGCTCTGCCTCCCCCATACCCCTCTCTAGCATATGTTGTAGCAGGATTGGGCGGCGAGGAAGGGGCTTTCTATCTCGCCAGCCAAAACTCGAGCTTGAGGTCTGAGGAGGATTCTGGATGCCTTCACCGAGATCAGGTTGGTGTTCCTCTACTCCTATGAGGGCTGAAAAGGAGGAAAGAGCCATCCTTGTGCTGCTAAAAGTGGAGATGGAGCTCGTAGGCCTGTTTCACCTCCTCTACACTGTACTCAAGTTCTCCCTCGACTTCGGTTTCCCACAACGATCAATCTGTACACCTCATGATCTCCTTTGGGGATTTCTTCTTACTCCCTCTATGTTCGACCCTCACCTGTATTGGGCAGTGGAGATGGGAGAGGAAAATGGAAGGCGAACTGGAGATGCAGGTCGTTCCACCTTGCATTTGAGGGGTTGATCTATTTGGACTGATGTGTAGATCATGGTCTTGCAAACTATATTTCCCTTGGTTTCCCCCCACCTTCTTCGGATCTAAAGGATGCCTAGACTGGTTTCTGTTCCTCCATTTATGGAGGTTAGGGATGACATGTTCCCTCTATTAGTGGCTCTCGATGCTGCAAAAGGTAGCGTGACATTAATATGCCACATATCTAAGCACTAAATAGCTAAAAGAACATAGTTTGATCACATTTATATCCATAATGTCCTCATATTAAAAAAGATACATATGTTTTTAGAAATCTCCAAAAATTCTGATATTTTAGACATATGTTGATGATAACCTAAAGCAACTCCTATAAATGTTTGAGACACAACTCCATTATTTGATTATGCAGATTAATTATTCAAACAACCATACAAAATAGATGTATAAGACTTGAATTCAAAATAGACAATCATCAAACATTGGTCTAGCAAGTCCAACAACACTTATTATGATCCTAAAATACCTCAAGGCTTGTCAATTGTCACTTGAGTTTTCTACGTCTGCGAATTGGACCTCTTGACTTCATAAGTACCCAAACTAAATAATAAAAAGCAATATATATCATACTTAGAACTCAAATCAATATCATAATCACCAATCACATCTTTACTTTAACCATACCATTTAAGGTGATGTGATTCAAAATTAGATGATCAATTCCTCAAGTGAGTTCAACCGCCTAAAGAGCGCTCATGGTCCTGGAATATCATACTGGGTATCAAAACCCTAAAAATTGAGGTCATCACAGACCTGCAGGGTCACACACATAGGATTTAACCTGGAAGAGGAGTTTTGTCCACAAACAATGTTTAGATTGATTACTCACTACAAAAAACTGGGCCATTATTCACGGGAGAGTCCTGTCACAAACCCCTCTCTACAGGCCCTCAGAAATAGGGACGGTTGAGGGTATGGCCCTCACAAATGGCCCGTGAAGAGAACTCACGTGACAAATACCAGTGGCCCTCACGAATACAATTGTGAGGGACTATTTAGCCTTCATAAATACATTTTTGAGGGACTATTTAGCCTTCATAAATACATTTTGAGGGACTATTTAGCCTTCATAAATACATTTTTGAGGGACTATTTAGCCTTCATGAATACATTTTTGAGGGACTATTTAGCCTTCATGAATACATTTTTGAGGGACTTGATGGTCCTGGAGAATATATTTTTGAGGGGCTATGTGGTAGTCATGAATGCAATTTTGATGGTCAATCTGGACCTTCATCAATATATTTATGAGGGACTACTGTAAATGATTTGGTTATTGATTATTGAATGATTTATTAAATGTTAATTAATTGTTACTATAGTGAATATCAAATTTTAAATGAAAACTTTGTATACATAACCTCAAGAAATATTTTTATACTAATTCACATGACATAATAAGAAGATTCAACACCAAAATGACACATAAAAATGTTAAATCACCTCAAACCAATTTTTGATATTGAAGCAAAATATTATCCATACATTGCGTGCTCAACGTTGATATAAATAAAGAGTACATATGGTTTTAAAATTTCAGATTGATGACAATCAACATATCATGCTAGAAACTCTTAAGATCTATAATGTCTCCATATTCCTTCAAATGGTGTTGTGTTCTTCATCAATGCCACGCCTCATACGGTTAGGTACTTGAATATTCTTCTCCGAAAAATGACAAATCATTATATTAATAGAATTTAAAGTTAATACATAAATCATAGTACAACAAACAACTTACCCTTATATTTCGGTTTTGGTCTACTCCAAGGTGAATTGTCCGTTGAAATCCAACATTAAAAGTAATTCTACCCTATCAATATAAATACAAAAAAGGAATCATAAGAAACATATAATTAGAAAAAGTAGATAGGTATACATGCAAGTTATATGAAACCATCCTCAATATAAGCAAGCCAATAGCTGGATGTGGAAGAACATCCTCAATATAAGAGATAGATATCTCTATAATGTCTAATTCTACATTGGAAAGGGGACTGATGTGAAGTGTGGAGTGTGGAAGCTCCCTGAGATCAGAGGAATTGAGCAGATTCAAAAAATCTACAGCAGCGTTGAGCTGGGAAGTGGAGATGATATCTGCATGCTCGGGAAACTAAAAACTATCTCTCTAAAAGACGCTTGGGAGGTCTGCAGGTCTAAACATGAGGTCTTGCCTTGGACCAAGTGGTTGTGGAAGAGTTGAGCACCTAAAAGAGCAATACTTTGCTGCTGGAATAGAAATGAAGTACACCTGCTAAAGAACAGAAGTGAAGCTCTTCTTGCTACTCTTATCATTTATCACATATGGCCACAAACCAATTCAGACCCATATTACAACGCAGAATAATAAGAATTACAAATATATGTTTTTGAACAATTCCCAACAATTTGGAGCAGCTTGGACAGCCAAAAGTTAAAAACAAAGTAGATAGAGTTAGCCCATACAGAGAGTGGCCATTCCCAAGGTTATTAATATCAACAACCCCTTAAGAAAATGACTCAAAAGAAGGGGACAAGCAGGGGACATGGGCATCTGGAGCAGAAATAGTAGGCAATAACAGTATTCATCATCACAATTACTGCCATCTTTAATTTGAATTGATAACTATAGGAGAATCAGGGACAACAGAATTAACATGAAGAAAATGAAACAACAGTAAGAGGAAGACAAGTACGAATTGGTGAGAGAAAATGGGATAAAAAGAGCATGCAAATGGTAGAAGTTCTGTAGGAAGAAGTCAGAATAACACAAACCAAGGGCAGTAAAAGGAGATTGAAAGAGGAAGAATCAACAAAACAAAATAAAAACTAGCAGTAGCAGGTGCTGAATTAGAAAATATAGAGGAAGGAATAGGTCAGTGAAAATAAATTGAAACATGCAAACAACAGTGGCTAAGAGAGGAGATTTAGGAGGAAGAAATCAGAAAAAGAAAATTAGATATGTAAATAGTAGTAGTAGATTTCGTAGCAGAATGTATAGGACAAATTTGAAAAATAAAATATGCACATGCTTGCATAGTAGTAGGAGGGAATATAGGATGAATAACTCAGAAAAAACATAGCAGCAGGACTCAGGAATAAGATGCAGGAGAATGGATAAAAAAAGAAAAGAGAAAGAAGCAAGAACAATAAAAATATGAAAAAGTAGAAAAAACTTAACAAACAGCGCTATGAGGACATACCAATTTGGCCCAAATCAATCCTCATTTCCCCAAATCAGACCTGATTTTCCTCAGACCAGACCTAATTTGCCAAAATTTTGACCTGATTTACTCTAAATCAGACCTATATCAACCATGAAATGACTGAAGGTGATCTAATTTGACCAAATCTAGACTCGATTCATGCTAGTTTAGCCTTTAAATTGCATAATTTGGGCCTAAAACGCCTTAAACGCCCACTTCATGTAGATAAGCTGAAATGAATTACTTACAGGATTTAAACGCTGATTTCTTGGTGTGAAAGACACCGATGAAGATGTGGTTGGTGTGTTCTGCATTTGAGGATAACTTTGTCGATTATTACCAGAAGAAGGGGACCAACTTTCAACTGCAGCCTTTAATAAAGTGTACATGTTAATATTCTTATGTGTATGAATATTGAAAATAATCTATAGCTGTAATGAGTTACCTATGGAGGAAAGATCCGTGGATGTCCATTGCCTTGTATGGAAAGCCTGCCTACTCCATTCTCCCTTGAATTGGCTTGTATGGAAAGTCTGCCTACTCCATTCTCCCTTGAATTGCCTTGTATGGAAAGCATGCCTACTCCAGTCTCCCTTGAATTGCTTGGTCTAGAAAGTCTTCCTAAGCCATCCCCGCTTGAATTATTTTGGCTGGGAAACATGCCTACATCTGCACCATTACTTGTATTGTCTTGTATGTGAAAAGAACCCACATCCGACCTATTTGTGCCACTTTGCATGTGTAAGACACCTGTAGTATTCTGATTGGGGTATTCAGCTGCACAATCAACATTAATACCACCATCCTATAACAAATACATCAACAATGTCAAAAAAAAATTATATATTACATTGACATAGACAACTGAATCTGAGTTACCTGTGATTGATTATACCAATTCATTAATTGGGAGACGGAGTTCTTCAATCCATTTACTGTTTCTTCAAGTTCCTTAAGTTTATCCTGAAATAGAAAAAAAATTACAAACATCAATCTAATAGACTAGTTGTAACTAATAGTTCAAGTTTAGATTCTCTCCAACATACATCCTTTGCATTGCTTTCCTCAAGAAGCATTTCATATCTTATACGGGCAGCTTTTCCCCTATGTCCTATCTCTTTGTGCCCAATTCCAACATCTCAGATCCTAGCCTTTTTGGAAGGATTTAAAACTTGCAAATAAGCAGCACGTGTTAGATTATCAACACTTCTAGGATCTATTTGTTCTTGGTTTGCTACTTGGTTTTCCATGATATCAGAGATTTCAAGCTGTAATTAGAAAGCATCATAAAAGGAAAGCTTAAATAGAGATATCTAAGCATATGTAGCTTTGTAGACATCATAGGAAAGAAAATATCCATTTTCTAACCACTTGTGAGCTTTTGTCGTAAACTTTTTCCAAAAATTTGTTAAGAGGCACAACGGGTTGATCTTCACTGACCTACACATGATAGATAACATAATAATTGTCCATGTTATATGTTCAACGCCTACTAAGAAAGACAAGTGTCCATTATTAATACCATTTCTACCCGACAACAACTCCATGGATTTGATCCTGTGGTATGATCCATCACTTTTTTTGCTCTGTTTGCCTTGTTGATCTCGGAAATTTTCTAAACCATAAGAAACATATAATTAGAAAAAGTAGATAGGTATACATGCAAGTTATATGAAACCATCCTCAATATAAGCAAGCCAATAGCTGGATGTGGAAGAACATCCTCAACATAAGAGATAAATATCTCTATAATGTCCAATTCCACATTGGAAAGGGGACTGATGTGAAGTGTGGAGTGTGGAATCTCCCTGAGATCAGAGGAATTGAGCAGATTCAAAAAATCTGCAGCAGCGTTGAAGTACACCTGCTGCTGGAACAGAAATGAAGTACACCTGCTAAAGAACAGAAATGAAGCTCTTCTTGCTACTCTTATCATTTATCACATATGGATACATAGAAACATATGTGTTTTTGAAGACAGTAGGAGCAAACCAAACAGTGTGTGGCATTGCATAAATACTGATTATAGAAGTTTGCATAGATAAATTGCATCCTTCTTTTTGACTTTTGATATCTATCTTTATAGATGTATTGAGCTTTGCTCCCCTTTGTAAATTTTGTGAGTAATGAAAGAGAAACACGCTTATTGATAAAAAAAAAGTTATATGAAACCATTGTACCTTAGACTTCTCGGTTCCCCATTCTTTAACAAGATTTTTAAACTGGTCCATATCTATGGAAGCATTTTTCTCAACTTTCTTCATCATCAATTCTGGTTCAATCTTGTACTTTTCATAGTAATCTTTCTTTACACGTGCCCTCCACACTGATATCCCTTTGCTAATGTGTTCATCAATGTGATTCCATGCATTAGGGTGACTGCCTAAATCAAAGTATTTCTACAAAAACATAGAAAATATTACTTTAGATATAACAATCATACAATTTGTTGGTCTTTTTATGAAAAAGATTACCTCAATAAATGATTTTCTATCTGCAAAAGCTTGTTTTGGTTGTTTGTTCCACTTCAAGTCTAGATGCCATATGTGTGGTTTCCTTGCTAGCATATGACAATAACGATTCAATTTGGCACCATTCTCCCCAATAGCATTTCCTTCATCATCCCATTGGACCTTGTGACGTGGCTGCCCTTGCTTAGGAAGTAGGCTTTGCTCACTTGCAGGCCCACATCCATACTTCCTATTCTCCTGTTCATCCTCAACATTTTCTTCAACTATTACATCATTTTCAATATTGTTGGACAGTAGAGTAGGTTCATCCTCACAATTTTCTTCAATTGTGGATGGAGGGACATCAATAGGTTGACTGGGTGTGTTGTTACAACTAGATCTAGTGAATCTTCTTCCTGCCATCCTTCAATTGACAAGGAAAAAAAAATAGATTATTAGTGCAGAAATGTCAGTAACAAAAGTAGTAGCTACATTTGAAAAACAAATAAATTGCGGAGAATATGAGACACCAACATATGAATATTCAGCATTTGAAAAACATATAACTTGTAGATTACCTTGGTTTCATATCCCAAAAAAGAATAATGATGTCTTACTTGCTGGTATATGAAACAAGACTAAATAAATTGCAAAGAATATGCCATATAGTAACAGTTTGCCAAAAAAATGCAATACAACATATTCCCCAAGTAAATTATTCTAGACTTGCAAACAAAACAGACAGATTAATGAACTAAACATTAGCCCCATCATTCTTTTTTTTAGTTCTATCAACAAAAGATCCCCCAGTGTCACTCCTCGTCCAAGACACATCACTAGTTACACCACCATCAGATTGTAAACCAGTCAAACAATTCTCAATAAGAGGTACTTCAGAATAATCTTTAGGAGGATGCTTTAGCACTGTGCACCAATCATCATCATTAGGATCCTTCACATAAAAGCATTGCAATGCTTGAGAAGCCAGGATAAACGGTTCCTCCTTTTTTTATCCTTGAAGTGTTGATTTGTGTGAACCCATACTCATCAATTCGCAACCCGTTAGAAGTGCTTTCATCATACCAAGAACATCTGAATAACGGAACTTTGATTCCTGGACCATAAGTTAGCTCAATAATCTCCTCTAAGTAGCCATAGTACGTGACTTCAGCATTTATAGGATTTCGATCTCTACCACTTGAATAACTTGAAGTGTCAGCACACAAATACACTCCACTATTTTGTGTAGTACATGTACTTTCAATGGGCTTTGAACGAAAACGATATCCATTGACTGAAAATCCTTCATAATACATTCCCTCAGCACAACGGCCTTGTGATAACCATCTCAAATCATCACTAATACTGTTCGGCCTAATCTCTCGCATTTGCATTACCTTCATAAAAAAGTAAAACATTAATGTAATCTACACTAACTTGAAGAATACACATGTGTTCACTGCTTTATAAGAAGTGTCTAAATTAATGTACAACATATATACAAATATCAGCAAGAATTTTAGGACGTAATTAAATCTTACCTTTTGTAAACATCCAATTCCTCTTTATTGAAAAGGACATAACGATGGGCTTGTTCCAAAGTGTGGATGTCGAAATTTCTTGACACTCCAACTCTAATTGGAGATCCATCAACATTATGAGGAGTGTGGATCGGTTTTGTCTCAAAATTATGCAAGTACCTACCACAAAATGTCAAACTTTCTTCAGCTAAATAGCAACTAGCAATACAACTAGCCGGTTTAGCTTTGTTTCTTACATACTTCTTCAATTTCTTCAAGTATCTCTCTATTGGGTACATCCACCTAGTTCGGACAGATTCGGCTTTCCTGGATTCATAAGCTAAATGAATGGGCAAATGCATCATGATGGTGAAGAAAGAAGGAGGGAAGATTCTCTCCAACTGGCAAAGAGTGACAGCAATTTCTTGTTCCAATTCTTTGAATTCCTCCACATCAATAATGTTAGAGAAAAGCTTGTTGAAAAATGAGCACAAATTAGCAATAGGATTGTACACATCTAAGCTTATGCAATGTCTCAAGGCAACAGGTAGAAGTTGATGCATAAGAACATGACAATCATGACTTTTCAGCCCAACAAGTGTTCTATCAGATTTGCTAACACACCTAGATATGTTAGAAGAATAGCCATCAGGAACTTTCAACTTTTCTAACACAGATAGGAACTTATCTTTCTGCGCATTAGTCATGGTGTAAGATGCTGGAGGCAAGTAATAGCGGTCACCTGCATCTACTGGCCATAAATCTCTTCGAATGCGCATTTTCTTCAAATCTTGACGAGCTTGTAAGTTGTCTTTACTTTTCTTAGAATCACCCAATAATGTGTTTAAAATATTCTCGCACACATTCTTTTCTATGTGCATCACATCCAGATTGTGTCTAACAGATAAATACTTCCAATAAGATAGCTGAAAAAAGATGCTTATCTTATTCCAACCAGGAGGTAATGGTTGAATTTGATCTCCAAGCCTCTTACGCTTATTCATTTTTCCAAATGTGATATTTTCATACCCATCAAATTTCCTCAGTATATCTTATCCAGATAGTGGCTTAGGTGGAAGTCGAAAATCTTTTTCACCATCAAAATTTTTCCTATCACGTCTATACGGATGATTCATTGGAAGAAAACGTCGATGGAAACCATAGCATTGCTTTTTCCCATACTGTAACCATTTTGATACAGTCTCCACATTACAACAAGGACATCCCAAATCTTTCTTACCTTTAGTGCTCCAACCAGATAAGTCACCATATGCTGGGAAATCATTAATGGTCCATAAAATCATTGCCCGCATAGTGAAGTTCCTTTTTCTATATGCATCATAAACTTTGACTCCAAGCTCCCAAAGTAGTTGCAACTCCTCAATTAATGGCTCCAAGTATACATCAAGGTCATTGCTAACCATATGTGGACCTGGGATTTATAGGGACATCATAATAAATTGTTCTTTCATAAGAAGCCAAGGTGGAAGATTGAGAGGTGTCACCAACACAGGCCAGATGCTATGTGATGCACTCATATTGCCAAATGCATTAAATCCATCTGTTGCTAATGCCAATCTAACATTGCGTGGTTCAGCAACAAAGTCTGGATACCTGGCATCAATAGACAACCATTCTGGTGTGTCTGAAGGATGATGAATATGACCATCCTTGCCTTTTACTTCTGATGGCCAAATCATGTCTTTAGCAATAGATGAAGACATATAGAGCCTCTCTAACCGAGGTATCAAAGGGAAGTGATACATGTACTTAGAATCTACCTTCTTTCCCTTTGTTTTGTATTGCTTTTCATTCCATCTTGAAGCACCACAAGTATCACAATTTTCTTTTGATGTTGCATCTTTGCGAAAAAGCATGCAATTATTTGTACATACGTCTATAGTAGAATCATCAAGTCATAAATCCTTCACGATCGCATTTTCTTCATAGTACATCTCTGGGAATAGACAATTTTCTTCCGGAAAGCCTGAAACAATCAACTGTAACAACTTTGTGAAAGAATCATTGGACCATCCGGATTCCTCCTTCAGAAATAGCAAGGCAACCAAATACGATAGCTTAGAATGACTTGTGCAACCTCTATAGAGTGGTTGATCTGCCTCTTTTAGTATCTTGTAAAATCTTTGTGCATCTACATTTGCAGGTTCCTCTGTAGCTTCAGTAGAGTGGTCATTTGTTGTGTCACCCATACCAAACAAATCCTCCAACATCTGATGCATATTGTCGGTGCTAGGCATGTTTGGTGCCACAACAGGATTGCTCCTACCAATCACCTCCCCATGAAACGTCCAAACATCATAGCTATGCACAAATCCTTTTTGTAATACATGTGAGAATACCTCCTCCTCTGTTTTAAGAAATCTGTTCAAACATACCTTGCAAGGACATATTAATTTCTCCTGTCTAGTTGGTCTCTGATGGATAAGAGCAAACTCAATGAACTTTCGTAACCCTGCCTTGAATACATCACTGCGCACTCTGTTCCCAATATACATCCAACTCCGATCTATTAGAAAATCCATCTACATGAAGGAAAATATATAATAAGTAGAGGAACAGCTGTTTGAGATGTAGTCATGTAGGATATGTAGTCATGTAGGAGCAAGAATAAGTAAGAAAAAGTAGCAATAAGAGGGGACATAGAAGTAACAAAAATTTAGATGCAATAGCAAGAACAGGAAATGAAGGAGAAATTGCAAAAAAAGAAAAGAAAAGAATCTAGAATAGGAGACACAAGAGGAAATAGAAAAAAATCAAAGAAACAGTAGTATAAAAGGACTGATTTTTTTGCAACAATTGCAGCAAAAGGGGGTCGAATATACAACATGAAAAAGGAAAAAGAGAAAAGGGGAGGGAAGGGAGAAGACATACATGAAGTCTATTAATATACAAGAAGCAAAAAAAGAGGCAGAAGAAACATCCTTCAAGAAAAATCCTTCAAGAACTGCAATAGCATAGGTACCCACCTAATCAATAATAGTTCACAGATCCATCCATTAACTTTTGCTCACATGTCTCAACATATACTCGATTACAGGGGCTACTTATACTGTCAGACTAGCTACAATGCTTCTCTTCTCAAACTAGGCGATCTCTCTACTACAAAGGAGTATTTTGACGCATGGCTATTTAGACTCTACCAAAGGAGATTCAAAGTTGTGTGTGGTCCTGATGCTATGGGTTATGTCCAACATATCCCATAGAATCTCAATATTGTAGCAGATCTCTATGCATAAAGGCACTGACAGTCTATTTCTTCTTAGATCTGATATCAACATATTGTTATTACTTATAACAAGCATTATGAGACAAATACCTAACTGTCCCTATAGGTCAGCTGAAATACTTAAACATGTAAGTATATGATATCATGTATAACATCTCATAAAATTAAGAACTGAAATACTTAAAATAAGTTAGCTGCATAAGACTTTACACCAACCAAGATAGAACATACAGGACAACAGGGACAATTTCATTGTTTGGTATCTTGTTAATAACACAACACTCAAATTATGATAGTAGGAGACTGTAAACCAGCAGAACAATAGACTAGCAGAAGAAAACAGTTCATATATACCAACCACTACAGAAGAAAAGAAGTTTCCTCCCAAGAGAAACATTGTAGAAGTGTCTATCCCATCTAAAAAGATTACTTTCATTGATAGCTTCTAGATATCAAAAGAGGAAAATACCCACTTCCAAAAAATGGCAATTTGGATACAGAGATGAGTAGAAATAGCCTCCAACCTGGGAGTACAATAAATACCAAGAAAGTTGACCATAGATATCAATATTTTAGATGGAATCCTTAAGAAGGTATTTCTCATGGATCAATTTGATCCATAGACTACCTTAAGAAGATGGTTACATCATCCCACTTAAGAAGATGGATATCATTCTTTCCTTCACACTATCCCCACAAGAAATTTATAATAATTATTTCCACTTCATCACAGATAGAAGTAGGAAGTGAAAAGGAAGAGGACCCGAATTTTTGATTGGTGGACATAGTAGAATTACAAAGTTCTAGTCTCCAATGGAAACTGAAATGATATGTAAATAAGTTTGGTATCTTTAAAAATCAAATGATGGGCATAGAAGCACTAAAGCATGGGTGTGAAATGAATGTAACTTCTGGTTCACTTGTATGATATGTATCATTATAAGTTAGTAGCATACCATCTTTGTGCACGCTTAACATCAATAGAATGTCTGTCATGACCATGGAAAGCTTCAGACATGCATTCAACAAAAGGTCTGCTCTGGTTGAGAAGTCTAGCCAGAAGCCTCAAGAACGAATGGGTGTTCTTAGTAATGTGGGTTCCTCCTTGATCCCTTTGTTGTTAAAACAACATTTGTATATTTGTCTTTTTTCGTTTTCCCCCTCCATCTAAAATAATTCCCTTTCTTTAACATGTGGTTGTGATGCAGGCCCTAAAAGCCAATAACTATGATAATGATCCTCTGCTAAGTGCAGCTATGTACCTGGAGATTAATTAAAGGCCGACTGCCCATGGCTCCCATGGCACACATCCATTCCTAATATAATAGTTGGCTCTTAGGAGATCTTTGGCATGGATGGAAGATGCAGAGAAGTTCACCACAGCTGAGCATCCTCCATCCATGCCAAAGATCTCCAAAGTGCCAACTATTATATTAGGAATGGATGTGTCCCATGGGAGCCCTGGGCAGTCGGCCTTTAATTAATCTCTAAGTACAGAGCTGCACTTACCGGAGGATCATTACCATAATTATTGGCTTTTAGGTCATACATCACAACCACATGTTACAGAAAGGGTATTATTTTAGATGGAGGGGGTAAAGGAAAAAAGACATATAATATATCCAATTGTTGTTTTAGGAGGAACCCACATTACTAAGAACACTCATTCGTTCTTGTGGCTTCTGCCTAGACTTCTCAACCAGATATGAGATGTTGACAATGACTTAGTGTTCCTCTTCAAAATGCAAAAACACCAGGCTATATTATACTTACAACCAAAAACAAAATTAAGTGGTGACTAGACTCTTACATATTCCATTTGACCCATATAATTTTAATAAATCATTACACTTAGCTTACTACATGTCTATTTTTAAACATCAACCCATTCTCAGTCCATAGTAATATTACCCATTTATCAAACATCACAATGTGAGTTCCGAATGAAGGTTATAAGGTTTGAGATTTAATTTATATGGCTATTTTATGTAAAGAGGAGATACGTTATAGGAAACTCAAAATTTGGATACGCAAATGAAGAAAGAAGCAAACACTGGCAGTAATTAACAGATTACAGTAAACTATTGGGATACACATATGAAGAAATAAGCAAGCATTGGCAGTGAACAGTACATTACAGTGAACTCAAATCTGGGATACACATGAAGAAGGATGCACATTGGAATCGTTACCTAAAACTAAATGACCAACACATGATTGAATCAAACAGCATAACAACAAGCAAGCACAACAGTTGCAAGAGAATAATAAAACAAGTAGCACAGAAAAAAGATGCAGTTTTAGTAGCAGTACCTTTTCCCACGCTTCCGGTCAATGGACAGAAGCAACGAGATTAAAACTGAAGAAGAAGAACAATGGACGTTGCAAGAGAAGAACTGGAGCAGAGGCGGTTGGGCAGCTTATGGGCGTCAGATCAAGGAAAAGAGACCAGTAGCTTGATCCAAGGTTGAAGTATTCTTCAGAGCTCCTGCTGGGCGCCGCCTGAGTCAGGTGCCGCTGGTTTCGCTGGGATCCGGCACGATATGGCTACTCCCGGCCGTGGAATTGGAAGCCGGCCGACGATTGGAGTTATGACCTGCTGGAGTTGGGGTGGCAGGAGTAGTTGTGGCGCCGTCCGGGAGGTAGGCGCGGTTGCAGCTGGGTGCGACCGGTGGGATTTGGGAAATGCTAAGCGGCTGGGGTCGTGGGGTTGCTGAGGCTGGGCGGCATTAAGCTGGAGCAGACCCTGGCCGTGGAGTGAGCGAGGCCTGGTCGACGGACTGAAGGCGTGGTCGATGGAATCAAGGAGGCGTCGAGGACGAGTGGCAGGTGATCAATGCTTCCCTAGTTCGTCATTGTGCAGAGGGACGAGTGGGGAGGGTTTTTCTTTTCCTTTTTAATTTTGATATCCAAATGTTGTATTTTAGAATGGAGGGAAGGGAAATGAGATGGAGGGAAGGGATATGAGATGGAGGGAATCATTTGTCATGGTATTTTTCAAGGAATGATTAGTGACTAATGTATTTGTGAGGGATTAGTATTTGTAAAGATGTTAAAAAAACGGTTGAGGGATTTGGTCCCATATTTGAAGGATGAGCCCTCACAAATAGCCATCATTATTCACAATCTATGGTTCCTCACAAATGTTCTTCAACAAAGGCCAAATTTTTTGTAGTGACTAAAGGAGATTAGTAGTTCAATTAAACACTCAATTAATTGATAGCTCAATGTCATAATGTTCAAGGTGTTGGACACATTGATTGGAGTATCAGATTGATTGAAACTGCAATTGACTGATTCTGCACAATCTGCACTCCCAACCGATCGGCTCATGTGATGAACCGATCGGCTCAACTTGGTGAATCGATCGGCTCAGGTGGTGATTCGATCGGCTCATGGACAGGGTGAAATGATTGCTTCAAGTGTTTAAATGATCGGTTCAACTGATGCAACCGAGCAAGTTGGGAAAGTAGGATTGGTGAGAAATTTCTTTTCGTTTCACTTGCCCAATTTGATTGGAACAAGGATTGGTATTTGGTACCAATTAGAAACAAAAGATGAAAAGTCAATCAGAAACTGACCAAGACAATGATTCGACCAGTTCAGAAGTGAACTGACCATTTCATGGGTCCCAACGGATCGGTTGAGGTGTCAACCAACCGGCTCAGGTCCCCAACTGACCATTTCAAAAATGAAACGATCGGTTCAGGTTACGCAGTTGGTTATTTTTGTGGAAAATCTTGAACCCTTCTACTCCTGCTTTAGTCCCACATTGCCCGGGATAGAGAACCCTATCCCATGACCCTCCTATATATATAGGGGTATTGGGGGCTTCTCAAAGTACAACTCAGTGCAACCAATTGCTCTGTAAAGTTGTCGTTCTCTCTAGTTTTGCTAACTGAGAGAGCCCGAGAAAGTGCTACCCGATAAGGGAGGCACAACAAGGGAGAGACAACTACAGATAGCGGCTGGTGGCAGGAGAGTGTGTCAGTGACTAGTACGCTGACAGGAGGGTGTGAATCCTTCCAATTCCTTATGGGACAAGGAGATTGGAGTTCTAGGTGGTCCATGTGGACTACTTCAGAGGTGGGAGATTTCTGCCGCTCAAAGGACAACTGTCAATCCCGACAGTCGCGGTGAGACCAGGAGTCGTCAGTCTCGGTGCGACCAGGAGCTACACAGACACCGTCCAAGACCAGAGGTGAAGACCGTGCAAGCTGTGAGGTATTGTCGCCAAGAAAGCCTCAGGACAAGGTATTATTCCACAAACCATCCTTTCCTATTGTATAGACGTTGACGTGTTTCCTTGTTCTGGGTTTGGGGGAGAAATTTTTTGTTTCTGCTGCCTTCTCTGCCTCCCATAAAACCCAACAGTGGTATCAGAGCCATGTCAACTTCTCTATACTTTAGGATTATCGATATGATTGATTTTGGTTTGTCGCCTTTATTTATTGCATACGATGCGAATAAAATTGGCTTTATGCATATCCAATTCTAAATCCACAAATCCCAATTTACATATATGATATGTATTATGAATGCACTCGATACGCGTCGCCCTTAAATGAGTTTTATGGTGGATGTATAGTGTGGTTATGTCCAATAAACCCTATTTGTGTATGGTTGTATGTGGTTGCTTGCATCTCGGTCTGCGCACCAATCTTCCTTCTCCTATTCCTGATGTAATTCGAAATAATTTGAGATTTCTTTCCTATCTTTTCTCCCCTCGAATGTAACTCGAGGTTTCTCTTTCTACAATGTGAAATAGGATAGAATTTTATTTCCTATTATGTCAAATAATGGAGGACATCCTAACGACAGCTAAGACAATTGGTTCAAGGCGTGAACCGATCGGTTGACGTTCGAGATGATCGGTTTAAGGAGTGAGCCGATCGGTTGATGACCGGTTCGAGGAGTGAGACGAGCAGGTGGCGGCCATGATGAGATGCACAATGACCAGGCGAACCGATCGGTTAGAGGAGCCAACCGATCGGCTGGTGGCACCCAGCCGATCGACCTGATGGTGAGCCGATCAGTCATGTGATGAGTTGATCAAACCTAGAAAGGAAAAGCACATAGTTTATCTTGTACAGGTTGCATGTGATGTAGACCTAGATGACCGTGATTCCTCTTGGCTCGAGGAATCACATTAGGATGGCCATAATCATCGCTTTTATCATTTCACATGTTTCTGTGGGATATAGCATGTATATGATACGTACTATATATTGTTGTGATTGGATATGTATATGTATATAAAACCAAATCCCTCATTAAATATTAAGTTTTAGATGCCTTCCAAATGCGACACACATGAAAAGCTTGATCGACCAAGTGTGGGTACGCCCTAGCGTGGTGCACCGTCTATCTCGTGGAAGCGTGAAGAAAGGATATGTGGGTCTGCCCTAGCAGGGTGCATATTCATCGTGTTTGCTTTGGGTCAGACTTAATAAGGTGACCTAGATAGGATCTAGCACCTTGAGGCATGGAGATGATCATGGCAAGGAGTTTCATATGACATCTTATCAAGAGTTGCATATGATGCAATTGGCAAGAGTTGCCTACCTGAGAAATCTAAGTTATGGGTGACAGCCCTAGCTGGTCTATGGCTTAGAGGATTTCAGGATCTTGCCCACTAGAAGGTTGTACGCTGCAATCTTCCGAATTGATGGTGATGGCTATCGATTTGAAGTAAAATAGTGGGAGTGATAATTAATTAAAGGCTAATTATATCGTCAACTTTTCAAATCAATCAAATAAGTCCAAAATGAGTTTTGGACTAAAATTGCATATTTTCTTTTTGTAGTACAAATGGCAACAAACAACAATCACTTTTCTTTGCGATCCGTCCTTGAAAAGGACAAGATGAATGGGACAAACTTCCATGACTTGTATAGGACATTGAGAACTGTTCTCACTCAAGAGCGAAAGCTCTATGTCCTGGATGCTCCAATTCCAGAGGAACCTGCTCCTAATGCACCAAAGGAAGAAAGGGATGCTTACAAGAAGCATTCTAATGATGCCATTGATGCAAAGTGCTTGATGTTGTGCTCTATGAACCACGAGTTGCAGAGACAACATGAGAGCATGGGTGTCATTGAGATGATTCAGCATCTCAGGAACATGTATGAAGATCAAGCACAGAAAGAGAGATACGATGTCTCAAGGGCACTGTTCAAGTGTGTCATGACAGAAGGAGATCCAGTTGGTCCTCACACACTCAAGATGATTGGGTATGTGGAGAACCTGATAAGACTGGGATTTCCACTGAGACAAGAGTTGGCTACTGACGTGATACTACAATCATTGCCAGAATCCTACAGTCAGTTTGTGATGAACTACAACATGAACAACTTTGATAGGCCACTGTCAGAATTGTTGGGCATGTTGAGGACAGTCGAGACACAGATGAAGAAGGAAAAGCCTAAGTCTGTGATGGTGATCATGAGAAAGAAAGGAAATTCTAAGCGCAAGGGCAAGGGAAAAGCTAAGAAAGGTTCTGATGCTAGCCAGGAGCCCAACTCATCTTCAGCTCTCAAGGCCAAGGGAGGCATGACCAAGAAAGGCAATTGCCACCATTGTCAAAAGCCAGGACATTGGAAATGGAATTGTCCTCTCTATCTAGAAGAATAAAAGAAGAAGGAGGCGACAGACGTCTCTACTTAAAGGTGTCATGAAAGTAAAGTTGTAACACTTTTGAGGTATATGATACAAAGATGTAAAGTGTAAAACACTCAATAAATGGGGCAAGTGTTGCCGCCATAGATAGGAGTACTTTAGTTTATTTTTAGCCTAAAAGGCATGTCATACAGTAATGAACTGCTATTTCATATTTGCTAATAGATAGAAACACTTTATTTTTGCATATTGTATGACAATGATGGCAATCAATAAAGAGATGTTTCAATTTCTAAAGATATGATCTTTGTGGCAATGCCTTGTTTATCTTGTGGTATTTGATATGCATAAGAGAAAATGATACGTAAAAGTTATAGATAGCTCAAACAATAAAATTAGCATCAATCATGAGAAATTCATTTCTAGTTTCCATGTGATGGATAAATCTAGACTCTTTTGGTTAGAGAACCAGTAAGAGACATGAATATCTTGGACATGATTAATCAATCTTCACTAATGGTAGTGGGAGAATGATTATCCTATTAGGGATGATACATGTGATGTATTTACATACCTATTGGAAAAAGTTCTAATCTTTCAAATGGTGTTTAGAGAAATACCAATATGAATATCTTGAAATGTTCAAGATTATCATAGATGAAGTGCAAATTTGGTATTGTTAATTCTTGATGAGATCAATGAATGAAATACTTGGACCAAATGTTTGAGATCCTAATGAGTGATTATGATAGTGTATCATAGTGAACTCATGATTAAGGCATGGTGATGTCTAAATCAATAAGGAATCATACATTAAGGAGTTAGAGAATGATTATCAAATAACTGAATTCTTCTTAATAAAAGAATATCCCACACTAATAAAGGACATTAAGAATCACAAGGAGTTGTAAGTTCTTATATCCTTGACGGATACACCTCATTAATCATGTGATGAGTTGTTCATGTGATGAGTCAACTATCTAGATGAATACGAGGAACCGAATTTTGAGTTATGGTTTATGACCATTACATCCTAAATGACATCCATGTGAACCATAAGGATTGACCTAAATGGTAGCACACATTGGATGAAATCCATAAGTGCAAATGAATCTTAAGTGTTAAGACACATGCATAAAATTTTGAGAAGGATGATGCTTGTTGCTTTCCACTTAATGACTAAGCATTTGGCATATGGATACTAAAATTGCATTCCTATGAGGAATAAAACAAGGATGTGTACGTAACACAACCTATAAGGTTTATGAATCCACTAATGCAAATGAAGTCTATAAGTTACAATGGACTAATCAATGTGATTGAATGAGTACAAGCAACTCATAATTGGATCTTTACTTTGATAATATAGTCAAAGGGTTTGACTGATATGTCAAAGATAAAGAAGGATCTGTGATTTAGTGGGAGCGTGTTCACATTCCACATGTTGATGTGAAATGGAAATGTTCTATAATGGAAATACAAAAGTGGAAATTATCTTTAAGGAAGATAGATATGTTTCCAATGTGATATGAATAGAGATCTATAGGAATAGTTCTCGAAAAACCGCTTGACCTAAAAAGAGAAAGCATACATTGGCAATCTGTACTGAAGGGTTCAGTATGCACAGATTTAGTGGGAGAAAACGTGTCCATGTTACATGGAGTTAGTATCCCAAGGCCAAGTGTCTAATTCTTATGAAGAATGGGAACACTAAGAATAGATGAGGATCTATCATGAATGTAATCATCCCATTTTCTTGCATGGAAAGAACAAAATGCATTCATCATCTTGTATGTATGACATGGCAATATGATGTGCTCATCCTGATAACTCGTATGTGAGACATGACGAGTGGATGTCTGTCTATTTCCAGTTAGGGTTACTGGAACACCATGAGAACTTGATAAGTACTTGTGAAGTACTAGTTCTATGGAGATAAGGAAGAGTTCAATGTAAAGAGTTACATTGATACGAACTTCCGAAAGTACAGAAAATTAATCGCAAAATATATATAGGATATATAAAAGTGAAAGTTTGTTGATAATTGGAAGTGTTCCAATAAAACCATTTAAAAGGAAATGCCGAGTATTTATGTGTTAGAGAACATGAGTGGATACTATATGGATCTGAAAGTTCATGAGATGAACTTATAGATATTTCGCTCAATGATGACAAGTATGGAATCCTTGATCATGCAATGTGGCTAAAGGTTAGCAAAGGAATACTAGATCGCATATTACATCAACTTCATCTCATATGTGTGACGTACAACGAAGAGATGTGAGACATGCAATTTATACTGACTTTGGCAAGGTGTTTCCATTACTCACTATGATCACACTAGAGAAGAGTAACATGTGGGATATGTTTGAAGATCACTATGAATATGATTCAAGGGTGATTGGCTCGAAGTGCAAGTGGGAGTCTGTTGGTATGTATGCCCTGAGAGCCAATCATGGGATTATTGGTGGGACACATTAAGATTGATTTGATAAACATCAAAGGCAAGCTTCCAATTCTTTCTAGTTCAATCATATGAGATAATGATAGAACAAATTGAATGTCTAGAGAATGACATTACTCAATGACGTATGCCTTCAGGTTCAGGACCTAAATGATGAGATCATACAGATGCTAAGAGTTTGTACATTCTTGTTATGTCCCTAGTCAGATGTCATTGTGGAAGGTAGATAGACAACAGTGACACACAAGACTAGATTGTGGTGTTGGTTGATGACAAAATCTCATTAGTTATGATATAGAGATATCAAACCAAACACATAGGTACTTGTTAGAGAACAAGTGTACTGAACAGACCCACCATGAGTTTGACACATGGAACCATGACATGGTAGTCATAGTCGGTACTCACAGTGATGGTGGTGAGTGTGATTCTTTGACCTGAAATCACTGCACTCAAAACATGTCATTGGGCACACTTTGACATCATCAAATGCAGTCCTGAAACATGGGTTGTTATAAAGGTGATGATTGGGTGGCTTTGACACATGGGGCTTTTGAGGGGTGAGTGATAGATATGGGATTTGTCCCTCCTGAGGGAGTTTGATATCCATGGCCACTTGATGAGTAGGATTGAGAAAGGCGTGCACGCATGTGTGAATCTGTATGTGATATTGATGTCATACATATCTCTTCCAATCTACTCTAAGATCAAGAAAGTACATGAATGTTGAAAGGATGACTGTTCCATGCCTCGAGTTCATTTGGGATATTAGTAACAAAGGAATTATACATTCACTGTAACACCATTCACGAATTGTAGGATTGAAAGTTGTTCTCCAACTTTCTATTTCACTTGGGTAGCACTAATGTGTGACTAGGCACTGCTCTTTGCTTGTGAAGTCATAAGTGTTATGGACTTTCACTGCCAACGTGAAATGGACCTGTAGGGTCACACACATAGGATTTAACCTGGAAGAGGAGTTTTGTCCGCAAACAATGTTTATATTGATTACTAAAGGAGTTTAGTAGTTCAATTAAACACTCAATTAATCTATAGCTCAATTTCATAATGTTCAAGGTGTTGGACACATTGACTGGAGTATCAGATTGATTGAAACTGCAATTGACTGATTCTGCACAATCTGCACTCCCAACCGATCGGCTCATGTGATGAACCGATCGGCTCAGGTGGTGAGTCGATCAGCTCATGGACAGGGTGAAATGATTGCTTCAAGTGTTGAAATGATCGGTTCAACTGATGCAACTGAGCAAGTTGGGAAAGTAGGATTGGTGAGAAATTTCTTTTTGTTTCAATTGCCCAATTTGATTGGAACAAGGATTGGTATTTGGTACCAATTAGAAACAAAAGATGAAAAGTCAAGCGGGAACTGACCAGGACCACGAACCGATGACCGGTTCAGAAGTGAACCGACCATTTCATGGGTCCCAACCGATCAGTTGATTGTGTCAAACGACCGGCTCAGGTCCCCAACCGACCGTTTCAGAAATGAAACGATTGGTTCAGGTTATGCAGTTGGTTGTTTTTGTGGAAAATCTCAAACCCTTCTACTCCTGCTTTAGTCCCACATTGCCCGGGATAGAGAACCATGTCCCATGACCCTCCTATATATATAGAGGTATTGGGGGCTTCTCAAAGTACAACTCAGTGCAACCAGTTGCTCTGTAAAGTTGTCGTTCTCTCTGGTTTTGGTAACCGAGGGAGCCCGAGCAAGTGCTACCCGATAAGGGAGGCACAGTAAGGGAGAGACAACTGCAGATAGCGACTGGTGGCAATAGAGTGTGTCAGTGACTAGTACGCTAATAGGAGGGTGCGACTCCTTCCAATTCCTTGTGGGACAAGGAGATTGGAGTTCCAGGTGGTCCATGTGGACTACTTCAGAGGCGGAAGATTTCTACTACTCAGAGGATAGTTGTCAATCCCAACAGTCCCAGTGAGACCAAGAGTCATCAGTCTCGATGCGACCAGGAGCTGCACAGACACCGTCCAAGACCGGAGGTGACCGCGAGGTATTGTCGCCGAGCAAGCCTTGGGACAAGGTATGATTCCACAAACCATCCTTTCCTATTGTATAGACGTTGACGCGTTTCCTTGTTCTGGGTTTGGGGGAGAAAATTTTTGTTTCCTCTGCCTCCCATAAAACCCAACAGCTCATCCTCGAGTAACACAAAATCTGAAATAGTCGCCAAATGAATACTTTCAACTCGTGTGATTGCCTCATCTTCACATCACGATTGTTTCTTCTCTACTCTGTATGACTAAGCATCTCATCTTCCTAAGACCACTGAACACATCTTACCATATCTTCGTTCCTGAGTTCATTTCCCAACATCATTTCCTATCCACTTTTTACAACATCAAGCATGTCTAAGAATTTCGTAAGAGTCTAGAGATGCCCGCAGAACAACAAGTGTGCACCTGATCTAACGCTGGTGTTTTTCATGATATTGGTAAAGTAGGCATTCATTGTGCCAGTAGGGGGAAAAGGGAGTGAAGGGGTTTATGGAAAGAAGAAATAAATCTCTCCTCTATTTGACTCAATATTTTTATTATATGGTTGCAATTTCATTAATTGCATTTTTTGTGCGAATCTCTCCTCTATTCGACTCGAGATTGCATTTTTTGTGTGCACATTGGCATGTTTTCTTGGTGGTATGCCCCTATTACATAGCGAGGGGTATGGAAGAAGAAAATAAAGGAGGAGGAGGTGTGCCACCCCGAACATAGGGTTTGGCACTATTTTGGCTGTTTTTGTTCCTTTTTGATGGATGGAGGGGTAAGAAGATGATGAAAGAAGTGTAGAAGAGAGTTCAGATCATAATGCAACTTGATTTACAATTCACTGCACTGGATTGTTCTCCTTATCATACTCTGCTCAAATAATGACTTGATGTGGATCCAGTGTAGATTCCATGCTATTGTTCTACTAGTCAGTTAGGAAGCACAATGTGTTTGATCCCTCGCAGTTCGACAAATACTTGCCATTTTTACTAATCATGGTGTTAGGATTCATAAGCTTCACACAGTGATTTCTAACCACTGGCTAGTTTCAGAAGTTGTCCCCCTCGATGCTTTGCCTCAAATAAGGAGGGTATAATGATTCAAAACTACATGGAAAAATGGGATAGATGACTAGGTCATGGCTTTGATTGAAACAAAAGCGTCAAAACTTCATCAAGTTTCTATAAAAAAACTACTTTGAAAATTTGAAAATTTTGAAAATTTTTGAAAATTTCGCTCAAAATTGCAACGATGAAATCTAAAGTCTGAAATAGATAGGAGTGAGTGGAAAGTAAAGTACATACTACCCACCCTCCACCATGAACATAGAAATTTGCTTGTCCTGAGAAAACTCTATATCCGAGATGGTGGGGAAAACTCATGCTAGTTGGTCCACCAGATGTGGTTGCATTCCTTTCAACGACGCATCCTCCATCTGAAATCTCAAAAATGGAAACTATCAGAACTTAAGACTGCATCTTGCGATGCATTGTCTACCAGGTGCAAAATTTCCTAAAAATTAAAAACAAAATTAAGGAAAAGTTCAAATTCAAAATTAAAAGTAAAAACAAAATTATTGATCGGGTTGCCTTCCGACAAGCACCATTATTTTACGTCGATGGCTTGACGTGATTCCTTCAATTTTCTGGTAGATATGTTGGTTTGGAAAGATTCATTGATTCATCGGTGCTAGTATCAGCTGTGGTGAAATATCTCTTCAAGCGTTGGCCATTTGCCACAAAATCACGTGACTTTTAACTCCATAAAACAAAAGCACCATGTGGGAAGATGCTCCTATCAATGTTTGGTCTAGACCATCGAGAATGGAGTTTCCCTGGGAATAATCTCAGTCTTGAGTTGAATAGCAGAACTTGGTCTCCCATTTGAATGTCCTTCCTCTTCAGATGACCATCATGCCAAAGTTTTGTGCGTTCCTTGTAGATTTGTGCACTCTCATAAGTTGTCATCCGGAGTTCTTCTAACTCTTGAAGTTGCATAATCCTAGCTTTTCCAGCTTTCTTAATGTCAAAATTCAGCTGTTTTATTTCCCACCATGCTTTGTGTTCTAGTTCCACGGGCAAGTGACATGATTTTCCATAGATGAGTCTGAACGGTGTTGTTCCAAGAGGAGTTTTGAACACAGTTCGGTAGGCCCATAAAGCGTCATTGATTTTCACTAACCAATCCTTTCGGTTGCGTCCTACTATCTTTTCCAAGATAGATTTGAGTTCACAGTTCAAAACCTCTACCTACCCACTTATTTGTGGGTGGTAGGGGAAGGCTACCTTATGTGTAACACCATATTTCCTTTACAGTACTTCAAAGCTTCTTTCCAGAAAATACGAACCTCCATCATATATCACAATGCGTGGGACTCCAAAATGGGGAAATATAATGTCTTTGAACATTTTGATGACAGGTTTGGAATCACTAGTTATGGTTGTTATGGCCTCTACCCATTTAGAGATGTAATCAACTGCAACTAGGATGTAGCAGAATCCATGTGAGGATGGGAATGGACCCATGTACTCCACTCCCCAAACATCAAAAATCTTGACTTCTTGCCATAGCTTAAGTGGCATCTCATCTCTTTTCATAATGTTTCCTGTTCTTTGACACTTTTCACATGCTAAAACAAAGTTGGAAGCATCTCTGGATATGGTTGGCCAAAAGAAACCACATTGTAAAATCTTCAGAGCGGTTTTCTTAGAACTCATATGGCCTCCAACTGGGCCTGAGTGGCATTGTTCTAAAATAAGACGAGCTTCATCCTCAGCTATACAATGTCTGTAGAGACCATCAACACAGAGCTTGAAGAGATATGGGTCATCCCAGTGATATCATCTCACATCATGCATGAATTTCTTCAATGTATTGACAGTACATTCGGGGTGGATGACACCAGCGACAAGGTATTTCACGTAGTCTGAGTACCAAGGAGTAGCTTCTGAGACTTTCATGAGATGGTCATATGGAAGTGAGTCATTGATAAGGGTAGTTTCAATGTCCAGGGTGTGGATACGACTCAAGTGGTCTGCCACAACATTCTCTGTACCTTTCTTATCTCTTATCTCTAAATCAAATTCTTGTAAGAGGAGAATCCATCTTATCAGCATAGGTCTTGCATCTTTCTTTTTCAGGAGGTAACAAATAGTAGCATGATCTATATATACAATGACCTTCGAACCAATGAGATAGGATCTGAACTTGTCAAAGGCATACACGACTTCTAGGAGTTCCTTCTCAGTAGTTTCATAATTCCTCTGAGCTGCGTCAAGGGTCTTAGATGCATAGTAGATTATATTATGTTATACATTGGACTAAAATGACACCCACAACGTAATGAATGGCATCACACATAATTTCAAATAGGTTCTCCCAATATGGAGCTTGAATGATGGGTTTTGTTGTAAGGGCATGTTTTAGATTGTTGAAACTTTTGATACATTCTTCGCCAAAATGGAAATCAACATTCTTTAGCAACAAGTTTGTCATGGGCTTGGTTATCTTGGAGAAATCCTCGATAAACCTTCTGTAAAACCCTGTATGATCGAGGAATGCACATACCTCTCTTACATTGGTTGGGATAGTGAGTTTGGAAATTACTTCAATCTTTTCTTTGTCAACTTTGATTCCTCAATTACTGACCCTATGGCTGAGGACAATGCCTTCCTTTACCATAAAATGACATTTCTCTCAATTTAGCCCTAGATGTGTGTCTTCACATCATTTGAGGATGAGGGAGAGGTTCTTTAGACATGAATCATATGAATCTCCATATACGGAGAAATCATCCATAAAAACTTCCGTAATAGTTTCGGTCAGACCAACAAATATGGCTGCCATGCAATGTTGGAAGGTTGCAGGCGCATTATAGAGCCCAAATGGCATCCTTCTAAATGCATATGTTCCAAAGGGGCAAGTAAAAGTAGTTTTCTCTTGGTCATCTGGATGTATAGGAATTTGATAGAATCTAAAGTAACCATCGAGATAGTAAAAATATTCCTGGTGAGCCAATCGCTCTAAGACTTGATCTAGAAAAGGCATCGGGAAGTGATCCTTACGAGTTGCCTTGTTCAATTTCCTATAATTGATACACATACTCCACCCAGTAACTGTTCGAGTGGGGATGAGTTCATTATCTTCATTCTGTATCACCGTAGTGCCACCTTTCTTTGGGACAACATGTACCAGACTCACCCATGGTGATTCAGATATAGGATAGATGATTCTGATAGTGAGCAATTTGATGACCTCACGACGGTCTACTTCCTTCATATTTGGATGAAGCTTTGATTGATTTTCAACAGTCGGCTTGTGATCTTCCACCATAGGGATCTTATGCATGCAAAGTTCTTGACTGACCCCAGTGAGATCACTCATCTTGTAGTCGATAGCTTTCCTTATTTCTTTTAATTCTTTTAGGAGTTTATCTTCTTGTTTGGCCATTAGATCAGAATTTATAATAACTAGACAAACCGTGAGATTATCCAAAAACACGTACTTTAGTCCCTCGGGCAGGGGCTTCATTTTAGGGGCTTCTGGCTTCTCACATGGCTCTTCAGTTGCATTCACAACCTTGAGTTCCTCGAATTTGCCTTCCGGATCTTCTTCGGCAGTGTTGAGGTGATGTACACAATCTTTAACTTGTTCGTCAATGGAGTTGTCAGCAGATGGGTTTGTAAGAGTCACTTCTAAAGGATTGTCTTATTCATACTTCTCTTGTGTGAGGAGTGACATTTGCTCTATACAATCAATCAAATAGACTTCTTCCTGCATGCTCGGTCTTTGCATGCTTTCAAAAACTTTAAACTCGAGGGTTTCTTAACCTAGTTTGAGCAGTAAGGTTCCTGCTTCAACATCAATCAGACTTCTCATAGTGGCAAGGAATGGATGACCGAAGATAAGAGGGTATCTGGCGTCTTTCTTTATGACCATGATGACAAAGTCGCATGGGACATAAGAGTCAATTCCTACCTTGACTGGGACATCTTCAATGATTCCCAAGGGAAGAGTCATAGAATTGTCTATAAGTTGTATGGTCATGCCAGCTGGAAGCAGTTCTGCAAACCCTAGCCTCTTGCAAAGTCTAAGTGGCATGATAGAGATGCTAGCACCAAGATCGGCCAATCCCTTCTTACATGAAGAGTCACCGATATGGCACGAAATCCCAAAGGATCCTGGATCATTCTTCTTCTTGGGCATCTTGCTCTAGATGATATCGGATGTAGTTGTTGCTAACTTGACTATCTCGTATTCTTTGGTTATATACTTCCTTATGAGGAGAGACTTTAAGTATTTTGTCCAGATTGGTATCTTAGTCAGAGCATCAAGAAAGGGTATATCAACATGAAGCTTCTTCATAGCTTCCTTGAACTTGTTGAAAGATGTGTCAAGCTTTGTCTACTTCAAACGAGCTGGGAAAGGAGGATGAGGCTTGTACACTGGCACATCCAGCTCAGGTGTGTCTTCTGTCTCTATAGCAATTGATTCCTCTGATCTTGCTTTGCCTATCTTATCAGTGGTTGGTGGTTCCTTCGGTTGAGACTCAGGTACTGTAGAGTCTTGGGCAAACACATGATCATCATCGTCTGTAACGACCATAGGTGTCTTGATAGGAGGACCGGAATAGTCTTTCCCAGACCTGGTGGTTACAACCTTTAGTTGTTCAGGATACTTAAGATTGTTCTCTGGTTAGCCAGCAAAAGTTCCAGTAGGTGGCTTGAGGCTAGCTGAAAGTTGAGCTAGTTGAGACTCAATAGCCTTCTGATGGGCTTGCTGGTTAGCTATCATAGTCTACAGTGATTGTAGTATCTTCTCAATAGCTGACAACTTGTCATCGGGAGAGATGGGACTGACTTTTTGCCCTTGTTGTTGCTGTTGATAAGGGACTTGGTTGGGTTTCTGGAACTGAGAGTTATTCTAATGATTGTTGTAGTTCCTGTTCTGAAAGTTACCCCTATAATTCCCTTGATTTCCAAAATTTTGTTGTTGGTTATACTAGAATCCTGGTGGGCCTCATTGTTGATTATTTGATCCAAGTTGTTGCGATTTTTTATCTCTTGAAGGATTTCTATATTGAAAATCCAGATGGTTCCTTCTCTGATTCAAGTTATAATATCCTTGACCAGGGATAGTGTTGATGGCATTCATACTTTCCATTTGACTATTATCTCCTTGGCCACAAGAATTACCCAAAATGACATCATAGAGAATGTTACATGCTAGAGTAGAATGGTCAGTTCCTTTACATGCTTCATAAAACAATGAAGCTAACTTGACTTGTTCTTGTTGTCGAGGGGGTGAGTGTCTCCTTTCATAAGCGGCAAAAGATGATTCAAGTTGGTCTTACTTGGCGACTAGAAGCTTTAGAGACTCAGTAATAGACTTGTACTCAGGATTAGCTTCTACCATAGCAACCTTCAACACTCCTTTACTTACGGTTCTACCCCAGTTGGCTTGGTTTTCAGCTCCAAGGGTGACAATTTTCCATGCGCTATCATAACTTTGATGCATGAAGTTTCCTCCAGATGAGGAGTCTAAAAATTTCTTGATATCATCATCCACACCCCTATAGAATATTTTGATGAGATGATTCATAGCGATGCCATGATGTGGACACTTACGTAGGAGCTCTTTATATCTTTCCCATGCTTCTATAAGGGTTTCACTAGGGACCTGAGTGAATTGAGTTATACGTCCCCTGATTTCATAAGTGAGAGAAGGAGGATAGAACTTTTCCAGAAAAACATTTTGAAGTTGTTCCCAAGTGGTGATGAGTTCGCATTGTAAGGAATTATACCAACTCATGGCTCTATCGACAAGAGAATATTTAAAGAGACGGAGTCTGATGGCATCATATGTGACTCCATTCTACTTCGTCATAGAATATAGATCTATAAACCTTAGAAGATGTTCTTGACTATCTTCTCCTTGCTTACCATAGAAAGGGCTACTCTGAAGCAGCATAACCCAATGTGCTCTTATCTTAAAATTTGGAGCATTGATGGGAGGAGGTTGAATTGGGTGATGAACGTCAATAGCTTTAGGGATCGAGAATTCTCTAAAGTCATTTTGTAACTCAACTTGTTGAGCTGCTTCTTCAGATGCTTGGATTTCCTCTTGAACTGTAACTCGGGCTTCTTGCATAAGCCTATCTCTTTGTGCATTAAGGGCTTGAGCTACCCTTCGGGCAATTTCCTCCTTTTGAGCCATTCTTTCTTGGTTCTCTCTGTTCTAACGACGAAAGGTTCTGTCTATCTCAGGTTCAAAGCTAGTAGAGAGTCTGAGACTATCTGAATGATGCATACACTAGACTTTGTGGGTACCTAGGATGGAAAGATCTTTCGGTAGTAAGATGGACGTAGTCAAACCGAATTCAAGTATATGCTCGATTGTATAAAAATTAAAAGAAAATCCTAAATTAGTCTCAAAAGAACTAGATTTAACTAGATGATTACGTTGTCCCCGACAATAGTGCCAGAATTTGATGTTGTTTATTATCACACTAACAAACTTACCCATAGCTGAAATCCCTGAGTTTTTAACCAAAACCTTGTGCAATAATACCACCCGCAAGCGGACGGGTCTTATCGTAGTATAGTTGAGGATTGAATCCTAAGGGACAACATTTTTAAGAATCTTTTACTAGTTGAATCAAGACTAATAGTTAGAACAAGGTTGGTTGATTTGAGTTTAATTAAACTAAAAGCAAAGAAAGTAAAAGATCAGGATTAAAGGTTGATTAAAGATTAATGATGGGGATCACTGGGGTGGTCTCGAGTTTCACCACCACTGCACATGCAAACATATCCAAAAACAAACATCCAGGCAAGATCTAACTATCCAAATGGAACTGTTGTGAACCCTCCCTAAGGGATATTTAGGTCTATGTAAGCATCACCTTAGGCATCAGATGTCTCGTCACCATCTGTATCATGCACTTACGGTTCCAAAGATACAAAAATTCAACTGAAGTTGTGGGCCCCCTATACAGGCATTAGGCACACAGATGCGTCACCATGGGCTAGATGTCTCATCCCCTCACGGATCATACCCTTATGATCTCAAGGAATCCCATTATATTTCTAGTTTTGGAGTCAACCATGTTAATCAACATTCATGTCCTACATATTGAAGTTATCAGAACATAGGAAAAGAACAAGATAAATTGTAAGCAGGTGATCAATCCACAAGAACACATCGATGATTTACAACGAAATGAAAAGTTATATACATGCCATGGAATGTTTAGTAAATGAACATGTAAGCATGGGTAGTGGGGCTAGTCCATGCACCCCAGCAAAAGGAAACTACTCACTCATAGTGAGAGAAACAAGAATAATAAGAGAGAATGAAGATTTCTCCATGAGCATGGTGAAGAAGATGATCACATCTTGGTGGAGAAACGGTCTTCTACACAATGTGAGGGAAGATCTGAATAAAGAGGGAAGAACACCATGGTAGACGGGGTAGATCTTCTCTCTCCACCTTCTCTTTCTTCTCATAGTCCTCACTCACAGTAGGAGGAGTAGCTTGTGGACGTAATGGAAGTGTAGGCACGACGTAGATGCAACAGATCTAGATCTAAATCCAGATCTATATCTAGATCTGGATGGAGTGTCTTGCAGATCTGAGTTTCCACTTCAGATCTGGGTGAAAGGGGCACAAGACCACCATAAAGGTAAGCTCTTGGCGGTGGAGATCATCTCCTTAGGCTCATGACAGACCTATAGTCTAACGGCGTCTGGAGACGATGTCTTGATTGAGGGGGCGTGGTCTTATTTATAGGGCTGCTTGGGCACAGCTGGGACCTAGGTTGAGGTCATAAGAATCTCAGTCACAGTTCCTTTTTTCCACTGGCTGGTCACGGTTCCTAGAGCATAGACCGCAGTCTATTTGCATTGTATGGGTCGCAGTCTATTTGTTGGCAGGGGACCGCAGACAAAGTTTGATTGAGATCGCGGTAACTGTGAGGTCACGGTAAATGGAAACTGCAGTCACGGTTCGAGGCTGGTCGCGACGATGGCCGTTGGCATCAACAATGAAGGAGGTCGTGATATTGGTGGAAGGCAAGATTATCGCAGCATGCACTACTAGAGGAAGTGGTCACGATCTTGGAATCACAGTTGCAATCTTTGGAATCACGGTCTCGATGAGTAGGCAATAGGTGGATGCACATGAGAGATGGTTGGATCACGACTTAATGACGGGAGGCGGTGATCACGACCTGATGGTGGCTGCATTGATGATGGCTGCTGGAAGCAATGAAGCCACGAACAAAGAAGCAAACGACGACATTGCAGGTCGCAATGACTGAGGAAAGGACAGTGGGTGATGATCGCGATCGATGGAGTGGGACACCGCGATCGTGGTGTAGGGCGGGAGTAGCTGGTCATAGTTTTATGTAATTGGTCGTGATCTATGGGAGAGATAGGAAGGTCATGATTATTGGCATAGAGAAGAGACTACGGTTAACAATAGGGTAGGTTGTGATCTAGGAATCATAGATAGGTGTCCACAGTTCTCTCTCTGGCGGTTGATCACTGACTACAAACTACGATCGTGGTTATCTGTTGGCAGGCTTGTGGTGTTGAGAGTTGGTGACCATAGTTGAGAAAGGAATGAAGAGGCCCGCGGTCTATAGAGTTTTAGGGAAGAAGGTGTCGTGACTTGTAGCTAAAAAGGGTGTTGACCCTCAATTGATCTGAAGGAGAAAAGGGCCAGTTATTAGAGGATGGACCATGGCTTCCTGGGTTCTTGGGCCCAACTAGGCTGGTGCGGCCCTAATTACCCTGCACAAAAATGCAAAGAAATCTAATTAAAATGAGGATGAATCAATTAAGCTAAGTAAAACTATGTAAGAGGAGATTAAGGCAATAAAAGTAAATAAACGGAGCAAAACTGGGCCAAACAAGGTGACCGTACCAAGATGAATATGCATTCATCACCTTCTAGTGAAGAGAATGTATCTAGCAGAGAAGCTCATTCATATATACATGGATGACATAGTGTGTTTGCATGGTGTCCAAGCTACTATCATGTTAGATAGAGGACCTCAGTTTATGATCTACTTTTGGGAGCGTTTGCGTACAACTTTGGCTACTCATTTGAGGTTCAACACCAATTTACACTCACAGATTGATGGTCAATCTGAGAGGACCATACAAACCATGGAGTACCTGTTGAGGGCTTATATCTTGCAGTTTTTGGGGAGTTGGGACATTCATCTCAGACGGATAGAGTTTACCTATAATAATAGTAATTAGAGGAGCATTGATATAGCACCATATGAGGTGTTGTATGGGAGATGTTGCAGGTCTCCGTTGTGTTGGTATGAGATAGGTGAATATCAACTTCTTGGCTCTAAGTTGGTGCAACAGACAACAAAGAAGATCAAAGTGATTCAACAATAGTTGAAAGCAACACAAGACAGACAGAAGGCATATGCTTATAATCATTAGAGACCCTTAGAGTTCTATGTGGGAGCCAAGATATATCTCAAAGTCTCTCCTAGAAAGGTGTTTTGAGGTTAGGAAATAAGGGTAAGCTGGCTCCTAGGTATATGGGACCCTATCCTGTGGTGGCATGTGTCAGGAAGGTGGGCTACATGTTGGAGCTATCACCTGAGTTGCACATGTTGCGTCCAGTGTTCCATGTGTCTATGTGGAGGAAATTCCACCCTGATATTGAGTTGGTTTTGTAACTAGTGGAGGTTGAGCTTGATGAGGACATGTCTTATGTTGAAGGGTCTGTGTTGATCTTGGACATGAGGGTGAAGAAGTTGAAGAATAAGGACATAGTTCTTGTGAAGGTTCTATGTCATCGTCGTGGTGTTGAGGAAGCCACATGGGAACTTGAGTAAGAGATGTGGAAGAAGTACTTGTCTCTTTTTCCTTAGGAATTTGGGGGCAAAATCCTTGTTAGGCGTTTATGGCTTGTAAGACCTATAACCTATGTTTTGGGTTAACCTTGTTTGTTGTCTTGATGGTTGTGCTTAGAACCTTTCTCTAATCCTTTGACATGATCTTAGAGCATGTGGAGAGCTTAAGTATCTAGTTTGAGCTTGTTTGGATGTTGTTTGTGCTTTCTATGCTAGTTTTGATGCAAATTGCAAATTACCCATTAGAAGGGGTATTCTTGTAATTTGCCACCTTTAGAGAGTTATTTCTCTCTCTTGGCTTCATGAGAGAGAGTGTGGTTTTTTGGGGTGTTTTTTTTACCCTTAGTTGAGTGGTATCACACTTAGTGGTGATTTGGGTTTTCTAGGGTTTGGTGTACCTGGACCATGCAACCCTTGTTGGTTTGTTTCGACCTAGGGCCTTGTTGGAGGGTGTTGAGATCAAGATATCTCCACTAGTTATATTTTTCATGACCAATATGGTCTTGGGTGTCTTGGGTCGAGATGGGTGCTTTTGTGTAGAGTGTTGTGACCTAGGGTTATGGTGACCTTGTGTCCCGACCAGGTGGTTCTTGGTGGTGTGTTGCAACCATGGGTGGTTCCCTTGATGTGTTGCTATCACAACACTAGGGTTGGGTGGCCTAGGTGGTCGAGATCCAACCTAGAGTTTATCACCATCTCTTTCATGTGGGCTTTATTTGGTTGCATGTTAGTTTCTTGGGTGGACAATTGTCCCTTTGGGTCTTTTTACATTCACACCTCATACCTTGCCATACCTCTCTCCTCCTTTGCTATATAAACCCTCTTAACCTTCTTTAAGGAGGGTTATATAACTCTTAACCTTCAATATTATTGTACTTTACATGCTTGCATGTTTATATTTTCTCTCTCTAGATGTTACCTTAATGTGCTAGTAGATGTTGATAGTCTCTAGAGCTTGGATGATATAGAGATCATGCTTTGTTCAGATGCATTCCTAAACCTTAATTTCCTTTGTACCCGATTGTGGTGTTTGTGGTGCATAGTGGTTCTCCTTCCTTCTTAACCTTGGTTTGAGTTTCATGCATGATGATTGAGTGTTTTAGTATTCTATGAATTCTTGGGTTAGTTTTGGAGGTGATGCTCTTGGTTTTTATCTCTTGTTGAGGTTCCTTTTCATGGTGGTTTCGTGAAGCTTGTTTTAGCGTTTGGTGACCATTTTGCGTGAGGTTTTTCCTCTATGATGATGATGGGTTTCCCTTGTTGTGTCACCTATTTTAGCCATGAGTTATCTCTATTTTTACCTTGGTGGATCTTAGTTCTTGGCCTTAGTGGTGGCTTGACCCTTATTGGTTACCTTGCCTTATTTTGTCTTGAGTTGCGACATCTCTTGTCCTAGTGTTGGTCATGGTCATAATGTTGCATTTTTTGTCGCGATTGTAACACCACATTTTGGTTTTTGGGGTCATGATAGGTCTTTTCCTTGGTGTGTTGCGGTTGTGACAATAGTGTTGGTTGCAACCACTAGTACATAACCGACATTTAGTGTCAGTTATTTAAGGCCTTTAGTGTCAGTTTCTAAGCGACTCCAATGTGGGCAACGCTAAAAGCCCAGCCATAACACGTCGTTTCAAAAACCGACGCCAAAACCCTTCGTGCGCCACCAAAAACGAACTAGCAGGGCACTATCAGTGTCGGTTATTAGGTAAGAAACCGACGCCATATACCTTCGCGCCATAGAAGGGCGCCATCTTGGGCACTATCAGCTTTGGTTATGAAATAAGAACCAACGTCATATAAACCCCAACACGGCCGTGCTGGCCAGCACGACCGTGGTGTCTGGTCCGCTGCCACGGCCGTGCACTCCCAACACGGCCGTGCTGGCCAGCACGGCCGTGGTGTCTGGTCCGCTGCCACGGCCATGTTGGCCAACACGGTTGTGGTGTTAAGAAAATAGACGTCGGTTAATATTAGAAACTGACATTGTAACGATGTGGCGTCGGTTTTATACAAATAACCGATTCCTATTTTTTGTTTTTTTTTCTGTCAGTCTGCAGACCTGCTGTATGGCTGGTCACAGGATGAGAAACCTGCAGTTCAGTTATGAACTGCAGGTTTTACGACATCCATTGATATCATCTAACAACAGGCCACAAACCTGCAAAATTAATAGCAAAAATATTCACACATTTAGCAATGCAACCGACAGTTCCATTTCATTTTCACACATTTAGAAACATTCATGTAGCTAGCAATCTACAATTCCATTCATTTTCACATTCACACATATAGAAACATTCATATAGCAACCAATAGTTTCATTCATTTTCACTCAGACACATGTAGAAACATCCAGACATGTAGAAACATTCACACATATTATAATTCAGAAATTCATTTACAAAATATCATTCTTTAGTCATTATTCACTATCAACATCCCAATTATATCTTAAATCCCCCACTACTTGTATGGTTGTTGCCCATTCTTCTCTTACTTCATTTAATTCTCCCATCGTATAGGGAGCATGTACATCTGGTAAGGTTGTTCCTGTAGTGTGGTCAGTTTTAAACACCTGTAAAGAGAATGATGTATATATATAATTAATGAGCTATAAATAAGATTGATATATTTCATATTATATATCTAATGAGACTATATAATACCTCAGCAATACAATCGATGTCCATTGCGGAATATTTGATAAGCATATGCATAAATCGCATCACATAGTATCCACATGCCCATCCGTTGTCTTGTGTAGCACACTATAAATTCAAACATACAAAATATTAAAAAATACAACTAATTAAGCACTGTTCACATAAATAATATATACATATATTGCAGTCGGGAACTTACTTTCACGTTCTTCCAAATTATTGGCTGGTTCTTTTTTGTGGGGACCTTTCCTCCAGCCTTTTTGAACTCATCAAAACCCCTACATGTTAATGTAATACAGTACATTGCATAATTAAATAGTAATGTAATAACATATGTTAACGGATATGAAAATGAAATATTTCTCACCGGAATAATGCCATTTTCATTATGTGTCCATATTTTGTATTCAATTTACTCCCCTTAGGATCTAGATAATAGACAGTGAACGTCTCAGGGACAATAACCAGTAACTCCCAATGCATACCACTAGAGGTAAAAAAGTTAAAAATTAATAACTCAAAATCCACAATAAAAATGTATTTTTCTTAAGTCCAAATTATAATAAGCAAAGTAAACTTACTCTACATTGAATGGAGCCATTATCATCGTCTTCTTATTTTGGGAAAAAATTGTAAAAGCCTCACAACAGTATTGTTGAACTGACGAAGGGTCTTTAGCTACTAGACTAATTAAAGATGGAATAAAAAATCCTACATGTTCGAATGCAAAATCTGCACATATCTTGTCTAAGTAGCTGCAAAATATGTATTAATTACGTATGCATTAATAAATAAGAAACCAGATCACCAGACCCTACACAAGGTATATGGATGTATAAAGAAGATCTCACCTTATCCATAGCTCTATCACAGATGTATTTAGCTAATCATATCGAAACAACTCCAAAATATCTTGTATAAATAGTTTGCTTTCGTATGATTGACCTGCAACATCTGAATCTATAGAAACAATTATAGGGCAATTTATATCATGTTCGCCTAACCATATTGCCATACCCCTATAGTTAGGACCTAACGGGACAGGTAGGTCCTGTGTAACCCAACTGGGTAATGTAGGAGGTGGAAGTGGAGGCCTAGATGTTGTGGGTGTCTTCTTTTTAACCTATATATATATAATAATTTCAGATCAACTGACATCATATACACACACTAACAATTTAACGTAATGTAAATTTACCATACAATTTCAGTAAAGATGACATCTGCTTTTAGCCACAATATCACTCCGCCTTCTGCCTCACCAAGCATTTCACAATCTGGGTGGGCATATGGAAATGGAAGATCCATCCACTTGGGGAATATATGTACCAGGCTCACACAAATCCAACCAGTTGGTAATGGAGACCCGTGAAACATATCCCCTGGTAGGGATGGGTAAGCAGATGCCTCTGCAATGACATATTCATTAACTTTTATACGGCATGGCTTCAACACCTACAATTTTTTGTGTAAAGAATGTTATATACATATATGCATATCATCTTTTTTTGAAACGACTACAATTTCATATATACATATCATCTTGAATTAAAAAAATAGTTACTATGTCATAAAAATACTTACAGCGAATTTGCTAGGTGGTGGGTCTATAGGATTACTCCCAACCTCTGCAGTAGGAGTAGAGCCTGCAATAGGAGACACCATAGGTACTATCTGGTAAGTGGCAGTCTGAGATGCCTGCCACTTTTTCATTGCTTCTTCGAGTTTCCTATCAAATATCTTATCTACCTATACATGGATAAAAGAAACGTCAAATTCTAATTATTGAATTCTCTTTTACAGTAACATCGACAAGGAAAAAATATGTTACCTCTTCTTGTGAAAGTCCCACTTTTGGGACATGTTTGCGCTGGGATGGCCCAAAAAAAGCTTTGATGCCCACACCAGCACCTGCAGCCCTAACACGTCCAGGATGCTCTGGGTTACCCAGAGCAACTGTCAATTCATCCCTTGTGCCCTCAGGGATGAACTTGCCTTGTTTCCTCAGCTCGTGCATCTCCCGCTAATCGCCAAAACAAAAATTTGTAATTAAGTAAACACCACAAATAATCAATATTCGAACGATTGTAGTAAGAGTTGTATTTTACCATTTTTGCAGCCGCCTCAGCAGTTGCGGGCTTCCTTATTTCTCCCTTCTTATTTTTCCTCCCAGCTATCCAGATATCATGGTGAGGCAGAGGTGTGCTACCTATAGTGGAGGACTCCTGAGTAGCAGTAGACTGAGTAGTAGCCTCAGACTGTAGTCTTTGGCAAATGCCTGCATACCCCTTTGGACCCATTGTGTGGTCATGCACATTCAGTGCACGCCTTGATCTTTGTGCCTCACTGAGGGCCTAGTTAGTATGCACATTAATGATTTGGTTAGTAATAGTAAATGTTAATCTTGAATAGGTGAATACAACATATATTAATGAGATTGGGACTAACGCGTAATACCTTGAATTCATCTGTTTGTCTTGAAGTAACAAACGCGTCCCATTCTTCTTTGTCCAGGAAGTTCCACTAATCTGTGGCTGTCTTCTTCCTCTTGTCAGCTTCTTTTATGTATTCTCGGGTGAGATTTGTCCTATAGTTCCTTAGGACTCTCCCACAACGTTGCATCATGCATTTACGATGCAGCTTTTCATCCAATTCAAATATACTCTGCAAATTAGAATTGCAAATTAATAATAACTCACACATAAATCCTTCCATATTATGTCTTTCTTCTCCTTAGAAACTTTATGCCAAGAATCTATCTTACAACCATAATGGCTACGAGTAACATACCCAAGATATGAAACAAATGAATTGCGATTCACACCAGATGCATTTCCTGCATTATCAAAATCCACAACAAGTTTGGGTCCATTGCCCTTTTGCACTATTAACTTCTTCATCATAGTGATGCCCCTTCTCCTGTCAACTTTTTGGTATTGCTGATCAAGTGCCTCAAGTGCTTCAGATGGTACATGTGCATCATCAACCTAAAATTTGACAAAATAAACACATTTACAAGATATAACTATAAATGGACATATAGATATAGATATATGATATATTTTTAAAACTTACATTGTGAGGCGGTGCATTGATGTCCTCACCCTCACGGTAATCATCAGCACAGTCATCAGGAGAATGCTCAGCCATCTGAAAGTTCACATTCACATTGTAAAGTTCACATTGTAAAGTAATTCACATTGTAAAGTAATTCACATTGTAAAGTAATTCACATTATAAAGTAATTCACATTGTAAATTTCACATTCACATTATAAAGTAATTCACATTGTAAAGTTCACATTCACATTGTAAAGTTCACATTTAGAAAAATAAAACATATAAAAAATATAAACATGCCTCTAATATTGCGATTTTTTATCAATTAACAATCCTTCATTGTGATCTCCGTGCACATACAAGTCATCATTAGCTTCAATATTTGCTGGTGTCGGCAACCCAACTGAGAATGGACTGGAGTCATCATACTTATCATAGTATTGTTCTTCATCTATAGGATCTTCAATGAATTGTCTTTTACCATGAAGAACAACCGACCTTTATCATTTACAAGATTATCGATATAAAATACTTGTTTCGCATGTGATGCCAATATGAATGGTTCATCCTTCTCGCCAATCTTTTCAAAGTTCACTAAAGTGAAACCCAATTCATCCACTATAACCCCTTTGGTGTTATCAACCCAATTACATTTGAAGAGTGGAATTCTGAAATATATGTAGTCAAACTCCCATATGTCTTCAATGACACCGTAATATGACATTTTAGCTTCACGTGGACTCTTATCCTTTGCACTTGCAAAAAACATAGTCGATGCTTGAAGGGTGACCCCACTGTTTTGGACGACACTCTTATCATCTTGGCACTTTGTGTAATATGTGAATCCATTAATGTCATACCCTTCATAAGACATAACAGTCAATTTTGGTTTAAAGGTGAGGCATTTGATAGTTTCAGTAATATCATCTGGTGTTTGAGATAGTTGATGTAAGACTTTATTTTCAAACCACTTAATATATGTCTTGTTATGCTCTCTAGCAAGCCACATTGTATTGGCTCGAGGATATTGTCTCGTGATGAAATTGGTATGTTCCTCGATATAAACGTTCACTTCATCCATGTTGTGTAAAATATACAAGTGACCTTGTTCCAACTGCTCACGGCTAATTACTTTCACACGTGATCCCAGAATTCCTTTGCCAAATTGCTCGTCAATATTCTTGTCATTATCAGGAGTGTCATTACCACGGAGAAAGTCATTGCAAAAATCCATAACCTCTCTCGCCACATAACCCTCGATAATACTCCCTTCAAGCCGATAATGGTTTCGAACATCACTTTTAAAAACGTTCATGTATCGTTCAAAGGGATACATCCAATGCAAGAAAATTGGTCCCAACATTTTCACTTCCCTAGTCAAGTGGACAACAAGATGTACCATGATATCAAAGAATGACGGAGGAAAATACATCTCAAGCTGACAAAGGGTAACAACCACTTCTCTTTGCAATTTATCGAGAGTATCAGGGTCAATAAATTTGCTGCACAGACTATTGAAAAAGAAACAAAGTCTGGTGATTGCAAACCTTACATGCTTCGGCAATATAGATCTAATTGCCACAGGCAATATTTGTTGCATTAGAGTGTGACAATCATGAGATTTAAGACCTATCAACTTCATATCTTTCATTGATACCAATCTACGGATGTTGGATGAGTAACCCTGTGGCACCTTAACATTTACCAAACATTCACAAAAAGCTTTCTTCTCATTTCTAGACAATGTGTAAGAAGCGGGAGGTAAGTATGTTCTCCGATTTCCCATTTCATGAAATTCTGTTAATTCTGACCTTATTCCCATTTCACGTAGGTCCAACCTGGATTTTATCCCATCTTTAGTCTTACCTGGTATATTCAACAAAGTACCAATGACACTATCACATACATTTTTCTCAACATGCATGACATCGATACAATGCCTGACTGTCAAAGAACTCCAATAAGGAAGATCCCAAAATATTGACTTCTTCTTGAATAAAGATTTGTCACTCCGTGTGGCCATAGTACATTGTGATCTCTTACCAAATTCATTAACAAAGTCTTTTACTCTTTCATAAACAACCTCCCCTGGTATAGGTTTAGGTGCACTCCGTTCCTCATTCAATCCATTGAATGCTTTGTGCTTCCTACGATACAGATGAAATTTTGTAAGAAACCTTCGATGACCGAGATATACAGTCTTACTGCCATGTTTTAGTCTTGTTGAATCAATGTTCTTTTCACATATAGGACACGCTTTAGCTCCTTTAACACTATATCCAGACAAATTCCCATATGCTGGAAAGTCATTAATAGTGCAAAACAACATAGCATGCAAACGAAATGTCTCTCTTCGTGAAGCATCATAGGTCATCACACCTTCACCCCAGAGTTTCTTTAAGTCATCAATCAGAGGTTCAAGATAAACATCGATGTCATTTCCAGGTTGTTTAGGGCCCGATATTAACAACGACAATACTACATACTTATTTTTCATACACAGCCAGGGAGGAAGATTGTATATAATAAGCATGACTGGCCAAGTGCTATGTTGGCTTCTCAATGTCCCATACGGATTCATCCCATATGTACAAAGCTCAAGTCTTAGATTCCTGACTTCTTCACTAAATTCAGGGTACAATAGATCAATCTTCTACCACTGTGAGGAATCAGACGCATGTCGTAGGATCCCATCATTATTTTTCTTAACATCTGCATGCCACCTCAAATTCTTCGCATCTATCGGATTGGCAAACAAGTGTTGAAACCATGATATTATAGGTAGATACCACATCACCTTGACAGGAGAACCAGTTTTGGACTCCCCCGAAGTCGTCAATTTATACCGTGACACACCACATTTTGGACAATCTTTCAAATCCACATAGTCATTTTGAAATAATACACAATCATTCGGGCATGCGTGTATCTTCTTGGCATCCATTCCCATTGGGCACAACAATTTCTTTACCTGGTATGTTGAGATTGGCAACTCGTTTCCTTCCGGAAGAATTTCTTTCAACAAAGTCAACAATGAAGTGAAGCTTTTGTCTCTCCATCTATTGTTAGCTTTCAACTTATACAATCTCAACACAGTGCTAAGCTTCGTAAACTTAGTACAACCTGTGTATAACGATATCTCAGCATCATGCACAATGTTTCTAAAATTTGGAGGTGGATCGGTGTGCTCTACCCCACAACTGTCCAACATCGCATCAATGATGTCTACTGGAACCGGTTCATTCACATCTACGTCATCGTAGGCAATTTCTTCTTCCACACAAGCATTGCTATCGACATCCATTGGTTTCGGGTTTGAAATCTCTCCATGCCAGTGCCATTCTGTATAGCCTTGTATAATCCCGTTGCACATGACATGACTTTTGATTTCATCACCAATGCTGACTTTCAAGTTGTTACCGCAATGCCTACATGGACAGTAGAACCTATCTCCAGGTTTTTTACTATGTTCCTCGACAAATCTAATAAACTGGTTAAAACCAGAAATAAACTCTGGGGTGCAGCGATTGCGAATGGACATCCATGATCTATCCATTCTATGATCAAAGAGAAATCAAATACACATTACAACAAGATTAGGGTCTAGGGTTAACAGATTAGAGTTTTTGCATGGTTAATTAAACCTTTAGGCCAACAAATACATGTGTTGTCATTCTTATATATAATAAATGTGTACCACCTATCCCATTCTTGAACACCTAATCTCACTAGTAAGTGTATAATGTGTATTGGGTTTTCAAGAAAATTTCAGTAGCATTTCCTCGATGTTCTCTAAGTACATATGTACTTAGAGAACAAACGGGGAAATGCTGTCAAAATTTTCTTGAAAACCAAATACACATTATACACTTACATCCTAAGTGAGATTAGGTATTCAAGAACAGTCCCAAACTGGGGACTATCCAAGATTTACTCCTAATGAGTATATCTTGGACGGGTTTCTAGGCCAACAAATATATGTGATGTCATTCTTATATATAATAAATGTGTACCACCTATCCCATTCTTGAACACCTAATCCAACTTGTAAGTGTATAATGTGTATTGGGTTTTCGAGAAAATTTTGGCAGCATTTCCCTTCTGTTCTCTAAGTACATATGTACTTAGAGAACAAACGGGGAAATGCTACTGAAATTTTCTCGAAAACCCAATACACATTATACACTTACATCCTAAGTGAGATTAGGTGTTCAAGAACAGTCCCAAACCGGGGACTATCCAAGATTTACTCCTAATGAGTAAATCTTGGATGGGTTTCTAGGCTAATGAGTACATATCCACTACATGTATTTGCTCACTTACATAGCATCACTCACAATTAGAGCATTATTAAATAATAAATCAAGAATTCAATAGTTTCAAACATGCAATAATTCACAATTAGAGCGATAAGATTCACTTTGTACAAACATACATGACATAATTCAGGCACAATAGCAGGTGTGGTCATTGACCCGATTCAACAATCTAAGAATAATTTTAGAAGAGTAATGTAGCACAACATTATAGGCTATCTGATTATAATTGAGCAATATAGCATAGCACGGCCGTGCTATGCAGCATGGTCATCCTACCAACACAGCCGTGCTGCCCAGCACGACCGTGCCAACCTACGATTTCATACACCTCAGCAGAGGAAGAAGAGGAGGAAGAAGAGCAGAGCAGGTACCTTTGGCGGCGTTCGCGGGGAGAGTAGAAGCAGCGAGCAGTAGGAGTAGGAGAGCAGGCCACCGGAGCAAGATAGAAGGTCACCGAAGAAGGAGATAAGGCTGCCGGAGCTGGGGCAGAGGGCAAGCGACGACGGAGGTGGGAAGAGGACCACCCAAGCGAGCGGAGCAGCGCGTGGCCGAAGTAAATGGCGACGGAGGAGAAATCCCCGGAAATCGCCAAACCCTGGAGTAGGAGCTGCGCGAGACAATGAATGAAACAAAGAAAGGGGAAGAGTCAGGCTCGTGGGTGTTGTTAAGTTATCAATCGGCGTTGGTTATTGAAAACAACCGACACTTAAACCTAAAGGTGTCGGTTCTACAAACCAACCGACACCTATTCTTAACGATAGTCGTCGGTTTTTACTAGAAACCAACCGGCGTCTATCTAAATACGCCGATTAAAAAAATTGTTCTCAATTAATGACCATAGTCGTCGGTTTCTTTCTAAAACTGACGCTCATAGGGGTGTGAAAATTTTCCCGGGAAAACATGCGAAAACCCATAAGCGTCGGTTATTGTATTACAACCGACGACCAAAATGTTCCCAATTTTTGTATCACAAATAACCTTTCGTCGTCGGTTTGTTAGTAAATAACCGACGCCATATGTCAAATTTTGGAGGTAATTTTTTTCATGCGAAATTTGGGATTTGGCGGTTAATTTTAGGCGTCGGCTATTTATTCTAGAATCGACGCTAAATAGAAAGCGATACCCGTGTCTGGCCACTCCTCTCCGATATATGTTGGTTTGTGTTTTAAACTGACGCTGTAGGTTTTAGGCGTCGGTTCTTTGTTAATAACCGACGACTGGAAAGTGACTTCAAAAGCCATTTCTGTAGTAGTGAACCCATGAGCTGTTTCGATTGGGATGCCCTAGTTGAGTGTCATTTTCTCCTACCTTGACTTGGTAGGACCTTGCTTATATTTCAGATGAATTCTTTCTCTTGTGTTGAAGACACCCCCTGTCCTTGTTTTGGGTCACGACATGCTATCCCTTGGGTGGTTGAACCCTAACCCTAGCTGATGTGACCCAGTTTCTTGTGGGATGAGACTTGATACACCCTTGGTGAGTCATGGTTGTGACATGAGGAAGGTTATCCATGATCGTTCCACCATGGGTGATGGTGGCCGCGACTCAAGATGGTGGTGGTCGCTACACATAATTGAGGTATGGTAATGATACATGCTTGAGTACCTAACCCATGTACATCTATGAGTAATTTTTGAGGCACATGTAGTGCTGTGTGGATGATAGCTTGCTTAATCTTAATCATGCTTCTTAACTCTAAGTGTTCAAAGGATGTGTACGATGCTTCTATATTTAGGGTTTAGTTCTTGTATGCATCTACAAAATCCTAATTGGCTAAAGCTTGGAACCCTAAACCTAATGTTGAATTATGTGTTTGCTTTCTCTCTTCAGATGTTAATCGTGTAGAATGTTTTTCTATCTCTTGTTTACAAGCCCTAACCTTGCAGGTGATATGTATGCCATGGCTTATGTATGTTACAGTGATGGTTATGTGATATATGGTGGTGTTTATGCACACTAATGAGACAATCTGTGATGATGAACATGCAAGGCTTAATGTGATAGGTCATATGATCTAGTGATGGCTTGATGCCTATTGAGAGGTGATGTCCTCAAGTGATGTGATTAAGGGATTAAAATTCCATGGTTATATGTGATGTTGATGATTTCCTTATGGATGGAAAAACTTTGAGTACCATGTGGTGGTTGTGTGACAAGATCATACCTTATCTGTTTTACATCTTTTGGAGTCACAACACACCCTTATTATTGTAGAGTTTGTTTTAACTTTATACGTTGTAACTTGATTGATGCTAAAAGTCACCCAATCGACTAACTAATCAAGTGAAACATAATCATGTAGTTTTCCCTGTGTCATAGATCAAATTCCAAGGTCAGATTTATTTGTTTGATTGGTGAAATAAGTATAACTTGAAGCGCATATTTTTGAATATGTGGGGTGCAAGTTTAGTATCTCCTTGCATCCTTAATTACAAGTTGTATGAGATGGCTATGCATGAGTCGATCTCCTTGTGATATGAATGGCCATGAGTGAGCCACTCCTTCTTAAAAACAGCCATGTGTGAGCCTGTACTTCTAGCGTTGTTACCTGTACTAAGATGGGCTAGGTATTTATGTTTATGGATGGCCATGCATGAGTTGATCCTTGTGCTAACTATATGTCACTCTTTTATAGTTGACTAATATGTCTCTGTGGTGTTCTCTTGAGATGACCAAGTGGTGTTGGAGAGGTCATGTATTCTGACTCTTCCATGGAGCTTATATGGCACTGATTTCGACTTAGCAGTGGTCAGTTGGATTTGGGTGGTATGACTAAAATCCTTAGGGCATAATAAAAGATGCAACACAACCGTTTAGTATAATATTTATATGCTTAGGTGACATACATCTCACATTGGTTGAGCCTCTGCCTTGTCTTTTTACTAATTTCTTGAATTATAAGATGGTAAGAGAAGTCAACTATTATACATGTTCTTCATATTCCTTTTTAGAACATAACTTGATCTAATAATCAGTGGTGGCTGCCCAATCTTGTTTAATCTATTTTAGCAGTTATATACATATCATTTAGCTGAATTTACTCATCTTTTTAATATGTTGTTTTACCTGTTTAGTTTACATGTGCTTTAATAGCATTGACGGAGATTATATCTCTCATTGGGAACCTCGTGGGTTTCCACATCAATTGGGTGACCATGCATGAAGAGGTAGAGGTCGTGTAGTTCAGGAAGAGTAGCTACAATAGTAGTATCTGAAAAGGTTGGATGTGCTTCTAGTCTTTTGGTGTTAGAGTCCTAGAGTCATCCCTGTTCACTTAGGTCCTTGGGGTGATTTGAGATGTTTTGTGGTGATGTAATCGATATGAGTTTTTGATTTGTTTATATACGTGGAATCAATATCTTATGTGACAGGAATGTTGACCTATAGTGATGTAAGCACCACTTGACATGTTATATACTGCATGTGGCAGGCTTGGTAGACTCATATGTAATAAGTTTTTGGATGATGGTGCTTTAATGAAATTGATTTTAATTGCCTGTGTTTTCTGGTAATCTGTTTTCTCAGTGTTGTTTCCACTTTTGGTTTTGAGTAATCTCATGTTTTGGTACAACGGGGTGTCACATGCACAACTACAATGATGAGATATTGTCATTGGACTTGCTCCAGGACCAGGTATATCATCGAAACCTTCCTTTCCATTATATAGTTATTGACGCAATCTGTTGGTTTAATGGGGAATATGGTAATACTTTTTTTGTTTCTGCTGGCCACCTGATGCCATATTTCCCTATAGGGAGGAGCAAAGTTGTGGGCAACAATGCCTTTTAATTTGTACTATATGTCTTATTTATGATCTGGTGTCATCTTTTAGTAGATCCAATAATTTTTTCCTCCATCCTCCTTATTTCACAAATGAGGCAAAGTAGTACAAAGAGAGGGAGAGAAAAGAAAATTGAAGGGAGAATGTAAAGAGTGTGAAAATAACACATTAATAAGTAAAAAAACACAATATAACACACATGAACTCTAGTGAAGGAGGAAAGTTTTGCTGAGAGAGAAATGGAGAGAGAGAGAGATAAATCAGAGGGAGAAGGGAACTAGGGGAAGTAATTTGTTGTCATCTATAATCAATGTATTTTTTATGTTCATGTGTCTAGTTATCTATAATCCAATGCCTTGTTTTCCTCTCTCCTACTCAATTCATGCCCCACTTTCCTCCTCTTGTAACTTCACTCTCACATATTAGTATATGAGTGAGAAATAAAACATTAATGTGTCATTAGAAACAAATTATAACACACATGAACACAATTGGAGGACTAAAGTAACAAATTAGTATGTGACAAATTGCAAATTATAACACATGTGAACATAAATGGAGGAGGGAAGTAATGACATGATAGAGAAAGATAAAAATAAGAGAGATCATGGAAGTACTAGGAATTAACACATTATCATGTCACAAAAAATTATAATATATATATATATGAATACAAATGCAGAAGTGAAGTGGTGAGAAGAGAGAGAAGATAAAAATAGGAGAGAGAAGAAAGGATGTTAGAAATGACACATTAATTTATGACAAAAAAACAAATTATAAAACACTTGAACAAAATTGAAGGAGGAAAGTAGTGTGAATAGAGAGAAAGAGAAAACAAAGAGGGAGAAGGGAAGTAGTGGGTCATTTATAATCAATGTGTTTTCTCATGTCTGATGTCTTGTAATCTATGGTATAGTGTCTTGTTCTTTCAGTATGTATCCCCATAGAGCCAATCCTATGATGACTGTAATGGGGAATCATATATTTGCTTTGATAATAATTGAGGTAATTTCATCTATTATGTTTGTCTCAATCATGAGATGATGACACATTCGTGGTAGATGTCTAAACAATGATGTTTCTTGATGACATATGTCTTCAGGTTGAGGACTTGAACAATGAAATCATATGTATGATAATAGTACATCATTCTTCTTATGTACGTAGTCAAATGTTACTATGGAAGCAAAATAGACAACTATAATACAAAGATTAGAGTGTGTTTTCATTGATGACAAAATCTCATCAGTCAAGATATGTGATATTAGACGAAACACATATGTGCTTGTTAGAGAACAACATACTGGATAGACCCACCTTGATAGTGATACATGGAGATTGTGGAATGGTAGTCAAAATTAGCTCTCATAGGGATAGTGGTGATTTTGGTTATTAGACTTGAAGTCACTACACTCATGACATGTCATTCGATGCATTTTGACATCATGCAATGTGACTTTTTAAATAAGAGTTGCCATAAAGGTGGTGCTCAAGTGCATTGTGTCACATGGGGACTGAGTGTGAGTGATGTAGATGGGATTTGTCCCTCTTACTGGAGTTGATTCCTGGCCACTTGATAAGAGAGACTGAGAAACATATGGCCATACTCATGTGAATCAAAATATGATATGTGAGCTCACATGCATCTTAGACAATCTGCTCTAGTTCAAAGAACATGGATTGAATGATAAGAGGATGATGATCCCATGCCTTGAGTTTAATCTGGATATGATAGAAAAAGGATCTATATGATCACTATAACACTAATCAGAGATTGTAGGTTGAAGTTTCTCTCCAACTTTCCAATTACTTGGGTAATAATTATGTGTTGCTAGATACCACTCATTACTTGTGATGTCACAAATTACTTATGGACATTCACTGCCAATGTAATTTGGGACCTATAGGGTCACATGCAAAGGCTACACCTAGAATATGAGCTTATTCATGAATAAGGTTTAACTTGATTACTAAAATGTATAGGTATCTAATTTAAATAAGATTGGCTGGACTGGAAAATGAATTGACCTATTCAGAATATGAACCGACCGATTCAGATTCTGAAATGACTGATTTAGATTGTGAATTTCTCAGTTCAGTGATCAACAAATTTGGATCAAGGATTAATTCTGACATCATGTTGTGCATTAGTCATCACATTAAAACCAATATGTTTATGAATAGGAAATAATATGAACTCACTGGTTCAAGTGTTAAATCAATCATTTCACATATGAATTGACTGGTTCAGGACTGAAGCAATCTTTCATGATTTGTAGCTTCTACAAAATTCATGAAATTGCATTTCTTCAACTCTCAATTGATCTAAAAACCCTAACCCTAGATCTCCTATAAATAGAGTGGCAGTCAAGGATTTCAGGAGACATAACAAAATCTATGACAATTGTTGTCCTCACAAAGTTGTGGCAAAGTGAGAGCCTAAGCAAGTCTTACTTGTAAAAGGGAGAGACAACAACGGAAAGAAGATGACGCTAGCACATAAAAATCAAAGGGACACCTCCTTCCTATCTGTTCTAAAAGAAATATAGGAGTTCCTGATAGTCTGTGTGGATTATGTGGAGGAATGAAGGTCATTGACACACGCTAGGAGGATATCATCAACTACTATTTGTGGTGCTATACCAGGAGGCCACCACCGACAACCATTTGGGTGCTTCTTAAAAAAGAAGTACGCTCCAGAAAGGGTAGTTGTTGGGCTAGCTCTAGGGCTAGGTATATGCCTTGCAACCTTCCTTCCCAATCCATAGTTACTAGCACGATCTACTGGTTAGTGGGGAATACGACAAGAAATTATTTGTTTTGGCTGCCATCTCTTGCCATATTTTACTACATGTAGTGATTTGTTTTAATTTATAATGAATGTGTTATCTCCTGTCTCTGTCTTGTTATCCTTGGTCTACTATGTTGTTCTCTACTCTTCTCCACATTTCACTCCTCAATTCCCTTGTCTTGTATTATCTCCCTCTTAAATTAGTATGTGAGTGTAAAATAACACATTATGTAACCAGAAATGCACATTGCAATACACACATGAACACAAATGGAGATAGGAAATAGCACATCACTACATGACATAGAACAAATTAAGACACATGCAAACATAAATGTAAAAGGAAGTACTAATGAGAGAGACAAAGAGAACTTCAAGAGGTATGAGGGAAGTAGTGAGAAATAACACAGTAATATGAGATATATAACCCACATGGACACACATAGAAGGGAAATATTGTCAAGAAAGAGAGAGAGAAAATATGAGGGAGGACAAAAGTAGTAAAAAGCAAAACATCATTATGTGATAAAATATATATAATAAATACTTGAACACAAATATAGGTGGGAAGTAACGGGAAGATAGAGTGAAAGAGAGAGTGAATTATAAGAGGGATGAGGGAAGTAGTGTGTAGTAATTTGTTTTTCTGTAAAATCAATTTTTTAACACTAGTATGATGTCATGTTATCTTTGGTCCAATTCCATTCTCATCCTCATTTTACTCATCACTTTCCTCATCTTGTATTTTATATTTTCTAAAAAATAAGAGAGAGGATATACTTTCTATTCTTCTTTATTTATCTCTCCCACTCTATCCCTTTCTCCCCCTATCTTTTTTTTCTCTCTCTCTCCCTGGAAGGCCATCTCATCACTTGGCAGTCCATCACATGTATTACCAATCAACAACTTCCAACTAGCTGCCCCCATACAAAGAATCCCAAAATGGGTTCAATTTCTATGCCATATAGTTGCTTACAGTGCAAATAAGTTCTAATAATGTGTATATATTGTGGTGAATTTGTGCGCACAAAAAAATATATTGCAAACTCTCATAAAATAGTACCTTTTATAATATCTCTGTGAAAATAATTTTTTAAGGTAATTTTGGTGTAAGATTATCACTTCTAAATCTAACATACGAAACTATTTTTTTTAAATAAAATAATAAAATCATACTTCATTGATGTTAGTGGTAAAAATTCCATCACAAGAATCACTTTCCTTTTTTGTTTTATTTATATTTTTATAAATCACAAACATAAGTGATATTTTTCATGTTGGAGCTAAATGTGGTAGTTCTACTCAAAGTGTGTGATATTGTAACTCATTTTCAGAAAGTGCCACACAGTTTTAGAATTGAGTCATGGGATCATACACTAATAAAGAAGTTTTACAATGCTTGGAACAAGAAACTTGGATTCCAGGACATGCACACTTTTTTGTGAGATCCCATCGTGTTATACATGCATGTTTGGTGATCCATTCATGGCCCTTGTCATTTGTTTACCAATGTAAAAAACATATACAAGCTAGTTGTTGATAGTGTTGGATGTTATGTCTCACTCAAGCGTTACCCTGACAGATTCACCCGTCAATGAATGTAAATTATGTGTTTATGAATGCATGTTATAGGAGTGTAAACTTCCACACACACAAAAAACTATGTTGGTGTACTTTGATAGAGAAATACCTTTTAAAGAAATTCCATAAAGTAATTTTGGGTATAAATAAATTTTGTTTAAATTTCTATTTCTCAACTTTAATATGAGATCAAAAAAATGAGAAACCATCCCTTGTTTGGTGGTTTTAACAATAAAATACAAATAGAAATACAAATTGGAAAACTCCTTTGATGCTAGAGAAAACACCACCACAATTGTCATTGTACTTTACTATTTAGTTTCATCGTTTACTAATAATTTCTTATTAACACTAAACATCTAAGTTATTTCTCACTTTAGATCTGGAAGGGGCAGTTTCTACTCAAATTGTCTTGTAATGTACATTATTTATTCAGAGATACTACATAAGGTATTATTTTGATAAGGTGTGCAAAATCTTCTTGTCTTCATTTTATCTTCCTATGGGGTGCATACTTGTATAACATTTGTAGTTCAATCACCATTTAGTACCAATCTACCGTAGTAAAATTATCCAATAGAATAATAGATCTTTGAAGCATTATATGCTAGGTATATGTGAATCATGCTAAATTGCATTATCATCATTTTGATCATATCAATCATACCATTTTTGTCCATGCTCCAATTTATTGGGACCATCATACCAAAACATATTCAACATGTAGTTCCCTAAAAATTAACTTGTTATGTGATCAGTTTGGATGACCCACATTCTAAGAGAGTAAGAGAAATATGCAACAAAACTGGAGAGATCATAGGCACTTTTGGAAAGAAGTCCCATAAAATAGGAGAAAATTACACCCAAAGAAGATAAGAAACTCTTTGGCAAAACTTAATGGCCACGGTCCCCTTTAGGAAGCATGCAAGGTATGTGCATGCCACTAAGAGATAACAGTCCAAAAAACAATCACATATAAATGGGGTTTTATATTAAACATAATATGTCTTCTGAGAAATCATGTAAAATTTTGGTTATGATTAAATATACATTTTCAGATGTGTTCTTATCCAAAAAAGGATCCAAATTCTAAGAAATATCAACTAAAATAGGGTATGTATTAAAGTTGTATTTAGTTTAGGATATCTTCAAGGAACTATAGGGCCTAGTGCCAATGTTGTACCATGACATATCCGTACATTTGTCTCCCTTAATTTGACTCAATATGAAAAAATTATTTAGATCCACTTCTTGTACCTACTTAATTTGTATTTGTAGTTTATACACACTTTTATTTAAGTTTACCTATGTGTAAATACAATTGATATAGATAGTTATATATATAAATCAACTGTATATCAACTAAAATGTCATTTCACACTACAATACAAAAGTCCACTACTTTTTTTGAACTGTGAAAAATGTATTGAAGGATACGAACCAAACTTCCCTTCCAAAATAAATCATCTTTCATAGTTAAATGGATTGGTTAGAGACAATACATCAGACCACCAGGAGGAGAGGATATACAAAGGGTAGAGGAGTTAGCAGTTGTGTCTCACATCATTGTTCTTTGTTTATTTTCTTTAGAAAATAGGATGAGGGACATGAACATATTGGAGGAATAGAAGAATCAAGGAATAGGGCTACTTGATGATGGGAAGTAAAGAGAAGGTTCATGAATGAAGTAGTTAGCTTATAGTCCTTCTTTTTGACATGCGTAAACTATGTGTATGAAATTCAAGTGTATGCATCACATAATATAGATGTTTGAGCCTCAAATGTTGAAATTAGGGAAACATTTTCTAAAAAATACTACTAGCTATGATCTAATCAGCTAATCCTATAAAATATGATGGGTTTGTTGTTTTATGACTAAGATCAAGAATAAAATTTGAATCAAGTGAATGTGCTCGGGAATGGATGGATTCCATAAGATTATAGTTTCATCACGAAATGCATTGCAATCAACTTAATTTCATCAATTTGTTTACCCTTATCCTAGACTAAATACATGTAGCAAATATTACCCACTACCTGAGTGTAATACACTACCTATACGAAGAGAAACCCCGTTTACTTAGTGGTTTAGGAATTAGATAGGTGTGTTAATGATCACTCTAAGTTGTTCTTTCATAGTCGTAAGCCCTTTCTGGAGGCACGATATGAGCTCTGCAAATCTATAACTTTTCCAACCCCTAATCCATCTCTTGAAGCACTTAATGGCCTAATATATTAATTGTAGTGATCATGTATAAAATTTTTTGTAAGAAATTATAGATTCACATCAAGAACTAAAGTAAATATATAATTAATTCGTTAAAGTCAAATGTAAAACAATGTTGGGCTACTTCCTAGTACGAAGGAATATGGGATTAGCCCTGCATGATTTCTATAAGTGTATAAAGAGAGAAAGAGGGATAAAATGAGCTAAGCATTAGAAAACTGATGAAAAACTCTCAGAGAAGCGGTACTAATTGTCCCCTCTGATAGACACCTTAATCTACACATTCCAAGTGCAAATTCACCATATATAAGTGCATGAGTGTCTGGTGAGTGGCTATCTCCTTCATCTCAACCTCTCTCGGCTCCGTGTTCTATTGCAACAAGATAGAATGTGGTATCCCCTACTGTTCAAACTCCCTTTAGGTAATAAGTGGGGATTTTGTCGTCCTTAAGTCACAATTATTGAATCTATTGTAATTTTCAATCTAAAATGAACACATAAAGTCAGTACCACCTATAGGGTGTCGGTGGAACCGAGTCATCAGATGACTTGAATCCCTCTATAAGTGTATGTACTACCGAAAGGTTTTCTGATGACACTGAGTTTCCATCTATGAGTTCGGACTTGCTTTGGGTAAAAGGGTTAGTAACACTGACTAGGGTGTTGGTGACACTGAAGCATTTAATTCCAATTATTGATGCTTTCTGGGTGCTAAGTCAATAGAATAGGTTCCTCTTTTCAATAGCATCGACTCCACACTTGGTATTGCTGAGTTTTAGATAATTTCATGTTGGATTTTTGCATCATGTTGGTACCACCGACATAAATCTTTATGGAACGAAGCTGTACTAAAAGTGCTCAAATTACCTAAAACATGAGAAAATAATGTAAGTCTGAATAAAAAGTGATAATTTAACATAATTTGGTAGAAATACCCAATATTTGATGCAATAGTGACTCATATGCTAATAATGACTAACAATGAATAAAATTATGTCAAAATGAACAATCATGCATGAAATACATGGAATAACATCCTGTGAAAAGAAACTAAAACTTGGTGCATCAAATCCTGTAAGCTTGAATGTTGCTCGCCCTTGAGAAATAATGCCTTTAGATATGTTTGAAATAAGTCAGAAAGAGGACAAATCTTTTGTATTACATTTCTAAGTTACCCCTACCTGACGATCCCAACCCGACCCTTAGCAACCATTAAAAAAATTACTCTAAAGTGGCAAAAAATGTTCATTAAAGAGGTCCACCCTTAGATCAATGAAAAACTTTTAATAGATCCATTAACATCATAGACAATAAAGCATACACTTGATTCTCCATGTGATTCCCTATCTACATTGCTCTAACATACCTAGACAACTATGTTGGAAGCAGTTCCTCATATAGAAATGAATGAGGATATCAATCACTTATTTGAACTACCATGCAAATAAATGAGTGTAATGAAGTAGGTGGATATGAACAAGAATAAAAAATAATATCCAAATCATTTATGAAAAAAGAAAATACGATGAACCTACTAAATGAAGGGAGTGAAAATGTGTGAATGTTGATGTCTATTACTATGGTGAAATGATGAATGCACTAAATGTCTCATCCTAATAGATCAGTGTGGATATTAGAATGCATACATGTAAACTATTTTCACTGTCACCTTGAAGAAAATTAAGATTGAGTGTAAGAAATACTTTTCTCCCTCTTTATTTCTCTCTCTTTTATTTCTCTACCTTTGTATTTCAACATGAATTAAGACTTATGCTCGATCTTTTTTCAACATATAGCATTGCTTATTTTTTCATAGAGGAGGATATGGATGTATATCCTTCCACATTAATATGTTGAGACATATACATAGATATATGTTACAAAGAATGATGCATAAGAAAAATGTAATCTACATGAAATTTATTATGCAATGAATTGCTACGTACATCACAATATGTTTTAATTCACTGCAAGGAACTAGATATCATGCTACCGATTATGCTATGCAATGTAGCCAAAATGAAACAATTTGAGTTACATGATCCTTTTGAGGTGGTGAATGAAATGTCATGAAAATTTGGTGTAATCACATGATTAAGAGCTAATACCTTTCTCAACTATGATATATCCCTCTACTATCAGCCTGTGTACGGGGTGACCTTAGAATTTCTTTCTAAAAATCCAATTTAAGTCTCATTATCCATTTGTCTTGTTTGAGCTCAAACCTCATCATATTACACAAGTCTTGGATGAATTAAGTTTCCATTCATATTAACTGTCCTCAAGATGACTAACTAAAACACTTCCTCCAATTGATGTTGCCTTATACTATGAAAAATAAGCATAAAAAGATGTGATCCATTCATTACAAGGGAATGAGGAACAATTTTTTTAATGATAGATCAAATCATGATAACTAAGATCCACAATTACACTAGATAGATTGTGGATCCTACTACTTGCAACATAAGAAACGTTGAATTAAGATAAAAAATAAACATGATAAATCTATTTTCAATCCCTCCTAAACTTGAACTTGACTATGTTCTCATAGTGAGAACTCAAACTAGAGGTGGAACAGCAGTACCAAGTGCTCAATAGGGTGCTGGTGGTGGCATCTGTGGATCTTCTATTATTATCAATCTTTGACTAAAAATGTCAGTGGTACCCAGTTGTCTCATCCTTTGTCTTCCTTGATCTTGATGGGTTTGTACCACTGAGATGACTCTCAATGGTCTCGATGCTCTTTTATTGTATCTCTATGATTTCTCCTAACAAAATGCCAGTGCTACTGATGATGGCATCAGTGCTAGTGATATAAATTATCTATAAACAATTTCTAACTGATAAGGAGTTGGTATCACTGACATACTACCGATTTTGACACAAGAAATTTTTACACACTAAACAGAAGCATTAAGGCACCTTTATTACATAAATACAAGATCTATTAATGGAATGAAAAATGTAACTAATGCAAAGTCCTAAATGGAAAGTAAATACTAGAAATGAAACATGCTTTGCCTCCCACAAGCGCCCTTCTTGATGTCCTAGGCTCAACAAGATGATTTTCTTTAGACTAGTTTTTTATGGGATGGTTGTGCTAACTCATCTGGTAGTCTGAACTCCACTATATCATCATCTATCCCCATCATCAAGTAGGCTCTACCCATGCAAATGATGACATCATCCATATCTTGGAACGACCTTCTTAATAACATCTCAGACTCTCGCATTGCATGCATATCCATGACCATAAAAGAAATATGATAGATGCATTTATCAACTTTGACTAACATGTCATTTCATATCCTATACATCCTCACAATTTATCTCTATGCCAACTCGATTGTCATGGACTTCTGTATTGGTTTCTTTAGTTTCTATTTTTTGAAAGGTAGAGAGAGGAATGAGAGTTATGCTTGCTCTAGAGTCACTTTGTGCTTGTTAGAAATGTTTTCTTCATATGGAATCGGGTTGTAAAAGCACCCTCGGTCCTTTCTCATTACTAACAACCTTCCCTGGATCATAACACCTACCACTTCATCAACACGCAAGACATGCTTATCTTTTATCTGATGTTTCTTGTTGATGATATACTTCAAGAATCTTTCATATTCAGGGATCTATTCTATAACCTCCACAAGTGGGGTGTTGATGTGGAGTTCTCCAAAGATTTCTAGGAATTTCTCAAATGGCCTTTCCTCCTTACTTGCATTTAGAATATCTGAGAATGACACATGTGGCTTCTCAGCATGCTTGTATAGATGAATGTATGTCACATTTGGGTTATCCTCCATAAGCTTGCATCAACTCCACCACCTAAGATAAAACCAGGAACGCCCCCTGTGGATGGGATGGCATGTGGATGCTCCTTCTAAATTGTGGGTGCCCCTTTGTTGATTGTGACTACTCTACTATGAAGTAGAACCTTCACATGCTCTCTTTGCACGATCATTGTTTTTAGAACTGGGGGTGTGGACATAGAAATGGTGGAATCTTAAAGTTCCTTATCTTGTAAAGCTGGTGAAGATGGGGTTTACTTATTTCTTGTTGCTAACCCTTTTTCTACTAAGGTGCATGTGTGAGCATAATGCATTGACGTTCTGCATCCCCCTGGTGTTCAATATTGGCTGTGGGGAAATGGAACCTCGGGCATATACACCCAATTCGGCTCTAGAGTGTGCTGATCTGGTGACTCCCTAGTACCATGCTCTAGTTCCTTGAAAATATAGACAAAATTTTGTTGATGATGATGATGAGCTATCTCAGTGTTCCCAGGAAATCCAGGTTGAATGGGGTTTTTTTATGGATGCCACCTCCACTACCATCTAAGAGATCTTCTTTTCAATATTTTTGGTTTGAGTCCCTTGATTTTGCAACTCCTTTTTTAACTAGTCCAATAAGGACTTGTTCTGAATCACTAACCTACCTAGAATGTCTTCAATTCTATCAATCTAGCCAGTACCCCTATCCTATTGATATTATTGACACAAATACATACACTCCTCCACTCACCTCCAAATGAGGTTCCAGATTTATTCTCAAGATTCCTTGCAAGTTTATCCATATGAGCTTAGAGTTCTGTGAACTTCCTTGATTCCATAGAGCTTCTAATTGTTTCTAGTGTTTCTCTCTCTTCTCCCCAAGATTGATTCTTGGCCATGTTCTTTAGAATCTCATGAAATATTGTAGCCTTAACTTGCTCTTGCACTGATAAGACTAGTCCTCTCCCCTTTTTGTAAGACATAGTAGAATGTCCTCACCTGGCCGTATAGGTCAATCCCATGATGAGGGGCCTTCCTGAGCATTTTTTGAAATATCTCCCAAGCTTTAAAGTATGACTCCTCAACATGCTTCTTGAAGTTGTGGATCTTCCTGACTAGTTCATTTGTCTTCTGGGGTGGAAAGCATCACTTGAAGAAGGCATCAATCATTTCATCCCAAGTCTGAATTAGTTCTAGAGGGAGGCTAAGGAACCATGCCTTTTCTTAGTCTGATAGGGAATAAGAGAACAATTTAGGTATTGGACAGTGGATGGAACCCTATCAAACTTCAGCATGTCACATCTTTCCACAAAGTTTTTTATGCATGCCATCAGGTACTCCATGATGTAGTAGTGGAATGAATGTAATTTGATTAGTGCCACCATTCTAGGATCTATCTTGTAGATGTCTACATCAACCACTTGCTGTTTGGTTGACCGCTTGCCATTTCATTTTCTCCCAAACTATTTGTTCCTTAGGCATGTCCTCCAGATTCACATCAACATTGTGCAATAGGTCAGTCACCTCTACTACCTCTGACTATGGTGGTGGGGTTTGGATGATCTTCTCAGTTGATGTCCCAAACCCTTTTTCCTTAAGAAGGATCTCCTCCTAGTGTATACTGGTTGGAGTAGATTCTACGTAAGATGTGGTTCGAGTGTGAACCATGTTTCAATAACTGAAACTTAATGGCAACGTGTGAATATAGAATGCCAGTGAATTGATAACATAATTTTTTTCATTATGCTCTTGATTGAAGAGAAGATTGAAAATAAGTTATTGAAACATGGTTCACATCAACATTCTACAACATGATAGTCACCTCTACTACCTCTGACTGTGGTGGTGGGGTTTGGATGATCTTCTCAGTTGATGTCCGAAACTCTTTTGCCTTATGAAGGATCTCCTCCTAGTGTATACTGGTTGGAGTAGATTCTCCGTAAGTTGTGGTTCGAGTGTGAACCATGTTTCAATAACTGAAACTTAATGGCAATGTGTGAATGTAGAATGCCAGTGAATTGATAACATAATTTTTTTCATTATGCTCTTAACTGAAGAGAAGATAGAAAATAAATAAATAAAAAATTAGCTTAAAGTGGCCGGTCTCATCACTTGTAATGTTGGTGTTATCGTTACCGCAACAAAGGTGCCAAAAACATGATATGCCTAAACCATGTGTGTAAAACATAAGTGCACATGTCACATAATATAGGCCTATGAGGACTGAGTGTTGAATCTAAAGAAAAATTTCCCAAAAACTACTACCAATTGTAGCCTAATCAGCTAGGTCTATAAAATATGATTATGATGGTTGTTTTATGGATAAGAGTAAGAAAAAAATAAAATTAAGTGAATGTAATCATGAATATATGGATTACTTAGGATTTTAGTTTCACCACCATATGCATTGAATTCAACTTCATTTCTTTAGAAATGATTTACCATGAAGCATGGATCAAAGACTTGTAGCAAGTATTACCCATACCTAGAGCGTAACACACTACCTATACTAAGACAACCCCACTTCTGTAGGGGTTTAGGAATTATCTAGATGCATTATTGATAACTCTAAGTTGTTCTTTCATAGTTTTAAGCCCTCTCTCGAGGGACAATATGGTTTGTGCAAATCTATAACTTTTTTATCCCCTAATCCCTCTCCTGAAAAAATTAGTGGTCTAATGTATTGGTTGTAGTGACCAACACAAATAATTATGTATGAAATTATTGATTCACGTCCAAAATTAATGGAATATATAATATTAATTCATGAAAGTCAAATATAAAGCAACATCTGGCTACTCTTAGGTCCTAAAGAATTTGAGGATTATCCCTTCATTATTTTTATAAGCTTATAAATAGAGGAAAAGGAAAAAAATGAGCTAAATGTTAGAGAACTAATGAAAAACCCTTTGATAAGCGGTCATGATGATCTCCTCTGATATGCACCTTGATCCATAGTGTTCAGGCTACAAATTTGTCTTTCAAAAGTGGTCAGAGCATCCAATCCATGGCTATATCCTTCTTATCTTGCTCTCTCAGGTCTGTTCTCTATTGAAACGATATAGAACATGGTATCCCTAATTGGTCAAACTCCCCTTAGGTCACATATGAGGTTTTGGCCTTCATTCAGTCACAATCATTGAATTTATTGTAATTTTTAATCTACACTAATCATGTAAAGTTGGTACAATTGACAGGGTTTTGGTAGCACTATTGTCATCTGACTTGAAACCCTCAATAGGTGTCTATACTAACAACAAATTAGTTAAAAGAACCAAGTTGCATTCTGCAAATTTTAACTTTCTCTGGATACAAAAGTCAATACTGTCGTCTAGGGTGTCGGTGGCACCAAAGCATTTAATTTTTGCTACTGATGCTTTCTGGGTAGTAATTCGATAACATTGACTCCTCTTTTTGGTTGTATCAACTCCATACTCGGTAGCACCAAATGTACTCTCAGTAGTATCGAGATTTCTAGAATTTCCTGTTGGATGTTTGTACCATGATGGTAGCACTAAGACATACTGAAAGTGCTCAAATTACCTAAAACATGGGATACATAATATACATTTGAATAAAAAGTGATATATTAATATAATTTGATAAAAATACTAAATATTTGATTCTGTAGTGATTCATAAGCTAATAATGATAAACAATGCATAAACATATGCCAAAATGAATTGTTATGCACTAAAGATATGGAAGAATAGACTGTGAAAGGCAACTAAAACTTAGTGCATCACTTTTTGCTTAATTTTTTAAGAAATCTTCTACAACCACAAAGTGATCATGATAGGATTTCAAGACTCTCAGCTTTCCTATGGTCAGGATGAATTATCGTAGTTGCTAAATCTCCCTTTCATTGTAAAATTATTGTTTGGAGTCTTTTGACAGTTGGGTTTCCACTACAAATAGGGGGGAAGCAGAGTGAATAACAAGTTTGGATTCTTCTATGTCTCTATTCATGCAGAATGTTGGTGTTGGTGGGGATAAGTGTGTGGTAACCCATATCTTGCTTTACTGGTAACTTGGAGGTTGAACATAATCACATGTTAGCTGCCTTTATCAAATTTTTACATTATTAACTAGTTGATTTATATTTAATTTTAGTTTAAACTTATACTTTGATAAGTTAAAAACACATAATGCACATACCTTAAGATTTGAACTTTAGTTGATAGATAATATAACCCATACATGTGTGTGGGAAGATAATAAAGACACTTGATAAAATTATTATAAATAAATATCTTTGAGATTTTATCAAAATTACCATGTATAATGTATAAAAATCAATTAGGAATCTACTACCAAAGAATGGATGAAATTAGAGTTGAAATGGGAGATTTTTCATAGTTTTAGTAATCACACTTAATTCTCATCAGTTTGCTGCTCGTTGGCACACACATACAAGAACTGATAAACATGAGTGTGCTTCTCAACCAAGAAAGAGAGTGCACTACTCATTGATGGAAGTGATGTACACTGTCATTCAATACAACTAATCATGAAAAAGCCATAAATTTTATATGCATATTGAAATTTGACAAAATTCATTTTTGTAGGATTTATATTTTAATTGGCCATGAAGGAAGAGTCAGGTAACACCAAAAAGGCATGCTAGAAGGTGATTTTGGGGTGATCTATTGAAGTACATGAAGAACAATGCAAGTGTATAGAAGTCATACTGATCACAGTAAGTTAATTATAAGAATTTCTTCCTATGTCTTATTCTTTTCCTTAGTCAAAGCTTAGTGTGAATATAATTAGAGGTTTCATTCTTCTTCTTCTTCTTCTTCTTCCTCCTCCTCCTCCTCCTCCTTCACTCTGCTACCTAAAAGTTTTAAACATGTAGCATCCTACAAGAGGCTGATCTTGGTGTTTCCAATGTCGATACAGGCTTAGTTGGGAACAATCAGGCTATTGTAAGCCTAGATTCGAGACTAGTAATATAAAATCATATCCTCATGAGATAAAAATCATACTTTAACCCCAAATTAAAAAAAAACTAACCCAAAATCATAAAGAACATATTTCCTTATATATTGATGATTGATCCTGGTTTATTGAGTCCAAACATGAGATTTCAGTTAAGTGAGTGATTGTATATTATAGCTGTGATTTCTTATTTATGCATTCAGATTAAGATTAAATTACTTGCAAGATTGTGATGAATCGTAATGATTGAATAAGAGGTACCATCCTCGGGTTTTCCCTAATGTTTATAATAATGAATAAACATATGAATATGTGGTCTAGTCAATTGTTGTTTTCAGTTAGATACTCATGAAGTCCAAAGAGTATTTCATCCTAGTATTTATCAGCTTATTAGTTCAAGCATTTGGTTTCATTTATGCCAGTGATTCAGATTATGTCATGTGTTTGGAAAATATAACTAGAAGCCTTAAGTACAGAGTTAGGCCAAGAAGAATACAAAAGCAAATCAATCAGTATCACCAGAGAATCAACTAGATAATAGATACCCTTAATACATCTGAATCTGCCGCAGAGGTTTGCACCATGAAAGAGGAAACATGCTTACTGACTGACTTAGTCTAGGATGAGGTAGCTGGAGTGTAACATAGAGGTACAGGGGACCAAACCCAGTGAGGATGGTCTCCTTCAAATAGTGTGTATGAACATAAATCAGAGGTTTTGGTGGTATCCAATAAGTTTAGTAAGTTATGATACTACTCAGTGAGACTTGCCTTGTGGTACTATTGATGCATGTAATAAAGATAAGTACCTTGACTCCCCATTTGAGTATACATAATTGAAGGAGTCCAATTTATCCAACCAACTATTTTTTCACTGAGGCCAGTTGTGGTGAGCCCCATTACATGCCCCAGAGCTAGTTTAGTAGACTTAGAGTCCTAAGTCTACTCTAAATCACATCCAATGAGATTGTAGCTTGTTTTGATAGTTCCACATGTTTCTATACACTTTATGTGTGTCTAAGATATAATAAATACTTTTAAGATTACTTAATAAAGTTAGTTGCTATACCTATTGCAGTTATTATCAAAACTTATACTATTTTGAATGGTAAACTGATTCCACTATCATGCTATTGAACTTCTATATTTAATTCAATTAACAATATATATGCATATTATTGTGGTTTCTTAATGATTATTATTCTCTGAGCCAACATCTTACACACTATACCAAAACATTTTTGTACAGGTTCAACCCAACATGAGGAATCATAAGCTAGTTTTCATCAGGAGCAGATCAATAAGATCTTGAGAAAAATAACTGGTTTAGTTTGATGGTCTCTTATCCTTTTAATGGTTTTGAGAACGTGATAGTGATGACTCAAAGTAGTTTGTAATAAGTTCCATTTGATGTATACTACAACCAAAACTAGTTTCTTTTAGTCAATTACATTATAAAAGTAAAAACAAGTTGTGAAATAAGGAGTTTATGCTTAATTAAGATGTTATCTATAAAGTTTGTTATGTGTTTTATTTGTTATATATTTTTATATAAATAAAACTTTATGGCTGATTTCCCTGTTACTAATTAAATGTGGATGGTTATTATAATCTCACCTTGACTAGATTAAACCCTAGTTAGTGGATGAAGATTTCATCAAACACTACAACAAATGAGGGTCTTCATTGATGGTTGAATTTCAGCAAGTTTAATGAGGAACCAAAAGTGACAGTACTGCACATAACTTTCCCCAATATATGGGAAGGAATTAGCACAACAACCCCCACAATATAATAAGGTTTCTTTATTCCTCCTTCCCCAACCCAACCCACCCCGGAGCCCATCTAAAATTCCAACATTTACCCTCTCGACCTAACTTTCCCTAATCCAAACCTCCGGTCTTCTGCCTCAGTGGAGGTGGCCATCTCCCCCAATCACTTCCTCCTATTCCTTCACTACCTTTGGTCCATTTTACAATTTCCTCCTCCATTTCCCTTCTCCACCTTTGTAATCCTATGATTCTTGCCTTCCCAGTCTTCTGGCCTTTCCTACATTGGTCTTCATCTACCCCTTTACCACCTCCTCTATTTTCTACTCTAATTTCTTGTGGAGAATTTGACTATGGGTCGACATCAACATGCACATGTTACCACTGGATTTTGGAAGGGATCTCAATGGGTCTTTCATGCATAAATTGATTATTCACCAGTAATCAGCAAGTTGCTTTAGATTTAGAGTCAATGTCTACATTAATAGTGAGAGAGGAGGCAAAGAGTGAACTTCTAAGATATGTAGATGGTGAGAGAATAGATATACGACTATCGATCAAGGTTCACAGAATATTTAGCAAATGCTCTATACTTCTAAAATCTTCTTTTGATAAATTCGAGATGCATTCCCCCTGTAGATAATTCAAGAACACATCACTGGAAGTTTATCTCATAGCTTCATTTTTTTGGTAATTGCTCACCAACTAGGATGGTGTAGCTTGGCGCTAGCTCTCACTTAGAAAATTATATTCTTAAGGGACAATATTGGCTTCATTGATGCATGGATATTTATATCCTAAGGGCGTGCAATTTTAAAGAATGTTTACTCCTATATTTACCCCAAATGTTTACACTCTAGATGATTATAGTTCAAAGATTTGTTGCATTATCATATATCTATGGATACCATTGTTTTCTCCATTGTTCTAAGCACCTCATTTTGAACGCATTTTTATTATATCAATATTTAGAGTTTCTTTTGATGTGCTAAAAAGGAAAATAATAGCCTTTACTTTCCATGACCATGATGTTTATTCACATGTGTGAAGCTACAATGCAAAATTAACTACATCATGCACCTGTTTCATCTAGGAAATGGTTGGAAACCAAAAAAAATTCTTTATTTTTTGTTTCTTGGTTACAAAATATTCTTGGACATATAATTATACAACATGACTTTATTATTACTATATTGTGTAGAGTGTACCATCAAGTTCCCAAGCTTGGATATTTTTTTGACCACCTTCATTTTCTATTATAACACAACCCAACTAGGATTTTCTTTGTTTTAAGTGGAAGGATATATCTGTGGAATGATTAACCTAGCCATCAGATCCTTCTTGCTACTAGACTCTTCTAAATACCATTTACTAGTATTGTTTTTTATTTTTATCAATATTTCTTCTACAAGTTAAATGGAGTGGTTTCATAGTGATGGAATAGTGAAGTGTTTTCATAGGATAATATAAAGTCATGTACTTCTGAATATTTAGAAGAACTTATGACACAAGATCCCCTTCCATTAATATCATTTTCACTCATTCACCCATATTGTCCCTCCTTATTTCTACTTTCCATGCCATTTTCCATCTCCTAACACCACTTTAAGCATGTCCATGACACTCATGACTCATTCAGGAAAGGAGAGAAAGACATTTTTTTTTTAGTCTTAGGGAGATCCCGCTCCCCCTCCTCCTCAAATAGGTGCCAGAGCCCAGATGACCCAAGGAGTTGGTAATTGCAGTGCGCTCAGAGAGATTTGAACCCGGGTCCCCCAGAGAGGACAAGCCGGACTGAACCACCTGAGCCACACTGGCCGGGTAGAGAAAGACATATTTAGTTAAGTACATGGTGTTCATTTCTATCATGTCATACTCATTAAGGTAGAAAGGTGACACTGCATTCCAGGTGAATGCCTTCTGACAAGGCGTGACTAGGTGTTGCCTAGGATACCCATTAATTTAATAATTTCAAGGATATAGATGTATTTTTGTATTAAAGTTTTCAATGGTGTTAATTAATTAAATGTATGAAATATGTCATAAATAGTCCAAAACCATCTATATAAGCGCAATCACAAGTTTCTATGGAATACTAAATATAAGAAAGCAACTACAAGAATAATTTAATGCAAAGTATATTAGTAATGATAATGAATATATGGAAACAAGAAAAAATATGTCACATACATTGTAATGTTCACATAGTAAGGAAATTAAAGAGATAAGCAAGTAAATAAGATAAGAGATTACATACCTTAAATTCCATATCTTTAGAGAAGTTATAATATTGCAAAAGTGAAGATAATTCAATATTTTTTCTCTTTAAGTCTCTAATCCTCAAGTGCATTCATACAAAAGTAATTACTTCTAAAACAAAAATAGTGAGTACATAAAAAACAAAACAAAACAATAGAACCATAAATAAATTATTGTCTAATAAGCCATTATGTATCTAAGGTCATAACAAGATAAATAAATATTTGGATCACGCATTATCAACTAGGTGAGAACTTGATACAAGATTGTCATCTTTAGATCAATAATATTCATAAACATCAATATCAAGGAAATCATCCCAATCCTCCTCCTTAGTGATATATGGTGGTGGTGTTTCCTTAGCATGCCTACAACCACACCTATGCCCACATCCACGTGCATGTTAAGTGCTTGGTTGCATTTGAGAAATTAAAAAAATAGGTAACCATCAGCAGTTGCAAGCAAGCAGGCTACATATGGGAGGGGGAAGAACAAAGAGAGGGAGAAGTAAGGAAGAAGGGAGGGTTTGAGGGTCGATCAGTAAAAATAAAGGGAAGAAATGTTAGGGAGACGACTCACAAAAAGAAAAATCAACCCTACCTATAAGTGTCAACTTCTATGGTTGGAGTTCACAACTTGTTCTATTGTTGTAGGTTCTAGCACGATCCACCTCAAAGGCATGACGTAGCAATGGGATCTCCTTCCTTGGTGCAAGGCAGATGGCAGTAGAGATTATCCTTCCATAAACCAACTAGGGTAGTGGGATCTTCACAGGGGACACACAATGGAGTCGGGGTTCCAAGAACTTATAGGGGAGGGAATCACAAGTTCGGAGGGAGAGGAGAGAGTTGGGTGTTTTCTGTTTTAGTCAAATCTTAATAGGAACCTAACTATAATACAACATATAGTAGAAGTTTTGAATGTGCCAAGTCATAAAAGTGGCTACTCACACACGAATGAAACCAAAGCATGAACCATCTACTATCTATAATTAAGTGGTTCCCTTTCAATGCCACATAACTCTTTGATGCTTAGGCAACCACCTAGATAAGCACCTTGAAATATGTCCCCTATTGGTTTGACATGGAGGTATTGTAGATATTTAGAATTCAAAAGGTGCAACTAACAATTCTAAGGGTTTTTGAGGAGGTAGGAAGCCACAGATCAACTCTCACAACCTACACATGTGATTCATTGTCGTACCACTCCTAAACGAGAGAAACCTTCAAATGCATATATAGTTATGTAGAAAATATGATTTTCAAACAAATATGAGTTATTATGAAGGTTATATGTATATTTTCAATGGTTTACAATTTAGATTTTTTTTCTTTTTAACAAAAAAGGGATATGTGAGTATTCCTTTCATTCCCATTCTAAACAAAACTAACAGATTATGTGTTGATTTTTTTTGGATTCATGAGATAGTAAGCGACAACAAAAAAATTGAATGAGTTGTATGACAACAAATATATTTATTTAAGACTTAAGTAAGTATGATTTACCTCTTATTTCCATTTTTCTCTCTTTTCCATATCATTATTAAATCAAAGTTTGTGTTTTTATTTGTATAATGATTATTATGTTAGATTAGATATGATTTTTGTGATATCTAGTCTAAATTAGAATATTTAGGATACATTTTTACATCAAAGGTATATTTAGATCTTGATATAACTATATATTATGACCTATTCTGAAATGTAGGCTTCTTTTAAATTTAGATCAACAATGGCAAAGAATTATCTTTATTTGTTTTTATCTCATTATATTTTTCATTTATACTACAATGTTTTAGAATTACCTTTGCTTATTGTATTAGTAATACAATATCAAGTTGCAAGTGTTTTATATTGATTGCAATCCATGACCTCCACAAACATGATGTGTAGGATTGATTATGTGAAGGGACCATCAATGGATCATAATAAAATTGTTATATTCATATTAAGAGGAACTCTATTTTAGGTTAATTGGATCACACAACATGCCTTCTTATTTTAACTCAATGAAGGTTGTTATATGCATATGAAGAGGAACTCATTTTAGGTTAATTATATCACAAAACATGACTTTTTCCCTACCTTCTTCTTCACTTTTATCTTCCCCTACCTTCTCTTCACTTGCCTCCTATTTACTTCCTCCTTCCTCACACTCCTCTTTCCCTACCTTCTTCTTTTTCATTGTTGTCTTCCTCAATTTATTAAAATAACACAATTACAATACTTTAATGAGGCAATTTAATTACCAAAAAAGACAATAATAACTCAAGAAGACTACAATCAATAAAATTTTGTAGTACATGCCTATATGTCAATCTTTATAGTTCACTAATTGAATACTGAATATTGAACTAAGAAATCAATGACATAGCACACAATACAAATATTATAAAATTAGAAAGTAAAATTAATTAATAAACCATAACATTGCAAGACAATATGTTGTTCCTCTAAAGTACCATGACAATAGTGAATCAAAATATAATACTATGCTATTAGTAATACCATCGAAGTACTATTTTAGAAGTAGAATCAATCACATAAATGAAAAAAACATCTAAATGATTCTAAAACTCAAATGGATATTCGTCATTTCTTCTGTATCCTCTGACCTACATCCTCATCCATTTCTTCATCATTATCATGATCATTATCATCTTTATCACACATTCTTGATCATTATCATATTTATCAAAAAGTCCCCTTGGATCTCAAATAGTCCCATATGATCTTCTTCTCCTACATGGCTTAGCTTGATAGCCAGTAGCACCCATGGAAATATCTACTTGGCTAAATGTAAGACCTTCAACAACAACAAGATCATCTAGAACACATATTATACATTCCTTATTCCAATTTAATTCATCTAGAGATATGGTATTATAGCTCTTCTTTAGATTATATATCCACCTACTTTTGAACCTTACGTGAAGCTACTATAAACTGAATGTAAAATCTTGTCCATTCATTGAACTTCTAACGTGCTCATCTTTCCTCTTTGTGTGAATCTACATAGGAACATGCCATTTTAATTTTGTGTACATCATAAATCATAATTTATACATAAAAAAAACTTAGTCTAACACTTACAAACTCAAATGTTCTTTGTGCCCTCTCTATAAAAGACGAGGTACAACACAAGCCAATGACACACATTGATATCCTATAATGTGGTTGTGCTTTCTCCCCATATCCATCCCACCAAGAAACTAAAGAGAATATGTTTTAGTCTATAAAAGAAATGTTAAAGTCAAGTATATAAATTATAAAGCTAATGTTATGTTTGACTGTCCTATAGTGAATGGCAATGACTTTTTTTAACATCATGTGGTCCTCCTTATATTAATCTATCCCATATCATTGGTTTATGTACATAGACGTTGAATAGGGAGCAACATGAGTGCTTGTTTGTAGAAGATGAGATAAGAGAGGAAGTAGGAGAAAGGGGATGGGACTCCTTGATTGATCGTTGCAGGAAATGGAAGGGAGTAGTTTCTTCCTTGCTGGAGGTTGTATAAGACGAATGATGCAAGATGCATTTGTAGTTTGCACATAAGATTTAGGTAGAAAAGCATTAGTCTAAATTTGTTGTGCCAAGATGTTGTTATGATGTTGCTACTTTTAATATTGACCGTGAAAACCTCCCATTATTTTTTTTAGGGGTGAGGTTTTGAAATAAATATAAGGTTAGTATTAAATACAACAACGGATGCAACAATAAGCCGCAACAACATATTTTGTTTGGAAAAGCATTGAGGATAGGAAAGTCAGAAGATTACATGGTATACAAAATTATAGTATAAACTAGTTATTATTTTAATGGAGATGGATTCTAATAACGTGGAAACCCACTAGACCCATGGGCTGCCAAGGCAGGTGAGGCGGCCTCCTAGCTGCCCAACCATCCAAGTAGGTGCCTAAAAGTTACCTATTGTTATGTGGGTGGCTGGTCTTCCTTGCCTCTTGAAACAATTGATATGTTTTAATATATGGTATATAATTATAGCACATAAAGTCACTAATTTATCATGAATGGCACCAAGGATGTACATGTTAGGGTTAGTCAACTTCAACCATGGGTTAGGTCAGCATGGGTACTAACCATATGATACCCATAATTATCTCATATAGGGTCTAGGGTTAGGTTCCACACATCATCTCAGCATCACATCAAGGTTTATTGGTACATGGCATGGTTAAAATCATATATGTCCATAATTAGGGTTATATGTTAGTTACTTGTAGTATGTGCATTAAATGTTTGTCATGGTACAAACAAGTATGTCAAGACATAGTTCCAACCTTATTTGGTCAATTATAAATATCCAAACACACTATCATCCTAATCAAGGAATTATTGGTTTGTAGAGTCAGAATAGCCAAATCTTGGTATGTTACATGGATAAATGGTTACAAACCATACCTTGCTTTACTGGTAGTTGGAGTATTTAAGTTAATTCTAGTAATAATTACACATTTGTCAACATTTTGCATTATCAATTGGTTGGTTTATATTTTATTTCAACTTAAAATTTATATTTTATAAATTAAATAAAATATGTGTTGTGAATGCATCAAGATTCGAATCATATTTAATATAGTAATAGCCCACACATGTATGAGGAAGGCACTATAGACATTTCACGAATTAATTAACAAAGAATTTAATAATTATAATTTTTCAACATTTTGTTATGGAAATGATATATATTCAATAATGAATCAAATGCAAAAAGAATAAAACAAATAGAATTTAGAGTGAGAGAAATATGACATTTCTATTCTTCACACATAAATACCTTTGGTTCAACAACCGAATTCTTGACAAACTCACAAACTGAAGGTTCGACAAACTTACAAATCAAAGGCTCGACAGACTCACAAACTAAAGGATTGGTAGACTCACAAATTGAAGGCTAGGCATCCTCATAAACCTAAGGCTCAATAGGGGTTTCAAAAACTGAAGGCTCAAACAAACTAAAGGTTTAACAGTCAAAGGCTCAACAAACTCACAAATCAAAGGCTCTATAGACTGATGGTTCAACAACCAAAGGCTCGGTAGACCGAAGGTTTAACAACTGAAGGCTCAACATACTCACAAATTAAAGGCTCAATAGACTTACAAATCGACAGCTTTGAGTTGCATCGCCGCCCAACACAACCAATCGCAAAAATGGCCATAACTTTTCCTATATATATTAGAATCCAATGAAATTTATTTTAGAAGATTCACCTTTTGACTCTCTACACTGCTAGAGCCTTAAACCATGGAAAAGATGAATTGGAAGGTGATTTTTAGGGTGATCTTTAAGAAAGAAAGTTGAGAATAGGAGGAAATGGTGGTATTAGCAAAAGGTTTTCCTTGGTAAGTAGGTTTTAACTCTAAACCCATTCTTCTTTTCATGTTTCCTTGCTCAAAACTTTCTAATTCATCAGCAAAAGGTTTTCCTTAATATTCTTCTTTCATCTCCTACCTCTGGAAGGCTTTATTTATGTTTCTTAGACCAACATGAGGATGATCAAAGTTGTTCCTTGAAGCTTAGAGCTCAAATCCAAGATGAGTAGAGTGGAATCCAACATGTCCAAGTTTGAGCACAAGATCAATAAGCTAGAATTGCATACAATTGAGTGTAAAATCACCTTCTAACCTTGATTTACAACAAACAAACCTACAATAATCATGTTCTAGTGTTGATTCTTACTCAATCATTGATATTACAAATTAATTATGTTAACATGATGTTTTTCAGTAGAAAGAATGAATTATTTAGCATGTTATGTGCTATGTTGTTGTTTTGTGTAATTGTTGTATGAGTTGCTATGCAAGATGGTGAATGAAATGGTAGATTTAGAGGCACCAAAAATCCCAATTTTGTCCAAACTTTAGATTTAAATAATTGATATGTGATTTGTGAGAATTTGAATAGTTGTTATTTGTATATAATTATGGTGATTAATGCTAAATGCTCCATTTTCAAAGATAGGGTAATATTAGATATGATAAGGATGTAATCTAGACAATTAAATTTCATTATATGATAGATTCTCTTAACACTATAGAGTCCTTCACATGAGGCATGTCATGTGAGGAGGCAATGTGTTTCTGAATTGAAGGATAAGTATAGATCAATCCAGCTTAATCATACCAGATAAGGTGTGGGGGTCTATGTATTGAGGACAAGCTCTTTGTAATAGTGTGGTATCCAATATTAACTAGATATGTCGATGGTACTAATGATACTGGTTAGTTGGTTAGTCCTAGTGGAATTACTAATGCAATGATAACAAGTGTTTGACTCTCCTCTTGAATACCAATGTTTATAGGAGGAGTGTAGATATTCAACCTCTCCCATTAGCCACTGAGAGCTAGACATGATGAGGCCCACTACAAATAGGGTTTCTAGATACTATAGAGTTAGAATTTTGGGCATTCTTCTAGGTCTTGTATAGTGAGATCATAGCTTGTCGTGATGTTTTCACATGTTGTGGTACACCTCATGTAGGTCCATGGCATTTAATTAATGGAATAAATAACCAAATGAATTGTTAGTGATTTACTCTGATTAGCTATTATTCATACTCAATCTATGTTAGAAATATTTGATTGTTTTTAGTTGCCTTGTATAGCCTGTTTGCATTCTAAATAGTAAATACCTCTCAACTAATTTATGATGGTTACTTGTTGATTTTCTACACACTGAGCCTGTAGTTCAGCAACCTACTCAAATATTTTTCTAGAAAGGGGACATCCCTATAGGAGAATTTAGAAGGTAGCTATTACAGGGAATAGACCAGTTGAGGTCTCCAAATATATAGTTAGATGATATGTTATCATTCCCATATATCCTAGCAATGCGAGAGTGAGAAAAAAGAATATTTTGTAATAAGTTGTACTTGATGTATATTAAGAGATAACTGTTTTTTCTATGTAGAACTCTATTGTAATCTTTCATGTTGTTTTTAAACAAGATGTTATCTAATAGAAAATCGTGTTTCTATATATTTGAAATGAAGAAGAAGAGAATAATTTTTTTAAGAATGATTTCCATTTAGTAAATAAAAGTGAATGGTTATTCAAATCACTCTTTGGCGGGCCTAATCCCTGATTAGTGGGTTTAGGTCTCGTCAATCATCCTGTTGGAGGCTAAGTCTCATAGTGGGAATATGTATATGAAGAGGGAGGCAAAGAACTAATAGAGTCTCCCTGCAGGTTGGTCTGGAGGATCGGGTCTGCCTAGAAGAGGTTGAAATTTTGCCTTGTAGTGGTTGGTGGCATCATGAAATTAGACAATCTATGGTGTCTCCTGCATTAGGTAGTGGACTATGCTAGATCATCCATGAGATACCAGTAGCTTTGCGAAGAGACAACAACCAACAAATCACATATGTTGATTGCAGGCAACTCTTAAAGATAGAGGCTAGAGTTGGGGAGGACATAAGAAAGCAAAGATATGACTTATGGAATATGGAAGTCATTGGTGATGGCATGCAAAACTTGCACTACCACAAACATATTCAACAGAGATAAGATTTTTATCAAAGAAGAAGAGAGGAGATTCCATTGGAGGCCGAGATGATGCATGATGAGTGGCAAAGTCAAGAAGAGACGGTGGTCTCCCGTAGGTAGAGGCTTTCTTTTTTATCCTTAGGGTTAGAGTGAATTCTCTGAGTGTTGGTATGTATGCCTAGAGAACCAATCATATGAAGATTTAATGGCATAACTTGTAAACTATTTGGTTAATTAATAGAGGGAATCTTTTGTTTATTATGTTTTATTCAATTATGAGATAATGGTGTTACATAATACATGTCTAAAGAATGCTTTAACTCAATGATGTATATTTTTTAGTTTATGACATGACCATCGAGATCATATGGATGTTGAGAGTATATACATTCTTGGTATGTCCTTAGTCAGATGTTATTGTGGAAGCAAGATAGACAACAATGACACCTATGACTAACATATGTGTATCATCAAACATGACCTTGAATAAGGGTTGCCATAAAGGTGATTCTCAACTACATTATAACACATTGGGTATGAATGTGAGTGATGTAGATGGGATCTTTCCCTCCTACAAGAGTTTGATATCCCCGATTCTTAATAAGCAAGAATGATAAAATCATGGCCATGTGCATATGAATTAATATATGATGTTGATTTCACATATATCTCAGACTGTCTGCTCTAGTTTGAGGAACATGGATTGAAGGTTGAAGAGGGTGACGAGTCCATGCCTCAAGTTCAATTTGGATATCAAATGAAAAGGAACTATACAATCACTACAACACCATTCAAGGATTGTAGATTGAAGTTGTTCTCCAATTTTCCAAATTACTTGGGTATTAATGATGTCTTGTTAGATACCATTATTGCTTGTAATGTCATAAATTAGTTATTGACATTCACTGTCATTGTAACTTGGAACCTATAGGGCCACAAACATACGAATGTGCTTGGGATAGGAGTTTGTTTATGAATGATGTTTAAAATTGATCCCTAAAGTATTAGATATTCAATTAAAACAACATTAGCAATCTACACTCTGAAACGACAGGTTCAGCAAGTAAATCGATCGGCTCATATGTGTGAACCGGTCAACTCATGTTATAAATTTTCCATTTGGTTGATCAGTTCAATTGGATCAAGAATTGATGCTGACGTCAAGTTGTGCATTAATCGAATATTAATTAACAAAACAATTACGAATAGAAAACATAGTGAAACGATGGGTACATTAAAGGATATCTCTAGTAATCCACCAAAGGAGAACAAGGTAGAGCTCAAATCCCTTCCATCGAGGCTAAGGTATGCTTTTCTTGACCCAAATTCTACTTCTCCTATAATAATAAACAATGATTTGACCGATGATCAAGAATCAAAGTTGGTAAATGAATTGTGGTTATATAAAGAAGTTATTGGTTATTCAATCGATGAATTGAAAGGCATAAACCCCTCTATTTTCATGCATAGAATAAATCTAGAGGATGATACCAAACCATGTATAGAACCTCCTAGACTCTTAAATCAAAATATGCTTGATGTTGTTAAGAAAGAGATTTTTAAATTAGGAGATGCATGTATTTTTTATTTTATTAGTGACAGCCCCTGGGTGAGTGTTATTCATGCAGTACCCAAAAAGGGGGGTGCAACTGTCACAAGAGGAGACAATGGTGAACTGATTCAAACTCGTATTGCCATAGGATGGAACATGTGTATTGACTATATGATATTAAACAAAGACACCCGCAAAGATCACTTTCCATCATTGTTTATTGATTTAATGCTTGAAAGATTTGCCAATCGTTCTTATTTATTCTATCTTGATGGTTATTCGAGGTTTCTCCAAATACCTATTTATCTTCCAGATCAAGAAAATATGACTTTTACATGCACTTATGGAACCTATGCCGATAGATGCATGCCTTTCGGTCTTTGCAACACTCTTACTACCTTTCAGTGTTGTATGATGGCTATTTTCTCAGATTTTATCAAACAAACAATGGAAGTTTTCATGGATGATTTTAGTGTCTACGGAAATTCTTTTGATGATTGCCTATCTAATTTATCCAAGGTCCTTGAGCGCTGCAAAAAGGTTAACATAGTACTAAACTGGGAGAAGTGCCATTTTATGTTACAATCCGGAGTGGTACTAGGTCATGTGATTTCTAACAAGGGTATTGAAGTTGACAGGGCAAAGGTGGAAGAAATTGAGAAGATGTCCACTCCATCTAATGTCAAGGATGTTAAACGTTTTCTTGGACATGCATGTTTTTACAGATGTTTCATCAAAGATTTTTCAAGATAGCCAAACCTTTATGTTTATTGCTCGCCAAGGATGTTGAGTTTATTTTTTATGAAGAATGCCATTCCACCTTCAAAAAGATCAAGGATGCACTCATTTCAGCACCTATTATTCAGCCACCAGATTGGGATACACCATTCGAGTTGATGTGTGATGCCAGTGACTACGCAATTGGTACAGTCCTTGGTTAAAGGAAGGACAACAAGCTGCGTGCTATCCATTATGCTAGCAAAACACTTGATGAGGCCCAGATCAATTATGCCATGACACAAAAGGAGATGTTGGCAATAGTGTACACCTTCAACAAATTTCATCAGTATCTAGTGGTCTCTAAAGTTGTAGTCTACACCGACCATGCAGCCATCAAGTACCTACTGAATAAGAAGGATGACAAACCACATTTGATCTGTTGGATATTGTTGCTTTAAGAGTTCGCCCTTGAGATAAAAGACAAGAAAGGGACTGAGAATAGTGTTGTCGATCACCATCTAGAGTGGTCACAGATGTAAAGGATACGATGCCAATTGATGACTACTTACCTGTAGAGAGACTCTATGTTGTCAACACAATGTGAACAACCTAGTTTGTTGATATAGCAAATTTTCTTAATACAAGACACCTTCCACTAGATCTTACCTACCAGCAAAAGAAGCAATTTCTTCATGATATAAAGTTCTACTATTGGGATGACCCTATGTTGTTTAAACATGGGACATATGGACTGATTCTCCGATGCATACAAGAGGAGCAGATTCCAAGTATTATTTCTATTTGTCACTCTTCTTCCCACGAAGGTCACTTTGGAGGCAAGAAAATTGCCACCAAATTTCTACAAGCTAGATTTTATTGGCCAACATTGTTTTGGGATGTACATGCATATGTAAAGACATGTGATCAATGCCAAAGAACAGGAGGGATTTCCAAGCGAAAATCTCTTCAAGAGATAGAGGTGGTGTGGTGTTGGGAACGACATCCACATCTTTTGTGGCCTTAGTAGTGTCCAACTCAGTTTCATTTCCATAGTCAATAAGAAATTTAGAAAAATTCTCATCTTCCTCCAGAAATATGTCAATATAATCTACTAGACAGATGTTCTCCATTTGGCTTGGGGCTTTCATCACATCCAGAATAGAGAAATCCATTATCTCTTCACTTACCCTAAGTGTGATCTTACCTTCCCACACATAGACTATACAATCAGTAGTGTGGAGGAAGGGTCTTCCGAAGAGAATAAGATTGAATGGAACCTCATTCATATCAATCACTACAATATCACAAGGAATGAAAAACTTGCCCACTTGGACTGGCACATCTTCAAAAATACCTCTAGGATACTTGATGGTGTGATCAACTAGTTGAATGGCCATCTTAATTGGCTTCACTTCTCCAATATCAAGACGTTCCCACAATGTGTAAGGAATAAGGCTTATCCTGGCTCCAAGGTCAACTAAACCTCTGTCAAATGTTGTATCACCACCCTTGCATGGCAATGTGAAGGCACCTTGATCATCAAGTTTCTCCACCAATCTATTTTGAATGATGGAACTTGTCCTTTTAGATAACATGACAATTTCTATGTGATCGGTCCTCCTCCTTTTAGTTAGAAGGTATTTAAGGAATTTTGCATAGGAGGGCATTTCAGCAATCACTTGAGTCAATGGAAGGTTGACATACAATTTTTTGAGCATGTCCATGAACTTGTGGAACTTGGTGTCATCCTTCTTGTTAACTAGTCTCCGTGGAAAAGTAATGGTTGGCTTATAGGATGGTTGTTCTTCATTCGCCTCTTTCTTCCTTCATTTTTCCTCACCTTCAGCTTCTTTCTTATCATCAAATTTCTTTTCTCTTCCTAAAATGGCCTCTTTATGATATTCCCACTCCTCAAGGAAATAGACTTTCACTCATGTGGGTTCATCTCCTGTTGATTGGATAGTGATCTAGAAGAGGTTTTTTTACTAGCTAAAGCCTGTTGAGCAATCTGATTCTCTAGCATCTTTGTATGGGTGACAATCTCATCAACCTTAGAAGAGAGCTTAGTGATGGAATCTTTCAAGATATTTCTATGTGCTTGGAACTCATCATTCTTCTTGATCTACATTGGCACGAACATCTCTAAAAGACTTTCCAAACTGGGCTTTTGTTGGGGCTAACTAAAATTCCTATAGTTATTGTTGTTGTATCCTGATGGTTGGTGACGATTGTTGCTCATTAGATGGCGATTGTTGTTCATGGATTGTTGTTGACCTTGAGCTTGACTTTGGTGGTGTTGATTATGAGGGTTATTGTTTCTATAGGAGAAATTTGGATGGTCTCTCCATCCTGGTTTGTAGGTTTTGGAGAAAGAATTGTAGGCTTGTCTATTGTTGAAATTGCCTACTGCATTCACCTATTCTGGCATGTCTGTGGTGCTCATTTACGGTGCAGAGCAAGAAGAAGAATTGTGACCGGGAACTCCACATGCTTCACACACTTTCCTGACTACTTGAACATGATAAGTGGTCAACTTCTCAAACTTTTGAGTCAAAGCATCAAGCTTGGCTATAATAAAATCCACTGCATCTACAATGTGCTTTCCACTGGTTTTCTCTATTGAATTGCTTGATGAGAAGGGTTGATTGGTTCTTTCAGTGCTCCATTGATAATGATTTAGTGCCATATCCTCTATGATTTCATGTGCCTCACTGTAGGATTTGTTCATAAGTGCTCCATTTGCAGCAACATCTACAGTCATACGGGTGTTGTAGAATAACCCATTGTAAAAGGTTTGCAACAACATCTAATTGGTCAATATGTGGTGGGGACAAAGGCATTGTAAGTCTTTAAATCTCTCCCATGTATCATAAAGGATTTCTCCTACCTATTTCTTAAAGTTGGTGAGTTGGCTCCTCAGTTGAGACATCTTTCTAGGGGGAAAATACTTGGTAAGAAAAGTGTTCAACAGTTCATCCCAACTCTTGATGGATCGCTTGGGTAGTGAGGAGAGCCACGCCTTGGCTCAGTCTCATAGGGTGAAAGGAAACAAGAGTAGATGTACTCCTTGAATGGGGACACCATTGATATTGAAGGTGTTCATATACTACAAAAACTTAGCTATGTGAAGATTCAGATCTTCCATAAGAGTTCCTCCAAAATAGTTATGTTGGATCTTCTACATGATGGTAGGGCTGATAGAAAAATTGTTGGCGTCAATAGCTGGATGATCGATGGCTCCGCAGATGTTGATGGCATCTGGCACAACAAAATCCTTGAGTGAGCGATTGTCCTCCATATGTGATCCTTGAGAATGATCAGGACAATGTGGTGATGAAGGTGTTGAATGGGGTGATGGCATTGTAATCCCTCCAAGCTCGAAGAGTTATCACCCTTCTTTGCTATCCTTCGACTATAAAAGGTCTGCTTGATTTCTGGGTCTAGGAAAATGGATATCTCAAGACCCCTCTTAGAATGACACATGCAACTTGAAAAGAACAACATTAAGTGAGAAAACCCAAAAACAAAAGAGATATTACAAATATGTATAGTGGAAAAATGATGACCTAGTCTCAAATAGTAATTATCACATTTACTCTAACTAAGAATACCATAGCTCCCCGGCAACGGTGTCAAAAACTTGTTGATTTCCAAATACAAGTGAGTTTTAAAAGATTAATTGTCTCAACTCGTCAATCACCCGCAAGTATATGGAGTCAATTATAGTCGAGATCAAACCACAATGAGATAGGCTAGTTAGGTGCAAGAACTTTAACTTTCATCAATCTAGCTTGGTTACAATTAAAATGGTTCATTGGGGTCAACCTAATTACGAATTTAAATAAAAGAAATGAAAATCACATGTCACTTGAGAAGGATTAAATTCATATTATGAGGATCTTAGATATGCGATTTCACCTCCACATCATAACTCAACAATAATTATGAATTCCAAGCAACATTAATTAATCTTCTAAGGTAGGTTGATAACATCTAATTCATCTAGCAATGATATGAGATAGCTCTACCCTCTTATAGCATTCCCATGCATATACTCAAATTCGAACTATAATCTAAAAACTTCAAACAATCCAATCCATTCCCATGGCCGAGGATATGCTGTCAAAAGGATTATTCCTTACCTCCTAATATGTCTTTCCAAAAATAATAAGAGGCATCTAACATGTAAACATAATGGCCAACCATACAAATAAGGAAATGAACACCATAATTTGTTTTGAAATGAAAGATTAACTGATATTAGATATGAATTTTGAGTCTCATTGAGTTATGATGTGGGAGATACTCTCCCACATCTAAGAAATGGAGTTTACTCACTCATGGTGAGAAAATATAGGTACAAATGATGAGTCAATGAAACAAACATGAGAAAAGAGAGAGGAATAACAAATAGATCTGTAGGAGTGAAGAACAGATGGAGATCTTCATCCAAAGATGGAGATCCATCTCTAAAAACGTCCTCCTCCAACAACAACATTCTCTTTTCAGCTTTGGGAAGGAAAGAAGAAGAAGAAATTGGCTAGGGATGGATTCTCTCCCGAGAAACCCTAGATTTCTCTCCTAGATCACCTCTCCAGAGCTCTTGCCTCATCCTCAGTCTCCAACCACTCCAACATGATGCATGATCCGCTTCACAAGGGATGACGATTCTTTATATTTTTGAATAATTGATAATAAATATGAATTCTACAAAACTCCTTCTATTATGGTGTAATAGATATGTGTTACGACTTGTGAGTATCAATTTCTACAAATAGTAGTGGCGCACACAAACAACATGTAGTGTGCCATGTGTAACATAGGGTAACACATGTTCTCTGTCAAACTCTGAGCTCCCTTGTTATGACATAGCTAGGAACCAACACACCGTAAGGCGTGTCTGCTATAGGGTGAGCTCTTCGTGAGAGTCACACGATGTGTGGTGCTATCTACACGCCGTAAGGGCATTGATCTGCTACATTTCTTGATTGTAGAAACTAGGACATTTTGGACAATGCCAAGTAAACGGAAAATTGGGCATTTTTCTTCCTTTTACAGTGAAATATGAAGTACCTACAATTCAAATCATGAGATGAGTAAGACCAATAAGAAACAAACATCATAGCATGAATTTGAATAGAAATATGGTTAAATTGAGTGAAAAGTGCATTTAAAGCGGCATGAAATTATGATGCGATTTTTGCAAATCACATAGTTATCTACATTCTTATAGGTACTTAATCCCATTGAGATCACCTAATTAAGTTTGACTCACAAGCCAACACAATAATAATGCACCCTACTAGGCAGGCCTACATAACTACCACCACACTTCCATGAGATGGATGGGGCACCACATTTGATGTGCCCCCACAATGTCGATCAATATTTTTATGTGTGTTGCTTATCGAAAGCATCTAAGACTTCATATGTTTGATTAAGGGATTTTATATGTACATATACATATCCAATCACCACATACTTATAGTACATATCATATACAAGCTATAACTACAACAAAAAATGCAATAATAAACACAAGCTATGATTATGGCCATCCTATTGTAATTCCTTGGAGCCATAGGGTATTACCACCACCCAAGATCTACATCACATGTAGTGACTTATTGCTGATTACGATCTATGATGGAACTAGTCTGAGATGATCAATTCAACCCTTGAACCAGTTGAATGGCCTCACGATCGCTCAGTTGGTATCTGGGATCGATCATCTACTCTATGTCCAAGTGGCATCTGAACTCCTCCAGTTAGTTGGTTGGATCCACTAGCCGATTAGTTGGCTCCTCCATTCATCTGTCTTCCTCGGTCCTCCAGTCGATTAGCTCATCATCTAAGACGGTCAGTTTGCCTAGTGTAGAATGTCCTCTTTTCCATAACAGGAATTAAAACTATCCTAAACTTGTTTAGCATATTACATTGTAATACAGAAAACTTGAGTTGCAATTAAGGGAAGCATAGGAAGGAGAGAATTAATACTTATACATATGAAAAGAGAAAGAGGATCTATATGCAAACCTATATGTAAATAGGAATAACAACCATCAAACCATTGACAAAAGTTCTAGGGGTGTTGGACATAACCGTTCCACTGATCACCATCAAAACAATTTAAAGGCAATGCATGTTAATTGCATATATATCATATCATATCATATATATTAGGAGTGTTTGTGACATTCAATCAGATATGCACATTAATCATTTTATTCACATAATATGCAATAATAAATGATAAAATAAAATCAAATCACATCGAGTTGAATCCCAAAACATAGTAAATTGACATGGCTCCAGTACCACTATTAGGAAATATGGCATCTGATAAGGCAGCAAAAACAAAATTTTACTTTCCATATTTCCTTAAAATAGTAGATTGTATCAACAACTATGAGATGAGAAAGAAGGTTTTAAGACATATACCTAGTCCTGGAGCAAGTCCAGCCACAATGCTTTCTACAACATGCTACTTCGTCGATTTGCACCTTTATGGTTGTCGTTGTCAGCCTTGTGGTCTGGTACCATCGATGGCGGTTGACACCATCCTCTTAGAAATAGGAAGAGCTTCCTCTCCCCTAGAGTAGTCCACTCAAAACACCAAGAAATCCTGTCATTCTAGATTAATGGACAAGAAGGATTTATCGCTTCTAGTCAACATGCTAGCGTCGACTTGCTCTCTCAATTGTCTCTCCCTTGTTGTTCCTCCCTTTGATAGGTAGAACCTTCTCAAGTTCTCTTGGTTACCACAACCAGAGAATACAACAACTATCAGACTTATTATTGTGTCTGTGAAGCCCCCAATGCCCTTCTTTTTATAGGAGGGTCGGGGTCAGGGTTCCTGATCTATCTGAGAGTCAAAGAGATAGAATTTCATGAATTTTTTAGAATCTATGAATGTTGAACCGGTCAATTCACTAGTGAACCAATCACTTCACACATGAGATGCCCCTCAACTCTATTCTAGAGATTGAGGTGTTTGATGTGTGGGGTGTCCACTACATGGGCCCCTTTCCATCCTCTTATAGTTATAGATACATATTGGTAGCATGTGATTATGTGTCAATGTGGGTGGAGGCCATTCCTACTCAAGCTCCTAATTCTAAGTCAGTGTTAAGGTTGTTCTAGAAAACTATTTTCCCACACTTTGGAGTACCCAGATTCATTATCTCATATGGTGGGACACACTTCAGTGAGAATCAATTCAATAGCCTCCTTGTCAAATATGGAGTAACCCATAAGGTCTCAACTCCCTATCATCCTCAAATAGTTGGAAAAGTTGAAGTGTCCAATAGACAATTGAAGAAAATCCTTGAAAAGACCGTCTCTAGTTCAAGGAAAGATTGGGCATTCAAGTTAGATGATGCCTTTTGGGAATTCCATGTTGCATATAAGATGACCATCGGTACTACATTGTTCAAACTCATTTATGGAAAATCTTGTCATATCCCCTTGGATCTTGAACACAAGGCACTATGGGCTAGAAGAAGGCTGGTGAGAGAGGTTTCTACAACTTTAAGAGTTGGAAGAACTCATACTTGATTCTTATGAAAATGCAAAAATCTACAAGGAGCAGACCAAAGCATGGCATAATAAGAAGATCAAAAAAAGAGACTTTGTGGAAGGAGATCAAGTGATGTTGTTCAATTCCTAATTGAAGCTATTCCTAGGGAAACTTAATTCTAAATGGTCTGGACCTTTCCTAGTCTTGAAGGTTTATCCCTATGGGACGGTAGAGCTATAAGGAAAGCAATCCACATTTAAGGTTAATGGCCAACGTTGCAAGCTCTACTCCGAAGGAGGAAAAATAGATCTCAAAGCCTCATGCTCCCTTGTTGATTTATGATGAAAAGAAATGAAGTCTACTTCCGAACTCTAAATGGAAAGTCTTTGTGGGAGATATCCCCACAGTTAAATAGTTTCCTTGTTTTGTTTCATTTAATTCCATTTAGCTAGTCATTAGTTTTGAATAAACCTCATGATGCTATAATGTTCAATTTTTGTGTAAACATTAATTAATCACTTGTCTCCCTTGTAAGTGATGATCCATTATGTTGAAAAATCCTTAAGGGAAAAGCTATGCAAAATCATGCATTCACACAGCATGTAGGACACTTCACACAGTGTGTAGATAATTACTTTTGATCATAAGCTCTTCCAACGATCCACTGATACGTCGTGTGTGGCACCATTACAATGTGTCAAATGATGAGAAAACATCTTGCTATATATCTTCCAGTTACACAACATGGTGAACACTTTACATGGTGTGTACGCAATTATAATGAAAATCAGGGTTCTCAAGAATGATTTCTTACGACATGTAACACATCACTATGTTGTGTGAATTGCAGGAGGCAAATGGTCGTATCTACAAGAATCTCTTATTATGGCATGTGTAATGTTCGCTACGTCGTGTACAATTCAACAAAGATTTTGGAAATTATATAGCTAATCACTATTACAATATGTCATATGCACATTATGGCGTGTGGGATTCGAACTCAGGTATGCCATCACTCAGGCATTATGGCGTGTTAATTGTGCCCTATGTCATATTGTACCCATCTTAAATAAAAAAACCTAGCCACCAACTCCTTACTTTGATTCATTTCTTTGCACTTGCTTCTCTCTCTCAGCCCTACAACTACCTTCAATCTATCGTCTACACCACTACATCGTAACCAGCACCCCTGTGCTACATCGTAAACAACACATGGTCGTTATGCCGTGACCAGCGCTCCACACATTGTGGTCGCACACAACCGACGATGGCCCCATTCTCCATATCTGCTCAAAGAAAGCTCCCTCATCCATCCTCCACCCACCTCCAACCATCTCTAGCAAATATCACCATCCTACCAGTGGGGCGCCACCTCAAATCAAGGGATCGAACAAGCTAGTCATCCTCTGTATCAAATCATCACTGTTGGAACCCCTTTCTTCTCTGCACAGTAGCATGCCGCCTTCTACTGCCCAACAGTTTTCATCTTTAACATGGCGTAACGGCCCTTGTTACGGTGTGTTAGACGCGACCTGTAGTTATTACAACAAGTCATCACTATGTTGTGTCTCCCAACTATTACGACATGTTTCTCCCTTCTTACAGCAATCAAGATGCGGTGAACCAAGACCCAGTCATCAAGCGACCTCGGCCCAACCCCAAAACATCTTCTTCAAGTGCACCTTACGTCTCAACGACGCAGTTTTTGCTTAATGCTGAGGAGGATGTCGTCTTTTGTCACCTTTCCTCTCATCTGGTGGTCCCGACTAGGTTTGCTGATGAAAACATTATGCTCGATCTTGGGATTCTTGACAAAGCTAAAGAATTTCTCAATTTTCTTGGGTTGACCTACTATTTTTTCAATCACGAAGCCACTTAATGACGAGTCACTTATGAGATTTAGACCACTCTCAACACCACAACAGATGCTTAACATAAATCCAAGCCATTTGGACTGACTACATTCACGATTATGAATAAACCCTTCAAATTAACTTTCAAATGGTTTTGCAAGTTACTAGAGTTTGATTATACTGGAAGTACTATAATTCCTGATGATTTTATCCCATATACCTTTTGGAATCAAATTACTGAGCAATCAACTTATCAAACTACAAATGCTCGAGCTTCAAAAGTACACAATCCTATCCCGTGCTACATACATTCCCTATTCAACATGTATCTTTGCAAAGAAGGAAACATAAGGTGTCGTAAGAAAGGTAGAACTATTCTTGATGTGGGCCATGCTTCACAAATTCAAAGTAAATATAGGATACAATTTCCTCGGGTATAGTTTTAAAGATACAAAAGGAACCAAATGGTGACATCATGATAGGGGGCATTATCACCAAACTTACTACAGGTTTGAGATTAGACTTGACCACCACAGACCCATTGGATGGGAATATCTTTGTGGATTGTGAAGCCCTCATTTCTGTAGGCCTATTATGCAAAGACAAGATGAAAACCTCTTTCAGAGAGTCTACAACAAAAATTCAGTCATCAAGTTTCCCAACCCATCCTTGACAACTGTGAAGAAGAAAGACAATTGGAAATACTTTCCAAATGAAACAACAACCGAAGGTGAACAGCTCGAGCCCTCCTCTTCCAGGTCTAACGCACCACCACCTACACCTCCTTCTAAGGACATTCAACTGTCTTCACTTGGAGGTACACCGACATGAGGTAGTTGTACGACTATGTTCAGTAAAGATTTGATGATCAGGACACTTAGATTGCCCAACTATCACAACAATACGCCGGCCTATCCCTGAGTGTTCAAGACATCCACAACATGGTGACCAGGATGGACTCCCATCACATCTCTCAAGCCCACTATGACTACCCACCTCTTCCACCTCCGTCCACATGACCCAACGATACAATGAACTTCATTGACCCCAACATGCTACAGAAGTAGTTCCCACCCTCTGGAGAGGGTTTTGGTCCACCACTATGATGCACATGAGGTATCCAGTTGTACGCCACCTAGGTTTGTAATGAGAAGTGAGGACACTGCAAATTTCAAGCTTAGGGGGTGTAACCAGCCTGTAGTTTTAGTTTTCCTTTCATGTCATTTTTTCTGTCATTTGCTTATGTCATCTAGTTAGTTAATTGCATTTTTTGCATTTCCTTTCACATCATTGCATAAATATTGAGTTGGAAAATTTTGATCTATTCTCCCGATTGCTTGAACAAATTGCTTTCATTAAGATAAAGGTTATATGATGAAATATTTGGACACGAATCACCCTTTTTGAAATTCTTGGCTATTCATCTACATATTTAGGTGAAACATGACTTCCAATTCTCCCACTCATGATCTTAAACCATGTAATCATTTAGATGCTTTGAAATTTTCAACTTTAGAGCCTTCAATAATAATAAAGATGACCTTGCTAATCATATAATGCATTTTTCACTGCTCTACTTGAAAGTGCAAAATGAAAATCTTCCTGCATGATCAAAATAATGAAGAGTGAGCTAGCATAGGATGGTGTGGTTCCAAAGTAGAGCCCAAATCACATAAAAAGGGGAATTATGATCTTCAATTAAAAAAATCCAAACCCCACAAAAGATGGCTAAGTCGCTGACATTTCTACCAACCTAAAGAAGGTTGGGGATAATGTCTGAAAGAGGGGAATTAATTTCCAAATGGTATTCCAAGTGCACTTAAGCCTATATTAGCAGCCGAGTATCGTACACTAAATCATTTGAAATTTTTTCTTGAATAACATTATCATTGCAGGAAGATAGGAATTTTATTTTAGTAAGCGTTGTAGCAAATCATTATATTTTTAGCTCTGTCATCTTGTTTTTGCTAATTTCTCTCTAGTTGACTCTTTCAAAGCAAACTAAATATTGGATTGAACTTAAACTCTTATCTTGAGAGTTAGAATTGACTTCATGTTTAGTGACATATCTAAATGATGAAAACTGCCATTTTGAGATACAACAATTCACATTCAAATAGGATCTAATTTGTGCACATCTATTCATTTTTAGCCATTTATCTAGCTCTTTTTGCATGAGGAAAAGCAATGGTTCAATCTTAGGGGGATCTGATGTCCACAAATTGCATCATAATTTCATGTCACTTTAAATGTACTTTTCACTCAATTTAACCATATTTCTATCCAAATTCATGCTATGATGTTTGTTTCTTGTTGGTCTTACTCATCTCATGGTTTGAATAGCAGGTACTTCATATTTCACTGTAAAAGGAAGAAAAATGCCCAATTTTTCGTTTACTTAGCATTCTCCAAAATGGCCTAGTTTCTACAATCAAGAAATGTAGCAGATCAATGCCCTTACGGCATGTATATAGCACCACATGGTGTGTGACTCTTAGGATGAGCTCACCCTACAATAGATACACCTTACGCTGTGTTGGTTCTTAGCTACTCCATAACAAGGGAGCTCAGAGTTTGATAGAAAACATGTGTTACGATGTGTTACGCATGTCACACAGTGTGTTGTTTATGTGTGCCACTACTATTTGTAGAAATTGATACTCACACGCCGTAACACATATCTATTATGCTGTAATAGAAGTAGTTTTTGCAGAATTCCTATTTTTATCAATTATTCAAAAATATAAAGAACTAATATCCCTTGGGAAGCAGATCATGCGTCATTTTGGAGGGGTTTAAAGACTGAGGACGAGGCCAGAGCTCTAGAGAGGCTGTCTAGGAGAGAAAGATAGGGTTTCTTGGGAGAGAATCTATCCCTATCCCATTTCTTCTTCTTATTTCCTTCCCAAAGCCAAAAGAGAAGGTTGTTGCTATTGGAGGACAGTTTTCGATATGGATCTCCTTCTTTGGATGAAGATCTCCATCTCTTCTTCACTCCTACGGATTCATTTGTTATTCCTCTCTCTTTTCTCATATTTGTTTCATTGATTCATCATTTGTGCCTATATTTTCTCACCATGAGTGAGTTAACTCCATTTCTTGGACGTGGGAGAGTAGCTCCCATGTAATAAATCAACGAGACTCAAATTTCATATCTAATATCAGTTAATCTTCTATTTTAAAAAAAATTATGATGTTTATTTCCTTGTTTGCATGCCTTGTCATCATGTTTGCATGTTATATGCCTCTTATTATTTCTATAAAGACATATTATGAGGTAAGGAATAATCATTTCAACAACATATCCTCGACCATGGGAATGGCTTGGATTGGCTGAAGGTTTTAGGTTGTAGTTTGAATTTGAATATAAGCATGGGAATGTTATACGATGGTAGAACTATCTCATATCATCAGGATATGAATTAGATACTATGAACCTACCTTAGAAGATTAATAAATGTTGCTAGGAATTCATAATTATTGTTGAGTTCTGATGTGGAGGTGAAATCCCATAATCTGAATTTAATCCTTCTTAAGTGAAGTGTGATTTTCATTTCTTTTATTTAAATTTGTAATTAAGTTGACCCCAACCAACCATTTTGATTGTAACTGACCTAGATTGTTGAAAGTTAAAGTTCTTGCACATAACTAGCCTAGCTCCCTACGGTTTGACCTCGACTACAATTGATCTTGTATACTTGCGGGTGATTGATGAGTTAAGATAATTAATCTTTTAAAACTCACTTGCCTTTGGCAATCAACACTATGGAAAGGAGTTTCACATACCATCTATCCAAGAACTATATAAGATGCAATCAAAAAAAGTTTCCTACCTTAATGATTGATTATGGACCATGGCTTGGCGGGGTAATAATTCATTTATTTTACATCTTGGATCACTAGAGGTTGTACATTGTAGTCTTCCAAATTGATATGTAAGGGCTATCAATTTGAAAAAAATAGCGGGAGCGGTGATTAATTAAAGGCCTTATTAAACATCGTCAATTTTTGTTTAATCAAATCAAATCAAAAGCATTTTGACAAATTGTAAATTTTCTTGTAGAATTAAATGATGACCAACAACATGTTTTCTTTGCAATCAGTCCTTGAGAAGGACAAATTGAATTGGAATAATTTCCCTGACTAGTTTGAGATGTTGAGAATCATTCTCACACAGGAGCGCAAGCTCTATGTCCTATAAATACTAGAACCAGATGAATTTGCTCCCATTGTGCCTAAGGATGACAAGGATGCTTACAAGAAGCACTCTGAAGATGTTGTAGATGTCAACTGTCTAATGTTATGCTCTATGAACTATGATTTGCAAAGACATCATGAAAACATGGATGTTATTGAGATGGTCACACATCTTAAGAACATGTACCAAGATCAGGAGAGACATGAGATATATGGTTGAAGTGGCTTTTGTTACACTAACATATCCACTTAGGGCTGAAATCCCTAAATTTTTACCAAAACCTTGTGCAATAGTACCACCCGCAAGCGGATGGGTCTTGTCACAGTATAAAGGATCGAATCCCAAGGGACAACATTTTTAAGAATCTTGCTAGTCGAATCTGGATCGACTAAGACTAATATGTAGAACAAAGAGTTGATTTGGGTTTAGTTAAACTAATTGCAAGGAAAGTAAAAGAGCGGGATCAAAACTGAAATCCCACCACTTTTGTGACTAGGAGATAGATCTTTATGGAGAAGAATAGCAAGGACACCACACGTGGCATTGTCTTCTTGGCAGCGGTCGTGGTCACGGTACTCCTTGGTCGTTGTTGCGGCATTATGGAACAAACACACCTGGGGGGGCTATTGCTATTGGTTGATGTGCCTGCATTAATGAATCCTTTAACTGATGACGATGTTTTTTATGAAGGAACTGGCCATCAAAAATAGGGTCCAAATTATCAAAAGTTGCTTGGGTTTGCTAGTTGGATAGTGGGACCACCATCTCCTACACTAGTGCATATAGTGTGATACTTAATCTTGTAATGGAGATGAATGGATTTGATCAAAACTCTAAATAATTATATGAAACTGAGGAAAATTGTATATGAGCCAATTCAGAGGGTATATGAGAGCTTTCAGTGAAAAACTAGGCCAAATGGTGACTGAAACTAAGATGAATATGTATTCCTCAAAACACCCAGAACTTAAACGTTGCTCGTCCTTAAGTAACACAAAATCTGAAATAGTCGACAATTGAATACTTTCAACACTTGTGATTGCATCATCTTCACATCAAATTTGTTTCTTTATTGCTTTGTATGAATGAGCATCTCAACATCCTGAGATCACTAAACACATCCTACAAGATCATTGTTCCTGAGTTCGTTTCCCAAAAGCACTTCCTCCCCACTTTATCCAACATCAAGCATGTCTAAGAGCTTTGTAAGAGTCTAGAGATACCCACAGAACAACAAGTTTGCATCTGATCTGACACTGGTGTTTTTCAAAAGAGTGGAAAAAATGAGGCATTCATTGTGCATGTAGGTAGAAAAGAGAGTGAAGGGGGTATGGAAGGAAGTAGTAAATCTCTCCTCTATTCAACTCGAGATTTTATTATATGGTTGAAACTACATTGATTGCACTTTTTTATTGTGAATCTCTCCTCTATTCAACTTGAGATTGCATTTTTTTCTCTTTTTTATGCGAATCTCTCCTCTATTCGACTCGAGATTGCATTTTTTTGTGTGTGCACATTGGAATCTTTTCTTTTTCATTTTGGTGATATGCCCCTATTACATAGAGAGGGGTATGGAAGAAGTGGATAAAGAGAGGAGTGGTGTGCCACCCCAAACTTGGGGTTTGGTACTTCTATTTTATGACTTTTTGTTTCTTTTTTATGGATGGAGGGGTAAGAAGATGGTAGAAGACGTGTAGAAGAGAGTTCATATCATAATGCAACTTGATTTACAATTTAGTGCAATGAGTTGTTCTCCTTATCTACTATGCTCAAATAATGACTTAATGGGGATCCAGTGGAGATTCCATGCTATTGTTCCACTAGTCAGTCAGGAAGCAGAATGTGTTTAATCCCTCTTAGTTCAATAGATACTTGCCATCTTTACTGAAGGATCATGATGTTAGGATTCATAACTTCACATAGTGATTTCTAACTATTGGCTAGTTTTAGAAAATTGTCCCCTCTTGAGCTTTGCTTCAAATAAGGAGGGTATAATGATACAAAATTACATAGAAAAAGAAACTAGTCGACTAGGTAAAGGCTTTGATTGAAATAAAAGCATCAAAACTTCATCAAGTTTCTATACAAACTACTTTGAAAAATTGAAAAAGATGATCAAATTGCTTCAAAATTGCAATGATGGAATCTTAAGTCTAAAACAGATAGGTGTGGGTGGAAGGTAGAGTACGAACCACCCACCCTCCACCCCAAACTTAGAAATTTGCTCATCCCAAGCAAACTCTAAATCTAAGAAGAAGGGGAAAAACCATGCCGGTTAGACCACTAGATGTGGTTGTGCTCCTCTCAGCAATGCGTCCTCCATCTATAATCTCAAAGAAAACTATCAAAACTTAAGATTTCATCTTGCGATGCGTTATCTATTGGGTGTAAAATTCTCTAATTCAAAACTAAAAGTAAAAGCTAAGATAGGGATCGGGTTGCCTCCCGACAAGCGTCGTTGTTTTATGTCATTGGCTCGACATACTTCTTTCAATTTTCTGGTAGGTATACTAGTTTGGAAAGATTTAGTGATGCTTCAATGGTCATGTCAGCTGCCGTGAAATATCTCTTCCAGCATTGGCCATTAGCCACAAACACTCTTGACTTTTCACTCCATAAAATGTAGGCACCATGTGGGTAGATGCTCTTAACAGTGTATGGTCCAGACCATCGGGAATAGAGTTTCCCTAGGAACAATCTCAATCTTGAGTTAAACATTATAACTTGGTCTCCCGCTTGTATGTCTTTGCTTTTCAGATGACCATCATCCCATAATTTTGTGTGTTCTTTGTAAATTCTTGCATTCTCGTAGGTTGTCATATGAAGTTCTTCCAACTCCTGAAGTTGTAGTAACCTAGATTGACCAGCTTTCTTCATGTCAAAATTCAGTTGTTTGATTTCCCACCAAGCTTTGTGTTCAAGTTCTATGGGAAAGTGACATGATTTTCCATAGATTAATCTAAAGGTTGTTGTTCCAAGAGGAGTCTTGAAAGCAGTTATGTAGGCCCACAAGGCATCATTGATTTTTATTGACCAATCCTTTAGGTTGTGGCCTACTGTATTTTCCAGTATAGCTTTGAGTTGGCAGTTTGACACCTCTACCTATCCACTTGTTTGTGGATGGTAGGGGGAAGCTACCTTGTGTGTTACATCATATTTTCTCAAAAGAGCTTTAAAACTTCTTTCAAGAAAATGAGAACCTTCGTCAGATATCACAATGCGTGGAACTCCAAAATGGTGAAAAATAATATCTCTAAACATTTTGCTGATGGGTTTTGAATCGCTAGTGACGGTTGGTATGGCCTCCACCCATTTAGAGACATAATCCACCAAAACTAGAATGTAGCGAAATACGTACGAGGATGGGAATGGGCCCATGTAGTCCACTCCCCAAACGTCAAAAATTTCGACCTCCTTCCAGAGCTTAAGGGCCATCTCATCTCTTTTTGTTATGTTACCCGCCCTCCGGCATTTGTCACAAGACAAGACAAAGTTGTAAGCACCCTTGGATATGGTTGGCCAAAAGAAGCCACATTGTAGAAATTTCAAAGCAGTCTTCTTGGAACTCACATGGCCTCCAGCGGAGCTTGAGTGGCATTGTTCTAGAACAAGCTAAGCTTCTTCCTCGGTGTTACAACGTCTGTAGAGACCATTAGCACAGAGCTTGAAGAGATATGGCTCATCCCAGTGATATTGCCTCACGCCGTGCATGAATTTCTTTAGTGCAATGTCAGTGCATTTAGGGTGGATGGCACCAACCACAAGGTAGTTCACGTAGTCCGGGTACCAAGGGATACCTTCTGAAGCTTTCATGAGTTGTTCATCTGGAAGAGAGTCATTAATTGGGATCTTTTCAGTGTCTAGGGTGTGGATATGACACAAGTGGTCTACCACAACATTCTTCATTCCTTTCTTATCTCTTATCTCAAGATTAAATTCTTGCAAGAGGAGAATCAATCTAATTAGCCTGGGTTTTGCATCTTTCTTTGCTAAGAGGTAACCAATTGCAACTTGATCTGTGTAGACAATCACCTTGGAACCAATGAGGTAGGATCTAAACTTGTCAAAGGCATACACAACTACTAAAAGTTCCTTCTCAGTAGTTACATAGTTCCTTTGAGCTTTGTCAAGGGTCTTAGATGCATAGTCGATGACATAATGTTTCTTTTATATATATTGGCCCAAAACAGTGTTGACTGCATAATCCCTAGAATCACACATTATTTCAAATGGGTGCTCCAAATCTAGAACGCTGATGATAGGGGTTGATGTAATGGCATGCTTAAGATTGTTGAAACTTTTGATGCATTCTTCATCAAAGTGGAAATCATCGTCCTTTAGTAATAATTTCATCATAGGCTTGGTTATCTTGGAGAAATCATTTATAACCCTTCTATAAAAACATGCATGACCAAGAAATGTGCGGACCTCTCTTACATTGGTTGGGAAACCAAGTTTAGAAATCACTTCGATCTTTGCCTTGTCTGCTTCGATCCCTCAATTCCTAACCCTATGGCCGAGGACAATGCCTTATTTTACCATAAAATTACATTTCTCCCAATTTAGCACTAGATGTACTTCTTCTCATCATTTGAGGACCAAGGAGAGGTACTTTAGGCATGAGTCATATGAATCCCCATATATGGAGAAATCATCCATGAAAACTTCCATAATAGTTTTAGTGAGTCCAGCGAATATGGCTATCATACAACGTTAGAAAGTAGCAGGAGCATTACAAAGCTCGAAGGGCATCCTTCTAAAGTCATATGTTCCAAATGGGCAAGTGAATGTTGTCTTCTCTTGGTCATCTGGATGTATGGGAATTTTATAAAATCCAGTGTAACCATCGAGATAGCAAAAATATTCCTGGTGAGCCAATCGCTCTAAGACTTTGTTATAACCTCATTTTCCAAAACATGTAATGAGATTTGTGAATCTCCTTTAAAAGATAAATAAGATCAATGTTTGATTTCATGGTTTGATTTGAATGAATTTCGTGTATGATAGCCTTGCATGCTTTCTTGATGGGCCTTATTGGCCATTAAGCCCAATTGAAAGAAAAAGAAAAAGAAATGAAAAAGGAATTCAATGGGATAATGGAAATATAAGAAAATGGATAAAGGGTGATTAAAAGGCTAGAGGATATTTTCCCAAAAATATAATTTCGAGTTATAAAGGTTCATTGGGGTTCAAGGAACTCAGGATAATTATATAATAGCAAGGGAAATAAAGAATATAAGGAAAATATGAATAAAAGGGTGTTTTCTTGCAAGTAAAGAAAAGGAACCGTTTGATTAAGATACTGATCCCAATTTTTGTAGGATGAAAGATAAAAACATAAAAGAGTTTCCCTCAAAATTTGAATAAAAACAGAGTTACGAATTGGGATTTATAGTTTTTCCAAGTTATCATTAAATTGGGAAGATAATTCGAATATTAGGAAATTGATTTTCCTTTTGCAAAAGCAGGCGAGATGAGGGCCGTTGGATCTTGAGATAATGCACACCACTCATCGTCAAGAGTCCCAGAGGGATGCAAACTCAGAGCTGACAGGGGATTTTTCCCCTCATTTTTCTGATCTCTGCAGTGCATGTGCACTTGGGATTTTTGTCCCATTAGGTTCGGGAGACCTTTGCGAAGGGTCTAGACCTAGGTTTTGCCGACTTTCATCGCGTATACCCAAAAAACCCAATTGGGCTAAAGCAAGCTTTGAAAAAGGGATGAGAAACCCTAGAAGGGACCCTCCACGTCCTATAAATAGACCCCCATTCACTCCTTTACATCTTCGCGATCTCAAACGACTACTCCTCGAGCCTCACAGACCTCTCTCCCTCTCGATTGTCCTTGCTCCGACGAAGGACCGCCGCGACACCGCCGCTTGTTCTGATTAGAGAAACAGGGAGGATGACAAGTGAGGACCGTCTGATCGTGGCCCATGGTGTTCCAGCGTGAAATCTGACGATCTCAGGAGGAGCGTGAGTCTTTAGCTTGCTGAGTGGAGCGTTGCGACATGAGTCGCTGGATCAGAGTCCATCGTGGACCCGAACGCCATCCAACGGGCAACATGCCACAGCTGCATGCATCTCAGCATTAGTGAAGACCTCTGATGTGGAGCGTCAGATCAAGGTGTGATCCATCGGCGCACCGATCGAATGGCCCAAGAATTTCGGTAAATATCTCTCTCTGATCGAAATTGCAGATAATTGCTTTTCCTTGCTAAAATCGTAGAAATAGCTAGGAATCTCATATAAAGGAACTTTATATATGCAAGTTGGGTAGAAAAATGCAAGGAACCTAATAAAAATGATTTAAGAACCTTATTCTATTTTGTTTTACAAAATTACTCTAATTTTAAAGAAAAGGGTATTGAAAAGTAATTAGAAACCCTAATGGTACATAAAGGATGATTCTTTGTAACCTAATAGGTTAGTTTGAGGATTATCAACCTGTTAATTAATAATATGAAGTTTTCATCTGTTTTGAATACAAAGATGGTTAATTTAGGGTTTATGTCTATGAATGAAAGATAATGTACATGAAAACCCTAATTTAGGGTAAAAGAAGAAGAAAATCTTGTTTTTTTGATAAATTACTAAATAATGGTCCTAAGACTGTTGGGAATATTAAAAGGAGAGAATTCAAAGGTTTTAAGTGATTTTGAGGGGTTAGGGTTCATGATAACTAAGAATGAAGTCAAAACCCTAGTTTCCAAGAAACCCTAAGGGATATGATGAAATTGGATAAATATTAATGAAAGTAAACTTGTACTTTTATTTCAGGGTTTCTGTGCAATTGCTTGATTGTTTGGATTTTCTCTCTCTACAAAGTTAATTCTGTAACTGAATCTGCAATAAGAGGTATGTGGTTACGCTTATGATTATCCCGATTAGTTTTTCGAGGATTTTATCGACGTTTCCCTCATGGCTTGAAATAACTGTTGGATGTTTTAATTCATGCAACTATAGAGTGACTATGACTATCACTATGAGTATACATGTATAATTTTCTAAATCCAAGCCTACCCCTGTGGTTATGCAAAGGCTAAGGATAACCTAGATCAAGGTCTAGGGTATCATGAGTTAGAAACTGGGCTACACATGAGTAGTGCCATGAGACTCTTAGCATACCATGAGTTCAGGAGTGGGCTACCTACGGGTAGTGACATGTGACTCAGCCCTAGAAATTGATTCACCTATTAGGTGAAGTCATGAGGGGTATAATGGGAATCTACCATAAGGGAGGTAGTATCCAAGTCCACTGCTGGGACAGCGCAGAGGATAGGGTACACATGGATCGCGTAGTTATACTTAAAATGTAAAATCATTTGTTAAATGATAATTGAATGCAATACATTGTTATGGATAATTGCACGATTAGTGAATCCCCCACATACCAGCTTTGGCTAACCGATGTTTTGTTTGTCAGTATTTTAGGTACAAAACAAAAAGGACAAACAGTAAATCGTCATATTGTAAAATACATGAATTAAAGTCCAAGGAGGATTAGTTAGTTAGTCCCAGTCCTGGATAGAAGTTTAGAAATCCAAAATTTTCAAAGGTATGCAAAATTTTATTTATTACAACTTTTCAGTATAGTCTAGTACAATTTAATAATTGTTATCAATTAATTGTTGAACCTTGATCTGGAAATTGGATAACGTCACCGACCTCTCAGACTCCCTTAATTGGGGGTTACCGGAAGACGGGGTCGTTACATTTAGTATCAGAGCCAAGGTTCTCCACTTAATTTTTAATAATTATTAAATTTTTCAAACTTTGTAGAACCCAAGGGAGTTATTAGAGGATTTTCCAAAAGACTGAGGTGTCTAGAAAAGGATCACTTCCGGGGGCTGGCAAAATTTTCCTCCGCACCGCTAGTCGGAATACAAGGACTCATGGATTGTGTGACTGCCTGGTCGATGTCCTATGAATTGAATCAAAATAAGATACCTTTAGGACTTTCTCATCTTATTCATCCCTTCTCATCACATGTTCTATTAAGGACTTTAAGAGTTAGGGTTTTCTCTCTCTTCCTCACCTTCATGTGGCATGTGCAAGTAAGTTAAGAATTAAGGAATCCTCCATCAAATTAATAAAAGATATGTAATGAGACGTCACTGACATAAGTATAATTAGTGTAATGATAAACTAAAGGTCTGTTTGTTATGCTTATGTAGATGGCTCGTACAAAGACAGTTGCTATCCCCGAGGGTACTGGGAACCCAGCTAGGGGTGCTTGGCCTTCCCGCAAAGGAAAGGGGTCTTCAGAGAAGAGGAATAAGAACCATGATGGTGAATCCTCTAAGAAGAGAAAGAGTCCTGAAGAGACCACTGATGAGGTCCCCAACCCTGACCTGATACCCTTCGGTGACCTTGATCAAGAGCAAGACCAAGGGTATGAAGAGCAACATGTGTACGAGGAAGTAGACCAGATGGATGAAGACCAAGCTGGAGGTCCACAACCGACCATGATGATCCACACCCCTGAAGCTTTGTGGATGGAGCAACAGAGGAAGCTGACAGAGGCCATTAATTCCTTGGCCCTCTGAGACCTAACTAGAGCTGAGAATGGTGAACCGCTTCTGGTTCGTTCTAGACTGGGGGCCACCATCCTGGACTTCGTCAAGTTGAATATCGAGAAGTTCTGGGGAGAAGACAAGACAGAGGTAGTCGACAAAGTGGAAGCTTGGATGCTTCTAGTCGAGAATGGATTCTGCATGCTTGAGGTACAGTCGAGCAAGAAGGTCCTCTTTGCTGGTCACCTCCTGGAAGGAGCAGCTAAGATATGGTGGGAGACCTACATCACAGGTAGAGATTTGACAAAGGAACCCATGGCATGGGCTGATTTCAAGACGATCTTCACAGCCAGATACGTCCCAGTCTCAGCTAAGAAGGAAAAGGAAAGGGAGTTCACCAACATGACCCAAGGAAACTCTTCTGTTGCAGACTTCAGGCACAAGTTCCAAATCCCAGAGCGTTTTGGGTACAAGATGGATGAGGAAAGAAGGGTGGACCACTTCATAAAGCATCTTCACCCTACCATCAGGCCCCATGTGATGGCAAGCAAGCCTAAAACATTCGTCAAAGTCTACAACACTGCTTTAGACATGGAGAGGACTGTGATGCCTACCTAGTTTCCACCCAAGGGGTACTTGGGTTTCACTGAAGGAGCCCAAGGCCTGAGAAACAACCACAAGAAGGGTCCATGACGTCATCAAGCTAAAGGAAAACATGGAGGAAAAGGGAAACCCCGTCAAGAGAACAACCGACCTCCTTGCCGCACCTACGGAAAGGGGCATGCCGGTGAATGCCGCTACAAGAAGAAGACGTGTTTTCGATGCCACCAAGAAGGATATCTGCAATCCATCTGTCTTATTCTAGATCCCAAGGGACCAGGACAAGTGGAAGCTCCACCAGTAGAAGCCCCACCTATAGCTGTAGCCCCACCTGCTGCAGAGAGAAGACAAGCTCGGGTGTTTGCCATTGACAATGAGGAGGCTCAAGTTAATGTCAATCGGTTGATCGAAGGTAATAACCCTTAGAGTTTTCTTTTATGTTTTAAAGTTAAGCATGTAATGGTCTAATGCATGGTGAACAATAATGTAGGCATGCTTGAAGTTATGGGACATAATGTGAAAGCTTTGTTTGACTCTGGATCTACTAATACTTTCATTTTGAGAAATATTGCAACTGTGCTATGTTTGGATATCAAGGATTTAGGGTATGTCTTAGATGTTACAACCCTGAGTGGTCGAATCTTTACTTCCCTTTTGAAAACCCCAGTGGTATCTGTGAAATATTGAGATCATGATTTTCCTACAGACTTTATCCTTCTTGACTTGAATGGTTTTGATGTAATCATTGGCATGGATTGGCTTTATACGTATAGGGCCAATATTGACTGTAGAGAAAAGAAAGTAATCATCAAGAGACCAGGTCAACCACCTTTTGTCATTAGGGGTAGAAAGGATGCCACTACCATCCCGTATGTGTCAGCTGTGAAAGCAGAGAGGATGATGAGTAAAGGGTGTCGAGCTTTCCCAGCAGTAGTCACCGAGCCAGAACCCAAGGTGCAACTCTTAGAAGAAATAGAGGTAGTTAGGGGATATGCAGATGTTTTCCCAGACGATCTACTTGGGATTCCTCCCGAAAGAGAGGTAGATTTCTCCATAGAGCTAGCCCCTGGTACAAACCCTATTTCCCGAGCACCTTATAGAATGGCCCCTGCTGAGTTGCTTGAGTTAAAGAAGCAATTGTAGGAATTGTTGGATAAGGGCTTTATCCACCCTAGCACATCACCATGGGGAGCACCGGTTCTTTTTGTAAAGAAAAAGGATGGTTCGCTCTGAATGTGCATAGACTACCAGATGATCAACCAGACTACCATTAAGAACAAATACCCTTTACCCCGGATAGATGACTTGTTTGACCAGTTGAAGTCGGCTCGAGTCTTTTCCAAGATTGACTTGAGATCGGGTTACCACCAGTTGAGGGTCAAGAGTGAGGACATCCTGAAAATAGCTTTTAGAACCCGGTATGGCCACTATGAGTTCATGGTTATGCCTTTTGGGTTGTCCAATGCACCTAGTATGTTCATGAACCTTATGAACAGTGTGTTTCAACCCTTCCTTAACTCATTTGTCATAGTGTTCATAGATGAAATACTGGTTTATTCAAATAACTTAGATCAACACCGAGACCACCTAAGTAGAGTCCTTGATATCTTAAGAAAGCAGAAGTTCTATGGGAAGTTATCTAAATGCGAGTTTTGGATAGACCGAGTCATGTTCCTTGGACACATCATCTCAGGAGGAACGATCGCCGTAGATCCAGCTAAAGTGTCGGCGGTTCGAGATTGGCCAGCACTGAAGAACCCCTCCGAGATACAAAGCTTCTTGGGGTTAGCAGGATATTATCAGCACTTCATTGCGGATTTCTCAAAGACCGCCTTGCCTTTGACCATGTTGACTCGGAAAGATGTGAAGTTCGTGTGGTCCGATGTTTGTGAAGCTCGTTTCCAGGAGCTGAAAGAGAAGCTGACCACTACACCAGTTTTGACTCTACCATCAGGCAATGAGGGTTTCATGATTTTCACTGATGCATCAAAGATGGGACTTGGCTGTGTGTTGGAACAGAATCAGCATGTGGTTGCATATGCCTCCCGACAACTCAAGCCCACCGAGGTGAATTACCCGACACACGACCTGGAGTTAGCTGCTATCATCCATGCTTTGAAGATTTGGCGACATTACCTGTATGGTGCCACTTTTGAAATCTTCACTGACCATAAGAGCCCGAAGTCTCTACTGATGCAAAAAGACTTGAACCTATGACAACGATGATGGATGGAGTACATGAAGGATTACGACTTCACCATTGCCTATCATCCGGGGAAGGTGAATGTCGTAGTTGATGCTTTGAGTCAGAAATAGCTCAGGTGTGCAGCTGTGTTGTCCAATCAGTGGAAGAGCTTAGAAGAGTTGGTGGAATGGTCACCTCAACTGTTAGATGATTGAGTTTGTTTGGACAACATCCAAATACAGTTTGAATTGTTGAGTGAGATTGTTGCAGCACCGTTGGCCAGTGGAGGACTTGGCGAGATGAAAGGCTTGATGTAGAAGCCTCAGACCCGTCTTTCTTTGGGAATAGACGGAGGAATCCATTTTGAGAATCATGTATGGGTTCTGGAAGATTCACCGTTGAAGGAATGTATCCAACAAGAGGCTCATGGTTCTAAATACACGGTGCATCCAGGGACTACGAAGATGTTTAAGGACATGCAGAGGTTCTTATGGTGGCTAGGAATGAAGAGAGACATTACAGCTTATGTAGCCAGTTGTCTTACGTGCCAAATGGTGAAGGCTGAACACCAACGACCCGGTGGACTTTTACAGTATATAGAGATCCTAGAGTGGAAATGGGAGCATATCACCATGGATTTCGTGGTGGGTCTACCCCGGACAAAGAAAGGTTATGATGCGATATGGATTGTGGTAGATCACCTTACCAAGTCAGCACACTTCCTTTCCCTGAAAACCACTGCCAAAGTGTTAGACTTAGCTGAGTTGTATATCAGAGAGACAGTACGCTTGCATGGCGTAACCGGTTCCATCATCTCGGATAGAGACCCAAAGTTTACTTCCAAGTTGTGGAAGTAGGTTCAAGAGGAACTAGGTACAAGGTTGAAGTTCACTACCGCTTATCACCCCCAGACAGATGGTCAGTCCGAAAGGACAATTCAGACCTTATAAGATCTGTGGAGAGCTTGTGTGCTCGATTGGGGTGGATCATGGGAGCAGTACTTACCTTTAGCTAAGTTTTCCTACAACAATAGTTACCAAGCTAGTATTGGGATGCCTCCATATGAAGCTCTATATGGGATACCATGTCAGTCACCACTTCACTGGGAAGATGTTGGTGAAAGGACCTTATTAAGGTCAGATGAACTCCAAGTGTATGTTGATAAAGTCGCTTTGATCAGGCAAAGGCCAAAGAGAGACTAGGACCGAAAAAAGTTCTATGCTGATGCGAAGCAGACTGATGTGCATTTCGCTGTGGGAGAACATGTTTTTTCTGAAAATCTGACCGCTTTGAGCTATAGATAAGAACAGAGGAATGTTGAGTCCCTGATACGTGGGTCTGTTTGAAGTGTTAGAACAGATTGGTGAGGCCGCATATCGTTTGGCATTACCCCCTCAATACAGTATGATGCATGATGTGTTTCACGTGTCCAATCTGAAGTGATATGTGTAAGATCCAAGCCATGTGCTGAGCATTGAACCTATTGAGCTTCAAGGAAAGTTGTCTTATCCTGAGTTGCCTTTGCGGATTCTAGATACCAAGGTAAAAGAGTTCAGAAATAAGAATATTGAGATGGTAAAGGTTCTTTGGAATCACCATGGAGAGGATGAGGCCACATGGGAGCTGAAGACGGACATGGAAAAAGCATATCCTGATTTGTTTTCTTGATTGTTGAATTTTGAGGGAAAAATTCCTGTGAGGGGAGGATGTTATAACCTCATTTTCCAAAACATGTAATGAGATTTGTGAATCTCCTTTAAAAGATAAATAAGATTAATGTTTGATTTCATGGTTTGATTTGAATGAATTTCATGTATGATAGCCTTGCATGCTTTCTTGATGGGCCTTATTGGCCATTAAGCCCAATTGAAAGAAAAAGAAAAAGAAATGAAAAAGGAATTCAATGGGATAATGGAAATATAAGAAAATGGATAAAGGGTGATTAAAAGGATAGAGGATATTTTCCCAAAAATATAATTTCGAGTTATAAAGGTTCCTTGGGGTTCAAGGAACTTGGGATAATTATATAATAGCAAGGGAAATAAAGAATATAAGGAAAATATGAATAAAAGGGTGTTTTCTTGCAAGTAAAGAAAAGGAACCGTTTGATTAAGATCATGATCCCAATTTTTGCAGGATGAAAGATAAAAACATAAAATATTTTCCCTCAAAATTTGAATAAAAACGGAGTTAAGAATTGGGAGTTATGGTTTTTCCAAGTTATCATTAAATTGGGAAATATTAGGAAATTGATTTTCCTTTTGCAAAAGCGGGCGAGATGACGGTCGTTGGATCTTGATCCAATGCGCACCACTCATCGTCAAGAGTCCCCAAGGGATGCGAACTCAAAGCTGATAGGGGATTTTTCGCCTCATTTTTCTGATCTATGCAGTGCATGTGCACTTGGCATTTTTGTCCCATTAGGTTCGGGAGACCTTTGCGAAGGGTCTAGACCCAGGTTTTGCCGACTTTCATCGCGTATACCCAAAACACCCAATTGGGATGAAGCAAGCTTTGACGAAGGGATTAGAAACCCTAGAAGGGACCCTCCATGTCCTATAAATAGACCCTCATCCACTCCTTTACATCTTCGCGATCTCAAAAGGCTACTCCTCGACCCTCACAGACCTCTCTCCCTCTCAATTGTCCTTGCTCCGGTGAAGGACCGTCGTGGCACCGCCGCTAGTTCTGACTAGAGAAATGGGGAGGACGATCAGCGGGGACCGTATGATCATGGACCATGGTGTGCCAGCATGAGATCTAATGATCTCAGGAGGAGCGTGCATCTTTAGCTCGCTGAGTGGAGCGCTGCGACGCGAGTCGCTGGATCAGAGTCCATCGTGGACCCGAACGCCATCCAACGAGCGATAGGCCATAGCCGCACGCATCTCAGCATTAGTGAAGACCTCTAACGTAGAATGTCGGATCAAGGCATGATCCATTGGTGAACCGATCGAACGGCCCAGGAATTTCGGTAAATATCTCTCTGATCAAAATTGCAGATAATTCCTTTTCCTTGCTAAAATTGAAGAAATAGCTAGGAATCTCATTTAAAAGAACTTTATATATGAAAGTTGGGTAGAAAAATGCAAGGAACCTGATAAAAATGATTTAAGAACCTTATTCTATTTCGTTTTACAAAAGTACTCTAATTTGAAAAAAAGGGTATTGAAAAGTGATTAGAAACTCTAATGGTACATAAAGGATGATTCTTTGTAACCTAATAGGTTAGTTTGAGTATTATCAACCTGTTAATTAATAATATGAAGTTTTCATCCATTTTGAATACAAAGATGGTTAATTTAGGTTTCATGTCTATGAATGAAAGATAATGTACATGAAAACCCTAATTTAGAGTAAAAGAAGAAGAAAACCTTGTTGTTTTGATAAATTACTAAATAATGGTCCTAAGACTATTGGGAATATTAAAAGGAGAGAATTCAAAGGTTTTAAGTGATTTTGAGGAGTTAGGGTTCATGATAACTAAGAATGAAGGCAAAACCCTAGTTTCTAAGAAACCCTGAAAATTGGGATAGAAATCCTAAGGGATATGATGAAATTGGATAAATATTAATAAAAGTAAACTTGTACTTTTATTTTAGATGTTTCTATGCAATTGCTTGATTGTTTGGATTTTCTCTCTCTACAAAGGTAATTCTGTAACTGAATCTACAATAAGAGGTATGTGGTTACGCTTATGATTATCCCGATTAGTTTTCCGAGGATTTTATCAATGTTTCCCTCATGGCTTGAAATAACTGTTGGATGTTTTAATTCATGCAACTATAGAGTGACTATGACTATCACTATGAGTATACATGTATAACTTGCTAGATCTGAGCCTACCCCTGTGGCTATGCAAAGGCTAAGGATAACCTAGAGCAAGGTCTAGGGTATCATGAGTTAGAAACTGGGCTACACATGAGTAGTGCCATGAGACTCTTAGCATACCATGAGTTCAGGAGTGGGCTACCTACAGGTAGTGCCATGTGACTCAGCCCTAGAAATTGATTCACCTATTAGGTGAAGTCATGAGGGGTATAATGGGAATCTACCATAAGGGAGGTAGTATCCAGGTCCACTGCAGGGACAACGCAGGGGATAGGGTACACATGGATCGCGTAGTTATACTTAAAACGTAAAATCATTTGTTAAATGATAATTGAATGCAATACATTGTTATGGATAATTGCATGATTAGTGAATCCCCCACATACCAGCTTTGGATGACCGACGTTTTGTTTGTCGGCATTTTAGGTACAAAACAAAAAGGACAAACAGTAAATCGTCATATTGTAAAATACATGAATTAAAGTCAAAGGAGGATTAGTTAGTTTGTCCCAGTCCTGGATAGAAGTTTAGAAATCCAAAATTTTCAAAGGTATGCAAAATTTTATTTATTATAGCTTTTCAGTATAGTCTAGTAGAATTTAATAATTGTTATCAATTAATTGTTGAACCTTGATCCGTAAATTGGATAACGGCACCGACCTCTCGAACTCCCTTAATTGGGGGTTACCGGAAGGCGAGGTCGTTACAGACTTGGTCTAGAAAAGGCATTGAGAAATTATCCTTATGTGGGGCCTTGTTTAATGTCCAATAATCGATACACATCCTTCATCCAATGATCGTTCGAAAGGGGATGAGTTTGTTATTTTCATTTTGTACCACGGTAGTTCCACCTTTCTTTGGGACAACATGTACCAGACTTACCCATGGTGAGTCATATATAGGATAGATGATTCCTATAGTGAGAAATTTAATGAATTCAATGCAAACTACTTCTTTCATATTTGGATTCAGCTTCCATTGATGTTCGAAAGTCGGCTGGTGGTCTTCCAGCATGGGGATTCTTTGCATGCAAAGTGCTTGACTGACCCTGATGAGGTCACTCATTTTGTAGAGGAGGGCCTTTATTCTTTCCCTTAATTCTATTAGGAGTTTATCTTCTTGTTCGGACGTTAGGTCAGAATTCATGATAACAAGGTAGACCTTGAGATCTTCCAAAAACACGCACTTCAGTCCCTCAGGTAGGGGCTTCATTTTAGGGGACTATGGTTTCTTGCATAGGTCTTCAGTTACATTCACAGCCTTGAGTTCCTCAAATTTAGCTTCAAGCTCTTCTTCTACAATGTTGAGGTGGAGAACACAATTCTTTACTTGTTCGTTGATGGAGTCATCAACATATGGGTTTGTTAGAGCCACTTCTAAAGGATCATCTAATTCATGATTCTCATACATGAGGAGTGACATTTTGTCTATGCAATCAATCAAATAGACTTCTTCTCGCATGCTCGGTCTTTGTATACTTTCAAAAACTCTGAACTCAAGTATTTCCTTGCCGAGTCTAATGAGCAAGGATCCTGCTTCAACATCAATCAAAGCTCTTGTAGTGGTGAGGAATAGACGGCCAAAGATAAGAGGGTATCTGGAGTCCTCTTTTATGTCCATGATTACAAAGTCACATGGTACATAAGAGTCCTTACCTACCTTGATTGGAAGATCCTCAATGATTCCCAAAGGGAAAGTCATACAATTGTCTGCAAGCTATATGGTCATGCTAGTTGGGAGAAGTTATGCAAACCCTACCTCTTGCAAAGGCTAAGTGGCATTATAGAGATGCTAGCACTGGGGTCAACTAGTCCCTTTTACACGTGGAGTCGTAGATATGGCACAAAATACCTACAGATCTTGGTTCTTTTTGCTTCATAGGCATTTTGCTTTGAATAATATCGAAGGTAGTTGTTGCTAATTTGACAATATCATATTCCTCAGTTATATACTTCCTTGTGAGAAGCAATTTGAAATACTTTGTCCAGGCTAGTATCTCAGCCAACGCATCTAGAAAGGATATATCAACATGAAGCTTCTTCATTGCTTCCTTGAACTTTATGAAATGAGTGTCAAGCCTTGTCTACTTTAGTCAAGATTGGAAAGAAGGGTGAGGCTTGTATATCGGTATAACTAGCTCATGCACATCTTCTTCTTCTGCAATGACAGGTTACTCAGAACTTGCTTTGTCTACCTTTTGAGTCATCAGCTATTCTTTCAATTGAGATTCAGGTACTTTCGTGTCTTGGACATTCACTAGGTCATGCTTATCTGTAACTACCACATGTGTCTTGACATGAGGATCATAGTAGTCTTTTCCAGATCGAGTGGAAACAACTTTCAGTTGCTCAGGGTGTTTAGGATTGTTCTCTGGTTGTCTAGTAAAAGCTCCAGCAGGTAGCTTAAGGCTAGTTAAAAGTTGAGCTAGTTGAGATTCAATAGCCTTATGATGGGCTTGCTGATTTACTATCATAGTCTGTTGTGACTGTAGCATCTTCTCAATGGCTGACAGTTTGTCGTCAGAAGAGGTGGGACTGGCTTGTTGTCCTTGTTTTAGTTGTTGATGTGGGACTTGGTTGAGATTTTGGAATTGAGAGGTGTTTTGATACTGGTTGTAATTTCTATTCTAAAAGTTACCCCTGAAGTTCCCTTGATTCCTAAAATTTTGTTATTGATTATATTGGAATCCTGGAGGGCCTCATTGTTGATTATCTAAACTGAGTTTTTGCAAATTCTCCGCTCCTGAAGGATTTCTATACTAAAAACTTGGATGGTTCCTATTTTGATTTGGAATATAATACCCTTGACCACGGATAGTGTGGATGGCATTCAAATTTTCCATCTAACCATTACCTCCTTGGGTACAAGCATTTCCTAGAATGATGTCAGAGAGGATATTACGGGCTAGAGTATAATGATTAGTGCCTTTACATGCTTCACAAAATGGTGAACCTGACTTGACTTGTTTTTTTGTCGAGGGGGAGAGTACCTCCTTTCATAGGCGTTGAAAGACTATTTAAGGTTGTCATTCTTGGAAACTAGTAAACTAAGAGACTCGGTGATAGACTTGTACTCAGGACTACTTTCTGCCATAGCTACCTTCAACACTCCTTTGTCGACAGATCTGCCCCAGTTGGCTTGATTTTCATCTCTAAGGGTGACAACCTTCCATGCGCTATCATAACTTTGACGCGTGAAGTTTCCTCTAGATGAGGAGTCTAAAAATGTCTTGATATTACCATCCACATCCCCATAAAATATTTCAATGAGTTGATTCTTAGATATGCCATGGTGTGGACACTTGTGTAGTAACTCATTGTATCTTTCCCATGCTTCTACCAGAGTCTCGCCAGGGACATGAAAAATTGTGTTATTTGGCCCCTAATATCATAGGTGAGGGAAGGAGGGTAGATTTTTTCCTAGAAAACATTTTGAAGTTGTTTCCAAGTGGTGATGGGGTCGCGTTGCAAGGATTTATACCAACTCATGGCCCTATGGCCCTATCTCCAAGGGAATATTTGAAGAGACGGAGTCTGATGGCATCGTCTGTAACTCCATTCTGCTTTGTCATAGCACATAAATCTATAAACCTCAGAAGATGTTCTTGAATATCCTTGTCGTGCTTACCATAGAAAGGGTTGTTTTTAAGTGGAGGAGGTTGCAGTGGGTGTTGAATGTCAGTATCTTTAGGGATTGAGAACTCTCTAAGGTCCTTTTATAACTCAGCTTATTGAGTTGCTACTTGAGCTACTTGGATTTCCTATTGAACCGCAGCTCAGGCTTCTTGCATAAGCCTTTCTCTTTGTGCATTAAGGGCCTAAGTTACCCTTCGGAAAATTTCCTCTTGTGCCATCCTATCTTGGTTCTCTCTACTCTGACAATGAAAAGTTTGTTCTATCTCAGGATCAAAGCTAGCTGCAAGGCCGGTGTTGTTAGAGGGTGTCATGCAATAATCTTTGGGGGTACATGGTATGGAAAGATCTTTCATATTTAGATGGACGCAGTAGAATCAAATTCAAGTATATGATCAATAGTAACAAAATTGAAAGTAAAATACTAGATTAGTCTCAATAGAACTAGATTTAACTAGATGGTTCTTTTGTCCCCGACAATGGAACCAGAGCTTGACGTGGCTTTTACTGCACTAACAAATCCACTTAGGGATGAGATCCGTAAGTTTTTACCAAAACCTTGTGCAATAGTACCACCCGCAAGAAGATGGGTCTTGTCGCAATATAGTTAAGGATTGAATCCCAAGGGACAACATTTTTAAGAATCTTACTAGTCGAATCTAGATCGACCAAGACTAATATTTAGAACAAAGAGCTGATTTGGGTTTAATTAAACTAATTGCAAGGAAAGTAAAAGAGCAAGATCAAAACTGAGTTTAGATTAATGATGGGAATCACTGGGGTGGAATCGGGTTTCACCACCACTACACATGCAAACACATCCAAAACACATCCAGGAAAGATACAATTATCTAAATGGAGTAGCAAACCATATGTTAGGAAATAAAGTTTGTGTAAGCATCTCTGTAGGCTCAATGTCTCATTACCCATAGATCATACACTTACTACTCCAGAGATATCCCTTCAGAAGTTCTTGTCTGGACATCAACCATGTTAATCGATATTCAAATCCTAAGTATTGAAGTTCTCGCAACAAAGGAATATAATAGATCATGTAAGGCAGGTGATCAATCCACAAAGCATGCAATAAATGATTAACAATGAAATGGAAAGTTATATACAAGCCATGGAATGTTATAAGATGAACATGTAAGCACAGGCAGTGGGGCTAGTCTTCGCACCCCAACAAAATGGAATACTCGCTCCTCATGATAGAAATAAAAGAATAAGAGAGAGGAAAGATTCCACCATGGTCATGGTGAAGAAGATAGTCACGGCTTAGTGGAGAAACAGTCTTCTACATGATGGTGGGGCAGATCTAGATGAGGAGGGGAAGAACACTAAGACGAACAAGGATGATCTTCTCTTTCCTTCTTCCTTCTCTTCTCGTGCTCTTGCTCGCAGGAGATAGAGCGGTAGATGGCTGATGGATGAAGGTTCTACAGATCTAAAATCCCACAACTTCCATGGCTAGGAGATAGATCTTGATGGATTGGAGTGGGTAGAGTAGCAAGGACACCATAGAGGTAGTCTTTGGCAGTGGTTGATTATCTTCCTTGGCTGGGCATAGAGCGGAATCCTTCCAGCATGGATGGAGCAGAAGCGATGCCTCAAATGAAGGAGGAGGTCATCTATTTATAGGTGCAAATATGGAATGAATTGACTTAGCAGCCGTGATCGTGGCCTTCACTAGCGGTCGTGGTACTCCTCGGTACGACCTTGTCGGGTGTGCGCCCGACCGTACTGGGGGTCGCGGTCGCAAGGTGTTATCCACAATCGAGGTGTTTGTTCTGCGGTTGAGGTGGTGTTCCGTGGTCGAGATGGTGTGTCAGTCGCAACACCTTGACCTCAGTTGCAGCATTGTCTTCTTGGCAGCGGTCGTGGTACTCCTAATTGGTCACGGTCGCGGCATTATGGAACAAACCCACCCCCGCGGGGGGGTTCTATGGGTCGATGGGCCTGCATTTATGAATCCTCTAACTGATGATGATGCTTTCTAATGAAGGATCTGGGCATCGAAAATAGGGTCCAAATTATCAAAAGTTTCTTGGGCCCACTAGTCGGTTAGCGGGACCACTATCTCCTACACTGGTGCACATAGTGTGATACTTAATCATGTAATGGAGACAAATGGATTTGATCAAAACTCCAAATAATCATCTAAAACTAAGGAAAATTGTATATGAGCCGATTTAGGGGGTATATCAGAGCTTTTAGTGCAAAACTGGACCAAAAATGGTGACTGAAACTAAGATGAATATGCATTCATTAATGTTGTCTCCAAAGTGATGTTCAAATGCAACATGACAGAAGGAGATCTAGTAGGTCCCCATTTTCTCAAGATTATTGGGTCTGTCATTGAACTATTTGTTACCCTCATCCCACACCCACTCACTACTGAGTCAGTGGCAATAGGGTTTGGGCACCCATCTATAGAACAACACATAGTTTCACACAAGAAATATATTTGAAAAAGGCAATAACAAAATTAAAGAGGTAGCAAGATACTAAACATGGATATAGAGATATGTACCCATTTCTACATTCAAGAATACCGATTTGTATTTCAATCTAGATATTAAGAGTCTTTAGTGCAGTGAATCTTCATTTGGCAACTACAAAATTGATAAACAAAATATATTAATGTGAAAGCATTAAGTGCGCTATAAAAAGGCATGTAAATAGTCTGAGAATATATAAATGATGATTGTCTAGAAAGATTACTAAGCAAGAACAAGAAACAAGGAAAGGAAAATTGACAAAATTCTTTTATATAAAGCATGTTCATCACTTCTTTTATCCATTATATGAAATAGGATTTCTTTATATTATGTTCAAGGTTTGTCAACATATCATGACCAAGCATGAAATTCGTATTCATAGGAACCATATCTCAACCAAGTAAGTATGTAGCCAAGAATTCATACGAGCATATATACAAGCAATCCAATATAATAGTAGGGTCAAGAGAAAAACATGCCTCGTGAGTAGAGAACAAGTAATGATTCATGAGTAAGATTCCTATAGATGTTCCAACCCTAAGAGGACCTAAGATATAAAAGACATAATAGAGGATATCTATCAAAAGGGTCTTGATAATCTAAACATCATATGAGTCATTTTTATGTTCCATTAGACCTAGGTTTCAATTAGATCAAACGCAATTTCCAAAGTTCCAAAGATGCATATGCGTACTTGATATAATCCAAGCATCAACAATAGGCCATAAGTCTAGGTGAACCATCCACATCTTGAGTACTACTATATAAAGATAAGGTCTGATTTAGCAATATGAGGAGCATGGAATTTAGATTATTATCATGGTTTAATATGTAGAATCATGATTAAGTCATATAAGATCAATTCCATGCAACATGGTTACATTTCCATGTTGTAGAAGCATTAGGTATGTTGATTAGGAAATTGTGGCTACATGTAGGATAAAGCTACTGATTTGAATCCATAAAATGACACATGCAACACTAGATTATGGTACTTGCAAGATGAGAGTCTAGAAGTCAACATATGTATTTACATCTCACTGAGTATCACATGTTGTCAAAAGGACACATGAGTGTGTTGCATGGAAAATCGTGAAACAAGTTGGTTAAGGACTAATTTGGAAGTGAACATAGAGAATTGAATATTAAAGATCCATTTTAGCAAAAGGATTAAGTATCCAATCACATAAGTACTAAACATCTCATATTAGGGCATAATAGTGTACAAAGGTGAGTCATTTATGTCATATGAGTTAATCAAGGCAAAGAGTTATAAGGTATTAGTCAAACATGGCATAAATGATCATAACATTTACTAATTTCGAGATTGAAAGACTAGATGATGACAATTTAAACCAAATTCTTAAATTTGTTCATGGATGCATGTAAAGAAACATTTTTAGGTCAAAGGTAGCTATATGAGGTTAAGGTTATCATTAGGATCATTTCAAATGGTACAAGGTCTTTAATCATATCAAAAGTAAACTTGAATTTTTAATTTGCATGGATATAAGACCATATGCTATTAATAGCACAAGGATATCATGATAGGATATTAATCATATTAGCATGGCCTAACATGAGCATATTTTGGAAAATAAATAAGATACAAGTGAAATTAGGTTGTGAAACCATTTTAGTTGGATAGGCCTCAAGTTTCTAATCAAAACACATATTTGAAGTCCATATTTGGCTAAGGGTATGATTTATAGTGATTTCAGACCATTGGATCTTGATTGCTAGTGGAGGAGTTGGAAGGCACCCCTTTTGCTTTGAGTGTCTAGACCTTGGGCCCAACTAATAGGTCCAGTCCATGTTCATGATCACCTGGAGTTCCCTTAGCCTAGCAGAGAGTGGGGGGGAAGAACCTAGTCAGATCTGGTCCGTTACCCCCTGATTTGACGGCTCAATCATCCACTCCCTTCATGCATTTTATCTGCATGCATTGTGTATAGGTTCCGCGGCGGCAGGTTGCACTGATCTGGCCAAGTAACAGCCTTTGGTGGTCACCGTCCTCGGGGAACAAGCTGTCCAAGCTCGTCGCACCTGGGCGGAGCCGATTTCCAGGAGAAAAGAGGCCACATTGGGGCAAGGAAGAAATGCCCAAAAGGGTGGTGAGGCAGCCACTGCCACAAATAGGTAGGAGAAGAAGCTTGAAACAGGAAGCCCTAGGGTGCAAAGGAGAGGGGGAACTGGGACAAAAGAAAGAGCAAGTGGAAAGAAAGGAATGGGGTGCCAATTAACAAAAAAGGGAGGCAAAAGATGTGGATAGGTGGTGCCAATGATGGGGTAGGTGGCACTAGCACTACTTGCACCAGGAACAGTATGGAGAAGGAGGGCGGTCTTTCAGCCGTTGATTAGGGTTGTGATCTATGGGGATGATGATCGAACGGTCCATCTTGAATGCCAAAAACCATGGGTTTTGATTGGCCAAGGATCACAACTGGGATAGCCAGGTGGCACCCTCTTAATTGGGATGTGTCCTCTAAAAGAGGCCCAAAATGGATAAATGAAGGACAAAATCAATTAAATCAACTAAAATTGTGTCAATTTCAAATGGTCATAACTCAAGCTATGGTGGCCCAATTGAGGTGCTTTTTGTGCCGTTAGATTCACAATGAAAATATCTACAACATAAAATATAATAAGAAGAAAGAATATCACATTAAAGAGGTTCTCTATTGCTTGAAAGAGTGTGATATGTTAAGAGCATAAAACTTAGGTCTTCGAGAAAATTATGTCACAAATGAGAATATCAAGCATATAATGTTCAAATTGAGTCATTAAGCCACTTAAGTCATGAAATGAAAATTCATAGTGAGAAACTTATGCAAAGGTAAAGAACATATCTCATATATAAGGAGAGAAAAAATTCCAAGTTATTACATCCTCCCCACCTTAATAGGAATTTTGTCTCCAAAATTAAATTAAGTCATCTATCGAGATTGTGATTTCATATTCCAAATCACCATCAACTTAGTAGTTCAAACATTGTCATTATATAATAATTGGGAAATGGGGAATCATGGTCACAACATAATAATATTGATCATCAAATAGGAAAGATCAAAACATGAGTCACAAATTTGGAGAGATAATATCCTAGCCCTCCAATCCCAAAACTTAGGGTTTTACCTTCCACAATGGCCTAGGTAGGGTTATATATCCATGATTGAGATTTCATATTTCAACAATTTGGGACATACATCATATTTCAACATCATGATTTCATGCTCAAAATTGATGAAATGGCCCACCTTAGTCTACATGGAGCTTAACCCTAAGTCAATCAAGCGAGTTAACATAATCATCATTTTATGTTTTTGAGATTTGGGAACATGGAAGTCATTAATCATATATCAAGGGTGACCCCAAGATCCAAATAGGGTGATCATAGGAGTCAAATAAATATCAAGATCATTAATTAAGAGTCAAGATTTCATTATTCAATATCAAGAGTCAAATTTGGACTTCAAAGTCGTAGGTCCCACTAATTCAAAGCTAGGGTTTAGATTCCTACTTTGGACCTTATGGGTGACTTAAGGCTCTACCATTCCTAAAGTTTTTTTATATTCCATACACATTCTTCTTGAGGTTTCTCTACAACATTCAAGCACATTAATTTATGTGTAATTCTTTGATCTAGATTTTCTCCATCTCTTAGGGTGCACATTATTTGCTTTATGTCCTATTGGTCTCATGGAAACCTTCCCTCCTGGGCTTGGTCTTCTCAGTGACCTTCCCTCCTGGGCTTGGTCATCTCGGTGACCTTCCCTCCTAGACTTGGTCTTCATGTTGGCCTTCCCTCCTGGGCTTGACCTCTTGGCAGTCTTCCCTCATGGGCTCGGTCTTCATATTGGCCTTCCCTCTTGGGCTTGGCCTCTTCGTGACATTTCCTCCTGGGCTTGGTCACCTACTATCAGTCACTTCCTCACTGACTTCTCCTTACGTCCCTTAGAGATGGAATAGTTGGGTTTAAAGAATTATACTTAATATATTTTTTTTTCTTTCACACTTTGTATATTTAACCCTCCAAACATTAGGTGACGTTTGAGGTTATCTGAATTCTTAAACTGATTGATTAACTCACCCTTCTAAAGGGGATTGCTCATCCATATACATTAATTGAGCAACAATTGAGCAACATTTCATGGTATCAACATCTATTTCATTTTCATGGTATTTGTCATTGATGAATGACATAAACCTAGGTCTTTCTATGAACTTAACCACTAGCTATAGTCAACAATATCATATTCCATGATCGTCATCAAATCGTAACTAAGATTGAGTATCAATATCATCATGGATTTGACCTATTGGAGAATCAGGTCAAGAAATTAGGATGGTATTAAAGGGGTTACCTTTCCAAACTCTAAATGAATCAATGACACGAATATTTTAGAGGCATCAAAATGGAGATGTGACTTAGGTTAGGGGAGGCGTAAGTCAACTACCAACAGAATATAGCACACTAGTCCATATTAATCATGAGTCATCAAGTATATCCAAATAGGGAGAGTATCCACTATCAAATCGTATTTCACAAGATCATAAGTCAAACATCAAGATCATTAATGGGGCAACCATATTTCAAGATTTTGTGAGTTCGAGGTCATAATCATGTTCCCTCCCTTTCAAGGTCAAGGTAAGGGTATATCTTGGAAATTGAGAAGAATTGAGAATTCAAGAGTTGAGAATAAAAGTGCAAGAGTGATATCATACATGTCCATCTTGTTCATTGAAAATTGAGCTTACAAAGAGGCATAGAAGTCAATAGGGAATTGCTTCTTGCATTCAAGTCATCATATCGTAATCTAGGTGTCCAAGGTCATATTAATATCAAGGTATGTGGCATTCTACATATCAATAGGGTAATTTTGTATTAGATATGTTTGAGGTTTGATCAAAATAGGGACAACAAGGGTTCAAATGTATAGGGACCTCATCAACCATGAGGTGTAAAACATGAGTTCCACCTTATTTTGCCATATCAAGAATTTACCTCAAATGTACAAAGACTTGTATCCATTTTATTAATACTGAGTACATCACTTTCAAGAGTTGATTGATCACAATAGGGTTTTTCATGTTAATGTTAGATCATGGCATCATAATCTTTCATCATTTAAAATAAATTTTAGTTTTCTCATGCATAAGCTACCCATTCAGATGTCATGTGATTCATAGTCATGATAGAAGAATCACATCCAAATATGAGAAGACTAACTAATCATCATCTACTTGGTTGGATAAGGTGGTCCTTAAAGAAGACATGAGATGCTAGAAGATTCTCTAAACTTTAAGGAAAGGATTTTAGTCCTCCCTGGGTTCTTAATATATGTTATGCCTTAAACGCATATATAGGCTTGTGTGTATGGCTCTGATACCATTTGTCACATAATTGTTTGTTACCCTCATCCCACTGCCACTGACTACTGAGTCAGTGGTAGTAGGGTTTGGGAGCCTGTCTATATAATGGCACATAGTTTCACACAAGAAATATATATACGAAAAAGACGATAACAAAACTAAAGAGGTAACAAGATGTTAAACATGGAGATAGAGATATGTACCCATTTCTACATTCAAGAATACCCATTTGTATTTTATTCTAGAGATTAGAGTCTTGAGTGTGATGGTTCTTCATCTGGAAACTATAAATTCAATAAACAAAATATATTAATGCTAAAGAATTAAGTACACTATAGAAAGGCATGTAAATAGTTTAAGAATATATAAATGGTGCTTGGATATATCGAGTACTAAGCAAGAACAAGAAACAAGGTGAGGAATCTTGACAACATTCTTTTATATAAAGAATGTTCATTTTTCATTTATCCATTATGTTAAAATGGATTTATTTATAATATGTTCAAGGTTTGTCAACATATGATAACCAAGCATGAAAGTAGCATTCATAGGAACCATATCTCAACCAAGTAATTAAGTATCCAGTCATTCATATGAGCATACATACAAGCAAACAAATATCATAGTAGGGTCAAGAGAAAAACATACCTCATGAGTAGAGAACAAGTTATGATTCATGAGAAAGATTCCTAGAGATGGTCCAACCCCAAGGGGAGCTAAGATACAAAAGACATAATATAGGATCTTAGATCAAAAGTATATTGATAATCTAAACATCATATGAGTCATTTGTATGTTCCCTTAGATCTAGGTTTCAATTAGATCAAACATAGTTTCCAAAGTTCCAAAGATGCATATAAGTACTCAATATAATCCAATCATCAACATTAGGCCATAAGTCTAGGTGAACCATCCACATCATGAGTATCTACTAGATAAAGATAAGGTATGATTTAGCAATATGGGGAGCATGGGATTTAGATTATTATCTTGGTTTAACATGCGGGATCATAATTAAGTCATATGAGACCAATTCCATGCAACATGATTAAATTTCCATGTCAAAGAAGCATTAGGTATATTGATTTATGAATTAGGGATACTTGTAGGATAAAGTTATGGATTTGAATCCATAATATGACACATGCAACACTAGATTATGGTACTTGCAAGATGAGAGTCTAGAAGTCAACATATGTATTTACATCCCATTGAGTATCACATGTTGTCAAAAGGACACATGAGTGTGTTGCATGGAAAATCATGAAACAAATCATTTAAGGACTAATTTGAAAGTGAACATGGAGAATTTAATATTAAATATCCATTGTAGCACAATATTAAGGATCCAACAACATAATTAGTAAAAATATCATATTAGGGCATAATAGTGTACAAAGGTGAGTCCTTTATGTCATACGAGTTAATAAAGGCAAAGAGATATAAGGTATTAGTCAAACATGGAACAAATGATCATAAGGTTTACTCATTTTGAGATTAAATGACTAGATGATGATAATTCAAACCAAAGTCTTAAACTTGTTCATGTATGCACACAAAGAACCATTTTTAGTTCAAAAGTAGCCATAGGAGGTTAAGATTATCATTAGGATCCTTTCAAATGGTACAAGATCTTTAATTAGATCAAAAGTAAACTTATAATTATTGATTTGCACGGATATAAGGCCACATGCTATTAATAGCACAAGGATAGCATGATTGGACATTAATCATATTAACATTGCCTAACATGAGCATATTTTGGAAAACAAAGTAGATGTGAGTGAAATTAGGTTGTGAAACCACTTTAGTTGGATAGGCCTCAAGTTTCTAATCAAAAAGCATATTTGAAGTCCATATTTTTCTAATGGGATGATTTATAATTATTTTTACAATATTTTACCTTGAATCAGGGATTTCAGACCCTTAGATCTTGATCCAAGGCCAGCGAAGGAGTTTGCAGGTGCCCCTTTTTGCTCTGAGGTTCTCAGCTTTGGGCCCAACTACTAGGTCTAGTCCATGCTCATGGCCTTACTTTCCCTTATCCTAGTAGAAAGTGGGGGGGGGGGGCAGAACCTAGCCAAATCTAGGTTGTCACCCCCTAATCTGATGGCTCAGCCATCCACCCCCTTCATGTGTTTCATTCACACTTGTTGTGCATAGTCTTCATGGTGGCAGGTTGCACTAGCGTGGTGGAGTAGCACCTCTGGTGGTCACCGTCCTCGGGGAAAAAGTTGTCAAAGCCTGTTGCACCTGTGCTGAGCCAATGGCTAGGAGAAAAGAGGCCATAGGGGGGTGAGAAAGAAATGCCCAAAAGGGTGATGAGGCAGCCACCACCACTAACAGGTAGTAGAAGGGCTTGAAACAGGAAGCCCTAGGATGCAAAGGAGAGGGGAAAATAGGGAGAAAGAAAGAGGAAGTGGAAAAGAAAGGAATGAGGGTGCCAATTGATCAAAAATGGAGGCAAAAGAGGTGGATTGGTTTCACCAACGATGGGGTAGGTGGTACCAATGCTACTTGGGTCATGAACAATACAAAGAAAGAGGATGACCTTTCAGTCGATGATTAGGGTTGTGATCTGTGGGGGTGACGATCGGACGATTCAGGTTGAATGCCAGAAACTATGGGTTTATATTGGCCAAGGATCATGGTTGAGATAGCCAGGCGACACCCTCTTAATTGGGTTGTGTCCTCTAAAAAAGGCCCAAAATGGATGAATAAAGGATAAAAGTGATTTAAATAAATTAAAATTGTGTCAATCTCAAATGGCCATAACTCAAGCTATGGTGTCCCGATTGAGGTGATTTTTGTGTCATAAGATTCACAATGGAAAGATCTACAACATAAAATATAATAAGAAGCAAGAAGATCACATTAAATAGGTTCACTATTGATAACGCCAAATTTTGTGATGTTTTAGACTATTTTTCTACTATCAAAACTGCCCTATTAAACTGTTTTCCTCTCTTTTATATGTAATTTCGCAATGATTGGCCAAGCAACGCTCTTAATCCAATATTTCCAACTTTTGCAGAGTTTTCCTACCATTTTGACCCAATTGTCATCAATAAGGCCGTCCCGGCCCACAAGCAAGTTCCACCTGCATCGGCCTTCCAGATGGCTGATACGATCACTGCCTGACAGGGTAAGCGCAACGCACCGACGCGCAGCATGAGGATGTCACGCAAGAAGGAACTGGCGGGCGATACGTCTTTTACCCGACAGGGAGCTGAGGCTCGTCATGACAACTAAAGATTGTTGCGCGACACAGGCCACCCACCGGCAGGCGCCGCTCGTCACATGACTAATAGCCGACATCCTTGTGGCAGGTGACACCCATATCGGCCGTCACCGACCCCGCGATGAAAAGGGGGGATACGTGGCACCCTGAGCACCGTAACTTCCCCCAACTGCTGCCAATAAATAGCAGCTACATGAAGCCAAAAAGACAGGTCGAAACCCTAAGAAAATCTTCAGAGGAAAGCTGTGAGAGCAAGAGTATCGCGCCTCAGTGTTCGTGTCGGGCAACTCTAGGTGAGCTCTTCCCCATCCCGAGAGGGAGGGAATGGTTCACTTAGGACCGTCCCAGACGTCACTGCAGGCCGATATCGGCCAACGAGGATATGTGACATAAGTGCCCGACATTAGATGCGTCGCTCCAAACCCAACACGATACCGAACCCGATACGTCTCGCCCGTCACGACGTGCCGCCCGAGAGGGTGCCGCCCGACATGAGTGTATCGGCCAGGGTCCTTGAACGATGCAATCGGCCTGTCACAATGTGTCGCCTGAGAGGGTGTGCCGCCCGACACAGTTGTATCGGGTTGGGCTCCTACTCGGTATCGGGCTGGAGGGTCCGCTGTAGTCTGTCGTCTTTCTATATCAAGAAGGTGATACCTATCTTTATTTCTGTCACTTAATTATTTTACTTCTGCATTGTAATCAACCCTTTTATATGTTAATAGAAATAGAAAAGTTTAATTATCTGCTACTGTATTCTTGGTACCCTTGTTGGATGATCGCTATGTTTAATATATGAACTCTAGCTTGCACGTTGGATCGCATTCCGATTAGCTACTGAATCGTGCTTTCCTGTCACAACAGCCTTGAAAGAGGTGTTGTGGCTCTAGTGTTTGGTCCGATTCTGGAGTACGAGAGTGCCCGGAATCGGAGTTGCTTTAGTAACATTTCACTCTAACTTAAAGTCCAGCAACCTCGAGAGTGGTGTTGATACTTGGTTAGAGGTACCCGCTCTGAGAGGAGGGGTACAGGATGTTCCTACTGCCGCTTGTTTTACCGAAGTTTTCTCCTTCATACCTTGCGCTATCTTTAGTATTATCTCTCTATTTCTGTTGCATGAAAACCCCTAAAAACTGCTAAATGCTTAAAAATCTAAGTTTTCCTTATAACTCCAATTGGAGATAGGGTTTTCTCTTATTTTATCGTTCTTGTTCTGCTGTTCCCTTTTGGGAATTTTATCATCTCTTATCCTAGCCGGAGTGTAGTGTGTCGATTCTGAGTTCTCAACACTACCACCCTTGTCCCTGTGTTTGACCCCGTATATCTACTTCGACCCCATAAACAAAGTTGCGGGGGGCCTAGAAGGATTCGGGTTATAAATGTAAAAGCTCGACTACCTCAAATCCGCCTCCACTTTTTGGACGCGCGATTTAGGCCAGGTCAACTTTTTGGCGCCGTTGCTGGGGACAAGGCAAAACGGCACTGTTGACGAATCCGAATCCACTAACTACACTCCCGTGCCTCAAGATTAGAAATGAGCTTGACAGCACCCTTTTATTTTTATTTTTTTATTGTTATTACTATTATTCTTTGCCTAAAATTTATAATTTGATTTTCTAAACTTGATTTCTCGTGCCATTTCAGGAACTCTAAAGAACGGTGATATGTTCCATCGAGCTCCGACACCATGTCTCGCTGTGAGCAATCTCTGTCTGAGGGCGAACATCAAGGCCGAGGTGGGATTTCGCACCAACCCAGCTGGGTTGGTCAGTTGTTTTCTTACATAAAAAGACAAGACACTATCATCAACCAGCTGGCACAGGGAGCGCTCTCTAGTCCTAGAGCTCTGAATTCCATGCAACACCAGATGGCAAGTCTGCAGATGCGCCAACGCGAGGTCGGTCAACGATTGGCCTAGATGGCCGCTCTGAGAAAGGACCCTACAGGAAAGACACTCTCCTACCCTGAAACTTCCAGAATGGTAGTACTAAGGTCTGGAAAGACGGTGGAGCGCACTGATGAAGCTAGATCAGAGCCTAAGCCAAGGCCTGAGAGTGCGATTCCGGCAGAGGATGAAGGTAGACAAGCAGAAGCTCAAGAGCCTGCATAGAAGCCTTCCGATGAGCTATCCAATGAGAGGAATCCTTATGCTCCCAGGTTGTCGTTTCCTTATAAACTGATCAAGGCAAATCTGAAAAAGCATCACGAAAGGTTCATGGACTAGATCAGGAAACTGCATCTTGAAGTCCCCTTCCTTGATGCCTTGGAGGAAATTCCGACCTACGCCAAGTTCCTCAAGGATCTTATCACGAAGAAAAGAAGAGGAGGAAGGGTTGACACCGTGCACCTAGCATCTGCTTCCTCAGCCTTCGTGAAGCCTGACCTTCCGAATAAAAGAAGAGACCCTAGAGCTTTTACGATCCCGTTTGCCATCAGGGACAACGTTGAGTGAAAAGGCCTTGCCGAATTAGGGGAAAGCATCAGCCTCATGCCCCTGAGCTTCACGCAAAGGTTGGGTTTAACCGACATGGTTCTTACCAATATGAGGATCGAACTGGCAGACCGTACCTTTAAGAGACCAGTCGGCGTTGTCGAAGATGTGCCGATCAGGGTCGATAATTTCTTCATTCCTTGCAACATAGTCGTCATTGATACAGCAGAGGACCCTCGCTGCCTAATCATCTTTGGACGTCCTTTCTTGGCAATAGGAAGGGCGTTGATTGATGTCTCTAAGGGGATTATCACACTGAGGATCGGAAATGACCACCTGGATTTCAAGCTGAAGGAGGCGATGAAATGTCCTTCCCTGTCTGAATCTGCATGCTTTGCGGATAGCTACGATATATTCTGCGAGGAGATAGAGGAGGACATCCGGATAGTGGACCCCCTTGCGAGGGCTATAAGCTGTCAGGATTCCAACTTCGAAGATCCTAAAGTTGCAAATTATCTCGACCTTTTTGACCTGTCTGACGAAGATCTACACGAAGAGGATGAGGTGGTGGAGTCCGTAAAGTATGCCTCTCGCGAGAAGGAGCCTCAAGAGAAGGCATCCAGAGCAAAGCCTGAGTTGAAACCGTTGCCCGAAGGTCTGAAATATGAATTCTTAGATGAAGAAGAGAGAAACCCTGTCATCATAAATGCCAATCTTTCGAGAAACCTACTGGACCAACTTCTTGAGGAGTTAAGACTCCACAGGGGGGCTATAGGATATTTTGTAGAGGACATAAAAGGCCTTAGCCCCGCCTTATGCATGCATCGCATCAACTTGGAAGAATCTGCCAAGCCTCTGGCTCAACCCCAGAGGAAGCTGAACCAGATGCTCAAGGAAGTCGTCAAGAAAGAGGTAATCAAGCTAAGGGATGCGGGGATCTTTTACCCAATCAGTGATAGCAATTGGGTGAGTCTGATCCACATAGTACCCAAAAAGGGTGAGATGACAATGGTAAAGGGAGAAAAGGGTGATGAGGTGGCGGTTAGGACCGTCACCGGATGGCATATGTGCATAGATTACCGAAAGCTAAACCATGCTACCAAAAAAGATCATTTTCCGCTACCTTTTATTGACTAAGTTCTTGAAATATTAGCGCATCATGACTTTTTCTGTTTCCTTGATGGCTTTTCAGGATTTTACCAGGTACCCATCTTGCCCGACGACCAGGAGAAAACAACATTCACCTTCCTCTATGGCACTTATGCTTTCCGAAGTATGCCTTTCGGACTCTGCAATGCTCCCGCCACGTTCCAAAGATGCATGATATCAATGTTTTCAGATTTTTTAGAAGATATCGTAGAAGTTTTCATGGACGATTTTTCAGTCTATGGAAGGGACTTTGATAGTTGCCTAAACAATCTGTCCTTGGTTCTACAAAGGTGCAAGGAGAACAGCTTGGTTTTAAACTGGGAGAAGTGCCATTTCATGGTACGAGAGGGCATCGTTTTGGGGCATAAGATCTCGAGGCGTGGGATCGAGGTGGACACCAGCAAGGTTGAAGCCATATCCAAGCTTCCTCCCCCGAAGTCAGTGGCGGGAGTGAGGATCTTCCTCGGGCACGCCGGCTACTACCGCAGATTCATAAAGGACTTCTCGAAGATTTCAAAACCTTTGTCCAATCTGCTGGTAAGAGATGTTGAATTTGTTTTCTCTAATGAATGTCTAACGGCTTTTCAGGCTTTAAAGAACGCGCCCATATCACCACCCATCCTCCAAGCGCCATATTGGGATTTACCCTTTGAGCTTATGTGCGACGCTAGCGACTATGCGGTAGGAGCAGTCCTAGGGCAGAAGAAAGATAAAAGGCACCATGTGATCTGCTACGCTAGTCGCACGTTGGACGAAGCCCAGGTAAATTACACAACCATAGAAAAAGAGATGTTGGCAATTGTCTTCGCCTTCAATAATTTTAGGTCGTATCTAGTTGGAGCAAAGGTTAAGGTATATACAGATCATGGGGCTATAAAATATCTAATGCAAAAGAAAGACACAAAGCCCAGGCTGTTGAGGTAGGCCTTATTGCTGCAAGAGTTCGACCATGAAATTATCGACAAGAAGGGCGCAGAAAATGTGGTCGCCGACCACCTATCGAGGATTGTAGCTGAAAGAAAAGGAGGACCACCGATCAATGATGACTATGCTGATGAGGCTCTTATGTTGGCAGAAGCTAAAGAAGAAGACTTTCCATGGTTTGCAGATATCTACAACTATCTTGCTTATAGAGAGCTGCCTCCTGACATTACTTACAATCAGAAAAAGAAGTTGTTCACGGATGCTAAAAATTACTATTGGGATGATCCTCTCCTCTTCATAAGATGCGTTGACAATCTATACAGGAGATGCATCCCCGAGGAAGAAACCGTGAACATTCTGAAGAAGTGCCATGCCTCCCCCTACGGTGGACACCTGGGTAGCGAAAGAATGGCTGCAAAAGTGCTACAGTCAGGTTTCTACTGGCCCTTTCTATTCAAAGATGCCGCACAATTTGTGAAAGTCTGCAAAGAGTGCCAGTCTACAGGGAATATGAGAAATCAAATGCCGATGGCAAACTGGATCAAAGTAGAGATCTTCGACGTGTGGGGGATTGATTACATGGGACCGTTCCTCCATCCAGGGGGTATCAATACATACTAGTGGTAGTAGACTATGTATCAAAGTGTGTAGAGGTTGTAGCAACCCAAACATGTGACGCCAAGTCTGTAATCAAGTTGTTTGAGAAGACGATCTTTCCTCGGTTTGGAGTTCCACGCACTGTAATAAGCGACAGCGGGTCGCACTTCGGAGAGAGACAGTTTGAAGCCCTCCTACGTAAGTATGGATTGAAGCACAAGATCGCTACACCCTACCACCCACAGACATCAGGGCAAGTAGAGGTTTCAAACAGACAAATTAAGCAGATCCTAGAGAAAACTGTCTGCCGAACGAGGAAAGACTGGTCTATGAAGCTTGACGACGCACTATGGGCCTATAGGACTGCCTTCAAAACGCCCATTGGAACCACCCCCTACAGGCTGATCTATGGAAAATCCTGCCATCTACCTTTAGAACTAGAACACAAGGCCCTTTGGGTGATCAAATTCTTAAACATGAACCTCGAAAAGTAGGAGAAAAGAGATTTTCGCAGCTCCAAGAGCTCGAAGAGATGAGGATGAACACCTATGAGAATGCAAAAATCTACAAACAAAGAATGAAGGTGTGGCATGATTCTCACCTGAGAAGAAAGGATGTGAGCAAAGGGGATAAAGTTCTATTATTTAAATCATCCATTCGTCTCTTCCCTGGAAAGTTACAGACAAGATGGTCGGGACCGTTTACTGTGTCAAAGATATACCCATCAGGAATGATGGAACTCTACGACAAAGATGAGCCGACCAAGGTTTTCAAGGTGAATGGGCACAGAGTAAAGAGGTATAATGAAGACGAAGATTTTTTCAGGAGAGCAGAGATTGACTTACAGGATATGGGTAATGTCGAAGGTTGAATGTGGAGAGCTTACACCGGTCGAGCTGGCGATGCAAACTTCAGCACTCCTCGGGGGCAGCCCAAGTTTTTCTTTCTTTACTAGAGTAGGATGCTTTTTTTTCTCCCATGTAAAACAAACGTTATGGACTATAATAAAGCCTGAATCAGTACACGTGCCGAGCATACCAGCTTTTCTATTTTATGGGCCACCGCTGCATTTTGTGAGCTTTGAGGAGCAATACCTTCTGAGGTCGGGGACCTAACCCTGTGCCGATGATGTTTTACCCTTTGATCGCTTTTTCTTCTCTTAGTTTTAGTTTTCGGCCGCCTATTTTTAACCATATCAGACAGCAGCTCGGCTGGCGCGCAGGGCCGCTTGTATCGGGTTGTAAGTCTCTCGGGCATCGCAACGGCCGTGACGGATGGCATGTATGGGCGGCACACACCCGAATCGTGCAAGGGAGTAGTTACCCTCATGAGACTGGTGGGATCGTCGTCTCGGGAACGGCATGTCTCAACGGCCAGCGCGCGCGCCATAACTTCCTATTTTACCCCCAGCCGAGTTTGCTATATATAGTAAGGAGGGCTCAACGTGTCGGGCTACTACACTTACTCCTTTCGCCACATGTACCACATGCAGTAACCCACTTTTTGCTCACATGTCGGGCAGCTCGCCTTCGCCCTCGTGTCGGGCAAGAGCCTCAATAAGCAAAGGTATAGCCCGACAGTTTGTTTGCCAAACACAGGTTTCATATCACGCGCAACGTATCGGGTTAACGAGCTTAGTCGATTTTTCCGTGTATCGCCCGACATGTGTGAAGCACGACGCATCGATCGATAGCGTTTTCCCGATACGCCATATCGGGCGGCACGTTTTTCCGTCATTACGTCCTGTCAGGCAGTTGCTTCTTGCGACCTCATCACCTGATAGACCCGTGTCGGGAAGTGTGTTGTGCCGCACAGTTCCTCTCATATCGTCCTACCTCATATCGAGCAGTTCCCTTTTGATGAACGATACTCGGGCTTTTTACTACGACACAAGTTTTATCGAGTTTTTAGCTTTTTCTACCTAACACTCAAATGATCATTAAACTTGATAACATGTATGTATAATATACAGCAAACCTCCGGAAGAGTTGGCAAACACCGCAGAAGAATCGACATTGTGGCCGAAGCTGAAGCAACAACAATCAGACAGAAACGCCAGAATTCCAAGACAGCTGGGCCACCACCCGCCGAAAAGAGAGAAAGGGAAGTCCATTTCCTTATCATAGTCTGTCTTCTGTGATGGTTTAAGGCCATCTCCAAAAGAGGAAGATAATAAAAATAGAGAGGCCCTCTGACTGCACAATCCTGGGAAAGAAAATCGAATCAAGTGGACTGAAACTGGGATTGACGATCAGTCCTTTTATTCATGTTCACAACGGAAGTACCAGGAGTAAGGGGAGGCCAAATAATTTTGAGGGTTTTGCGCTTGTTCCGGCTACATCCAGCTGGGAAAGAAAATGGAGACTGCAATAAGAACATATTGCAGCTTCTCCAAGGCACAAGCGCAACCTCCAGTTAACCTTCATTGGGCTAACATGACCTCACCCTATTTTCTTCATTACTCTGGGATAGATTGTGGAGTAAGTTTGGGGGGTACCCATGTACTAGTGAAGGAGGTATAAAAATTTTCTTCTTCACATCCACCCTTTGTGCCATTACGTTCTTCTCCTATATCATGCGTATGTACCAATGATAGTATAAAATTCCTTGCTCATATAAAAATTTTGAAAATTTCTGTAAAAACCTGATGCGACTTCTTGCCACTTTGTTTTCTATGTTCTTAACGAGATGCAAGCTTTGTTATATCTTTCTGATAATGCTGCCTGAAACAAACAAATAGATTATGTTTTGCCATGTCAAATATATATATATATATAATAATCTCGCAAACAGCTAAGAGACGAGTATGGAGAAGGAAAAAGTTGCCCAAACAGCAGAAATCCCTCTTGTTTCCCCTTACCCAACAAAAATCCCAAAAAGAGAGAGAAGCCTTATGAGGGTGAATAAAAGCATGAGAGTTGTGCCCAATAAAAGAAAAGAAAAAAATATATACACACTTGTTTTCCAAAAGTACCCATCTTTAGGCATGGTAGATCTGGGGCAGTGGTACGTAGGATGTGAAATCACTACTCTAAAGCCAACTGGCTTGGACTGCAGGGACCACTTGCCCACCAACGGACCCTTACCTGGATGGCTTGATGGAGACAAGAAAAAAATCCCAAAAAGCCTTAGCCTACCCTATACACAACTTTCTACCCCAAAAATAAAGTTGTTTGGTGTGGAAGCTAACTTCAGAATCATGCACCAAAGTCTCGCTAAAGCTGTAGAGAAAAAATTTACTGAAATAATAAGGCAGGAAACACAAGGTCTTTTGTTTGTAGTGGGGTAGCATTATCTCTAAAGGCATTACGATACTTGTTTTTACCTCTTGGCCTGAAAGCTACACTGAGCAAGAAGAAACATCACTAAATAAAGTTTAAATATGGATTGAGGACAATCAAAATGCTAAGTTTGGGGGAGTTGATAACGCCAAATTTTGTGATGTTTTATACTATTTTTCTACTATCAAAACTGCCCTTTTAAACTGTTTTCCTCTCTTGTATATGTACTTTCGCAATAATTGGCCAAACGACGCTCTTAATCCAATATTTCCAACTTTTGCGGAGTTTTCCTACCATTTTGACCCAATTGTCATCAATAAGGTCGTCCCAGCCCACAAGCAAGTTCCACTTGCATCGGCCTTCCAGATGGCCGATACGATCACTGCCCGATAGGGTAAGCGCAACGCACCGACGCGCAGCATGAGGATGCCATGCAAGAAGGAACTGGCGGGCGATACGTCTTTTACCTGATAGGGAGCCGAGGCTCGTCACGACAACTAAAGATTGTCGCGCGACACATGCCACCCACCGGCAGGTGCCGCTCGTCACGTGACCAATAGCCGACATCCTTGTGCCGGGCGATACCCATATCGGCCGTCACCGACCCCGCGATGAAAAGGGGGATACGTGGCGCCCTGAGCACCATAACTTCCCCCAACCGCTGCCTATAAATAGCAGCTACAGGAAGCCGAAAAGACAGGTCGAAAACTTGAGCAAATCTTCGGAGGAAAGCTGCGAGAGCAAGAGTATCGCGCCTCAGTGTTCGTGTCGGGCAACTCTAGGTGAGCTCTTCCCCATCCTGAGAGGGAGGGAATGGTTCACTTAGGACCGTCCCGGACGTCACTGCAGGCCGATATCGGCCAACGAGGATATGTGACATAAGTGCCCGACATTAGATGCGTCGCTCCAAACCCAACACGATACCGAACCCGATACGTCTCGCCCGTCACGGCGTGCCGCCCGAGAGGGTGCCGCCCGACATGAGTGTATCGGCCAGGGTCCTTGAACGATGCAATCGGCCTGTCACAATGTGTCGCCTGAGAGGGTGTGCCGCCCGACACAGTTGTATCGGGTTGGGCTCCTACTCGGTATCGGGCTGGAGGGTCCGCTGTAGTCTGTCGTCTTTCTATATCAAGAAGGTGATACCTATCTTTATTTCTGTCACTTAATTCTTTTACTTCCGCATTGTAATCAACCCTTTTATATGTTAATAGAAATAGAAGAGTTTAATTATCTACTGCTGTATGCTTGGTACCCTTGTTGGATGATCGCTATGTTTAATATCTGAACTCTAGCTTACACGTTGGATCGCATTCTGATTAGCTACCGAATCGTGTTTTCCCGTCACAACAGCCTTGAGAGAGGTGTTGTGGCTCTAGTGTTTGGTTCGATTTTGGAGTACGAGAGTGCCCGGAATCGGAGTTGATTTAGTAACATTTCACTCTAACTTAAAGTCTAGCAACCTCGAGAGTGGTGTTGATGCTTGGTTAGAGGTACCCACTCTGAGAGGAGGGGTACAGGATGTTCCTGTTGTCTCTTGTTTTACCGAAGTTTTCTCCTTCGTACCTTGCGCTATCTTTAGTATTATCTCTCTGTTTCTGTTGCATGAAAACCCCTAAAAACTGCTAAATGCTTAAAAATCTAAGTTTTCCTTATAACTCCAGTTGGAGATAGGGTTTTCTCTTGTTTTATCATTCTTGTTTTGTTGTTCCCTTTTGGGAATTTTATCATCTCTTATCCTAGCCGGAGTGTAGCGTGTCGATTCTGAGTTCTCAACACTACCACCCTTGTCCCTGTGTTTGACCCCATATATCTACTTCGACCCCGTAAACAAAGTTGCGGGGGGCCTAGAAGGATTTGGGTTATAAATGTAAAAGCTCGACTACCTCAAATCTGCCTCCACTTTTTGGACGTGCGATTTAGGCCAGGTCAACTATTGCTTCCAAGAGTTGTGCAAAACTTAGGTCGTCGAGCGAATTATGTTACAAATGGGAATATCAAGCATATAATGATCAAATTGATTCATCATGGCACTCAAGTCATGAAATGAAAATTAATAGTGAGAAACTTATGCAAGGGTTAAGAACATATCTCATATGTGAGGAGAGAGAAAATTCCAAGTTATTACAGGGTCTGTGGAGAACCTTTCTAAAATGGGATTTCCCTTGGGTCAGAGTTGGCCACATATGTGATTCTGCAGTCGCTTCTAGAATCATACAACCAGTTTTTCATGAACTACAACATGAATAATTTTGACAAGACATTGTCAAAATTACTGGGCATGTTGATAACAGTTGAAGCACAAATGAAGGAAGACAATCCCAAGTATGTGATCATTATCAATAGAGGAAAATGGAAGTCTAAGGGCAAAGGCAAAGCTAAGAAGATCTCTAAAGCTAGCCAGAACCCAAGTCTTCTACAGTCATAGCAAAGGGAGGGGTAACCAAGGGAGGCAATTGTCACCAGTCTGATAGTGGAAGAGAAATTTCACTCTCTTTATGCAGGAAGTGAGGGGATAGAGATCTTCACTTCAGGTATATACATTATTGAGTAAAATTTATCTAGTTCTTCATCTTGGGTACTTGATATCGGATGTGGATCTCACATATGCTCAAATATTCATGATCTAAAAAGAAATATGCCTTTATGAAAGGGCAAGGTCTAACTGCATGTTACAAATGGAGCAAGAGTTTATACCACTATAGTTGGAACCTATAATTGATCTTTTCCCATGGGGCTTGTAATAGAGTTAAAGAATCACTATTTTGTTCCTACCATTAATAGAAACATTATTTCTATATCTTGTATGGACAAGGATGGATATGAATTTCATATAAATAATGGTCAGTGTTCTATTTCTAAAGATCAGATCTTTTATGGCAATGCCCTGATGTCCTATAGTGTTTATTTATTAGATATTAAGAAAAATGTTTATAACATAAATTCCAAAAGATTAAAAATCAATAACTCAAACAAAACATATATTTGGCATTGTGGTCGTGGGAACATCAATGAGAATCACATTTCTACACTCCAAAAAGATGGTTATTTAGACTCTTTTGATTTCAAATCAACAGAGACATGTGAGTCTTGTTTGTAGGTCAATATGACAAACACTCTCTTCATTGGTAACAATATGAGAGCTAGTGATCTATTGGGACTCGTACATACTGATGTATGTGGACCGTTTAGAACAAATGTTAGAGGTGGGTATCAATACTTCATTACCTTTATTGATGACTTCAGTGGGTATGGTTATGTTTACTTGATGAAACATAAGTCAGAAACTCTTGAAAAATTCAAGGATTTCATGAATGAAGTACATAACCAACTAGGTAAAAGTATCAAAGCACTTTGTTTGATCGAGGTGGAGAATACTTAAGCCAAGATTTTGGAGAACCTTCTGCAAGATTGTGGTATCGTATCACAATGGATCCCACCTAGAATAGCAGAACATAATGGTGTGTCAGAAAGAAGGAATTTTCACATTGCTAGATATGACATGATCAATGATGAGTTTAGTTGATCTTCCACCTTTATTTTGAGGTTATTTTCTAGAAACCGCTATGTTTACACTAAACTGCGTACTATCTAAATTGGTTCAAAACACACCATACGAGATAAGGTATGGGAAGTGTCCCCAATGTGTCTTTTATGGAGATTTGGGGTTGTGAAGCTTATGTGAGAAAGTAGTTTCCAGAAAAGTTTGGACCCAAATCGGATAAATGTTATTTTTTTAGATATCCTAAGGAAACCAAAGGATACTACTTTTATACTCCATCTAACAAGAAATTGATTGACACCGGGGATTTTTTATTCCTAGAAAAGGAATTCATTTCCAAAGGAATCAGTTGGGAGAAAAGTGGAACTCAAAGAAGTTTAGGACCAATAAGAAAGCATTGAACCTATATAGGTACAAGAGGAACATAGAGAGTCACAAATCGTTATGGAATCTCAAATTCCTCAAGTAACACAAAAACCTTACAGATCTAGTAGAAGATGCCTTGATCCAGAAAGATTTGGTTATCTTGTGACTCAAGAAGGAAATGGATTGGTCATTGATAATGAGCCAACTACATGCCTTGAAGCTGTTTAGGGACCAAAATATGAGAAGTGGCTATAATGCATGACATCTGAGATGGAATCCATGTACACCAACAAGGTATGGACCTTGGTGGATCCACCTTAAGGGTAAAACCCACAGGGTGAACGTGGGCCTTCATGAAGAAGACCGACATGGATTGTAATGTATAAACTTACAAAGGTCAATTGGTTGCAAAGGGTTTCAAAAAATTTCAAGGTGTTGACTATGACAAAACCTTTTCTCCAGTTTCCATGGTTAAGTCCATCAAGATCACGCTTGCAATTACAGCTTACTATGACCATTAGATTTGGCATATGGATGTTAAAATTGCATTCCTTAATAGGAATATTCTTGAGAATGTGTACATGACACGACCTGAGGGTTTTATAAATATGAAGGATGCAAATAAAATCTGTAAGATACAAAGGTCAATCTATGTATTGAAGAAAGCATCTCACAGCTGGAATCTTTGATTTGATGAAACAATAAAAGAGTTTGGCTTTAGTCAAAATGTAGATGAGCCATGTGTTTACAAAAGGGTTAGTGGGAGCATGAGTGTATCACTCATATTATATGTATATGACATACTAATAATGGGGAATGACATCCTTACTATACATATGGTAAAGACCTGGTTAGAAAATACATTATCAATGAAGGACTTGGGCGAAGCATCCTATATTTTAGGAATCAAGATCTACAGAGATAGATCTAGAAGGCCTCTTGGACTAAGTCAGAGCACATACATTGTGTAATCATCCCAATGTCTCATATGTCGTGAGCATGACGAGAAGCAAAACGAAAAATATGGTCTTTAACTACAAAAAATAATTGTAGCAAAAACCCTAAAATTTGTAGCTAAAAGCTATGGCTACATGTATCCTTACATTTAGAATATGAAGCTAATACTCGTGTAGCTAATTGTTTAGGCCACATTTTCCAAAGTTGTAGTTAGTTATTCGTCTGGCTACAAATTCATATGTAACCCTAATTGTAGGTAAAAAAATGTCCTTACACATAAAAATGTAGTTTCCATTGTAGCTAAAAATATGACTACAATTCAATTTGTAGCTATGATATGTAGGATGAGATGACATTGGTTACAAGTTGTATATGTAGTTCATGTATAGAAAAAATTAGCATTTACTACACATGTAATTATAGCTAGTGTGTAGTGAAAGACACCATGTACTACACATACATATGTAGTAAGAGACATTATGTATCCAGTCAGTCACTTGGCAATAGAGGGGTTTTCAAAAAGAAAAAAGATGAATGTTAATCAATATTGAGTTGTTCTTACAATGTCAACAGTGATACTTTTATTTATATTTGAACAATGAGTACTTATGGGGAGGACATTAACATGGCCCCTATTATACAATATGCATGGAAAAAAGATACATGTATACAATATCTTCTTCTGACTACCTCTATCCACTGTAGACTCTATATGCCACATGATCATGTGTGTCTTCTTCTATCTTGATTTTTTTTGTATTGATTCCGCCACTTGTATCGTCAACGAATATGATAACATTGATAAACTCATATGAAGAGAAAGATTACTAAGGTATTTCTTTTCTTGATTGAAAATAGAGAACTTCTCCATGCTCTGCTTCTGATTGGACATAGGAAGCTCATGTAGTTGATATTGATATTCATTGAGATTCTTGAAAGACAAATCATTCTCACCAACAACTGGCAGTTCCACCTGGTCCCCAAGTTTGAGGTTTCCATATATATCGCAGCACATATTTTGTGAATCTGAGACTTTATATTGGATAATTCCTTTATCCTCTCTTCCTTTTGTTGTGGTAGTTGTTCATGTACAAGAGATATGGAAGCCAACTATAACTTAACCTACATTAACATAATTTGTGTTATGCGGGTGAAAGTAAGAGAGTATGACACTAATTTTGAGAAAATGACATGTACTAAAACAAATCAATGAAATTATTGCACAGTTTACCTTTCACATGTATATGAACAACAATTTATGATACTCCAATCAAGGTTATGCAATGGGTTATTTTGTCTAGGATGAAGATATGATATGAAGGCCTTCTCGACAATCATTCTTGGCATCAAATAACTTGACCTACAAAAAAGGTCATAGTTAATGATCAAGTTGCCTTGTTAACTTCTCAAAACACCTAGACTATCAATCATTACACCTTCTTAATGACTTATCTAAGACTTCTAGTAAATGTGTTACCTTTATTGTACTAGGTCTTCCATTTGACATGGAGTTACCTACTGCAATAGGGACATTAGATAAGTAGATTAGAAACCTTATAGATTGTTTGTTAGATACTAGAGTAATTAAACAACATTGCAGTTGGCATTATTGTTACGAAGGATTCTAAACTGGTCAAAATCGTCTGTTGTTTACAACCAATTACTAGAACAATTCTCACGTATAGAACTTTAAAAGCATAAGCCCATAATATGTATGTGATTTATTACAGCAAAAACCCAATGACATACCAAGAGACTCCACAATCAATTCTATAGTACTGGGTTCTAACTAAACTCAAGGGGGCTACTCATTTAGAACTTATTCAAACGGTCTTTCTACTTGGAAGTCATGAAATGAATCTAGATTATGCAATATTCAACCACAAATATTGTTGATAGTAGCTTATTTTAAATACTATACAAAACAACACAAGTCCTTGAACTATAAGTTTCTGATTGGAACCGGAAGCCTTCTTATTGTAATACAACATGTTGGGTCCCTTTGGCTTTTGACATCATGAAAGCAAACACTAAAGCTGCTTGCTTTCTTGGTAATAGGGTTACTAGCTTCAACTTAATATTCAGAAATTATAAAGAGGCACTTATTACAAAGTTTGCTAGAACAGTGTTTCAAGTGTGGTTTATTCTAAAGTAATATATGTAGAAGTCCTTATAGAAGAAATAACCAAAATTTGGTGTAAGCATTCCTAGAAAAGTATAATTAAAGAGTTTGAGATAAAAGAAGTTATTTGAAATACGAAGGGAATATAGAACAAAACTTGTCACACAAATAAAATATATTAAGACTGGCAATCAATGTGAAACATGATACTGAATTAAAATCATGTACACCAAATACCTTCTAGTCTTTTTGTAGTGCATTAAAAATAGACCATTCTTGATCTTTTATTGAAAACACTCGTGGTGATCCTAGAATGATTTATCAATAGGGCATATAAGATGCAACTTGAATGCCTTAGAGTTCAGATCTTATTAAAAAGGAACTTTCCTTCTACTGATCTATTAATGTGGTCTACTTGGTAGAGACTCAAGCAATCATTTGTAACCAAATAGATTTATAATTGACCGCCTCATGCACATCATCCAACTATAAACAATATATGTCATCCTCCATCTCCAATCTCTTACTTATGGTATCAATGGTCCTATAGACCAACTTAAAGTGAAAAGCTAATCAATAAAGTTGAAAATGTGATAGATGCAAAGTATCAATGTATGTTGATTCTTACTTGCTTCATTGATGTGCATTCAAAAGGAGAAATAAGGACCAGATCTATCAATTGGTATGGTTGATCTGGTTCAATTAATTCAAACACAAGCAATGGTTTAGCAAGGCAAAAATCAGATATTTGTGATAAAGTAAATGGAAGTATAGTAATTATTAGCATACTATTAGACATGTAACCACATAAAATGCAAACATATATTATAGATTTTTTATTTGTACATTTTCATCATGATTCTAGTTTAAACAAACATTTGCAAGATTCTAACCTTCGGATGTGGTTCCTTGCCTACAACATCTTTTGCCTTGATACATACCAGAATAGATTGGTTCCTGCAAACACTTTTTTCCCTTGGTTTCTACAAACATATGTGATTTCTTGTTGAGAAATATCCAGCCATAAGGATTCTCTATCAACACTAACTAACATAGAGCTATGCCAAAATAGAAACAGGCTGACGCAAATATCTTCAGATCACAAGATGGAAGATCCTATAAGAGAAAGGTCCAAATGATAGATCATCAAATATCTATTAGTTTAAATCCTTGACATGATTTATAGTATGTAACAAGTTAGATTTAATCCTTTATCACATGAAAGTCTACAATTTTGATATGTTACATTCCTTTGGATTCTTGTTAATGTTTCATAAGCAGCTAGAATGTTAAAAATTAGAGACATATTGTCAAAGATGATCATATTTCACATGGAGAAAATGAACAATGTTTGAGGTGAGTAACAATATCCAATATACGGTTCAAACTCTTCAAAGGCATCAAATTTTTTACTATTAGTCTTGTGCATGTGCAAATACTGAAGTGAATAAGGGTAAGTATTGTTTTGGATGCAAATTCTGAGCAAATCATTGAAACTGAAGACATCCAAGCATTTTTTAGGGATGAAAGACATCCCAGTTGATTAGCGATATTTCTATCATGCTAAAAAAAAGGATGCATCTAATATGTTTGATTGTAGTTGTATGTTGCATACATGTGTATGTAGTGTTGAATAGCAACTTAAAGGCCAATGTTAAAGCATAGAGAGGGATCTCAGTTTGTTGAAAATGAGATTTCAGTTCTCAAAAGATATCACTAATCCTCAACAAATGAAGTGGCGTACAAATTTAGTGTGGCATTAGTAGTCATGGTGCTCCTACAGATGTGCAATCGATCATCCATGTAAGTTGTGCACATACAAGTGAAGAGTTCATGATGTTTCAATACACACATAGATTGGCTAAGTAGATTCTATTTTAGACAAAGTTGCAAAGGCTAACGTACAGGATATTGTAGATCTAAAACAATATTTCAAATTGGGGCAGCAAAAGAAAAAAAACATCAGGCTTGTAGTAAAGAACAAGATGTATTGAGAAGATGTAAAGACCAGGGATTCATGTGTGAGACACTTCATTCCTCTTCTTCTACGTATAAGAGGTAATACAATAAGCTACAAGAAAAAAAATTTGGGATCCTTGGGAATACATGTTACAGATGATAGGAAGGGGGTCTTCTTGTCATGTGTGAGTATATTCAGGAAACTTTGAAAACAATATATATACAGAGTCTATAAAATGTTGACATGGTCTTAATTCTCATAAGAAGCTCATAACAATACAATTAGAGCATGACAAGTACTTGAACAGATGATGTTTATTTACTTTGACATACATGTTCAATACTTATCACAAGCCTTCCACCCAAGTTATCAGGTAGCATGAAGGCATCTATCATCCACAACCCAATGGTATGCTACCTCCATCGCATCTTAGCCCTCACTTTCTTCAATAGAGAAGGTACTCAGGGCGCCATTACCCTTTCTGAGCTTTATACACTATGGTGTCTTCTGAACAGCAAGCCCTACAATTGGGGATGTCCCATGATTGACCATCTCAACTACCATGCCACTCACACTACTTATTCCTCCTACTACATTGGCCATATAGTCACTTATATCGTTCTTTTTCTGGGCTACACTCATATCTTATTCCAACCCCTGGCCCTGAAGCACCACCTGATTGACGTGGCATATTTGAAGGGGTGCAAGTTCTTGCATCTGGGTATCAATGGAGTCTACTAATTTCTTTTACGGACTCCCAGGTCATCCTCAAGCTTCCATGCCATGCTATATCTGTAGTCACCAACCCCATTTTTGACTTGTTAGATTTGCCGGTGCATATTGTGTGATTTATCTGGAGAATCCTGACACAGACGATGTCCCTGAGCCCACAACCCATAGGAGAGTGTCTCCTTGGAGGCACATGATGATGATACTAGACCATCACCTCCTCCTTCTCGATGATGCACTAGGAGATGCAAGGCCAGTAAGGAAGGCCCCGAGGAACCTTGTGGCTTCTATGAGATTCGAGGCTAGTTGGAGGAGATCCAACATGAGCAACAACATCAAGGTTATAAGTTCAACCATATGTATTTGATGTTATCGCTCCCATGAGTCCTGGCATGTGCACCTGGGCCACTACAATGCCAGCAGACCTTAGTATGAGGAGTATGGGGCCCATCAGGCATACCTGACCCCAACTCCCCTTATTGGGGGAAAAACTACTACAATCCCCCTTCATCTTTACAGTTTTCTCCACCAGAGTGATTTTCTTCCCTCCATCTCTGATTTTGGTTTTGTTAAGGACGAGAAAAAGTCTAAGTTTGGGGTGGAGGTGGGTGGTACGATTCAATTACACCCCTATCTTTTCCCTTACTTGCTTCATTTTGCTTTTTTATTGTTTTGCATGTATTTGCTTTAGTTTTTGGCCTTTATCTAGCCAACCATCCCGTTCTATTTTACTTAGTTGTAAATAGGCCATTATATAATTGGTCCATTGAGTAGACATATATCATTGGACCCTGACTTGAATTTAGTAAAACTTTTTGCAAAATTTATTACAAATTGCCATGTCTGAAACAATCATGTCACCTAGGACCCCTAATAACATCACTCCTTGGAATAGTTGGCAAGTCATAAGGAATCAATCAGAACCAAGTATGATTTCTCCCTATTTTTGAAACAATGGATTATCTTGTCATAAATTTTGTATGATGTGAATTATAGGAATATTCTAACTAGAGGAATGACACTATTTGGAAATATATATATATATATATTGAATTTATAAGCACAAGAACATATCTTTCTTCCCTTTATTTTTCTTCTAAAAAAGAGAAGCAAAGAATCACCACCGGACAAAAATCAAGTCTGGGGTGGCATGCTTCCCAAATAAAAACTCCATACCCCGCAAAGGGGTGAACCATCAAAAGATGCCAAAAGTGCACATGAAAAAAATTGTGACCAATGTAGCCACAACTCCACAAATTCATATCACGATTTGAATAGAGGAGGGATCAATATTTTTCATCACTTCCTTCCTTGTTTTCACACCCCCTTCATCTTGTTCTTGTGCAAAAACATACAAAAAAATTAAGAGTGTCAAAGCAAAGTAAGATGAAGCCTATTTTTCTACAATACTTACCTTAGAAGCAAGATGTGATAATTGTTTTGATAGGAATATAGAACTTTGTGCTATGTGGTTCTAGGAGATTGGGTCACTTGGCAAAATTTGGAGGTAAGGACTATAGTGATGTTACAAGGGTGAGGAATGACATTTTGGGAGTATAAATTGGAATTTATTTGTAATTTAATTTTCTTGGGACGAGTAAAGATTCAAGTCTGTGGTATTTTGATGAATGCATATTCATCCATCTTTTTGCTTATTCTTCTTAGTCTTTTTCATTACATTTTATCACTTTTTCAGTAATTTCTGGATCAAATTTCAATTTACCCACTTCTTGATTTACTTTTGCAAATACTTATCTAATTTCTCAATTATTGTAGGGTTTTCTCCAAATTGATTTCTGACCCACTGAGCCAGTGAGACGGTCATCTCACTGAGCCCAGACAGTCGGCTCATTCCCTGAGACTTCCATGTTCAAAAGCCAAACAACCACCTTGGCCTCAGCTCAACCAATCAATTCAACACACTAGACGGGCATCTCAATTTAGCAAGATGGTTGTCTCATGGACCCCAAACAAGCACCCGAGCAAGCCCAGATGGCTAGGTCGTGTGACCTAAAATCAACTTAGTTCGCAAAGAGTGTTGCCACTTGATTGGGGTTCCATATTATTGATCACGCACACTACGACACAAAATAGGCGTCCCACATAGCCCATATGACCATCTTGGGCATTTTTTCGAGCCCAAGTTTGCTACCAAATGGCGCTGCCAGCACCCTCCTTAGGGTTTTTCTCCAAAGATTACAGATCCAAGTCATTTCATCACCAAACGACTGTCTCGCATAGCAAGATAGATGTTTTGTAGGGCGTTATCAGTGTATTCCAACAACCACCATTCCCTTATCCCCCCCTTCAGGGTTTCCCATCCCTCCTTCCCCTATAAAAGGAGGGGGGACTCCTCTAAGAAGGGGGGGCGAACAATTTTGTACTCAGTTTCTAGTTAAACTCTGTCAATTCCAATTTTTAGTGTAATATTTACATTCAAGCAATAAAATTAGTTCTTTTATTCTACAACTGGATTTCTTTTATTTCTCATTCTTTCTCTTGGGGTGGGATATTAAGACATCAAGCCATTTAATCATCACCACCTTTGGTCTCCTTGGAGATTGTGGATTTGTAGTCTATTGCTTCCTATCTTTTTCTTCTTATTTCTCCCTTCCTCACTATGACTAGTGAGTAGTTCCCCTATCGAGGTGAGGGGAGTAGCCCCTTAGCCATGTTTAATCGGGTCATGAATACACAACTACTTTAGATGGATGGTTTTTGGTTTAAAAATCGATGATTCAAATAAAGTAATTAATAATTTTAATCGTTTGTTAATCCCGACAGATGCAACAGTGGAACTCGGGATTTAGAATGTGTAAACCACTTTCACAAGGATTTGGATGTGACTGTGGAAAAATCCTATTTAGGATGAAGAACAAGGATACGTGAACACTAGGACCAATGGGTTCACGTGGAGCTCATCTCTTGCATTTTGTGTTGGGTTTTGTGGAGAAAACATGCGCGGAAAAAGCAATAAAATCCACGCAACCTGAAATAGGATCTCGTCGACAACAACGTATTTAGAAGGAGTGTTTGCAGGATATACCTTATCGCGGAGCAAGTCCGGCGATATCTCGTTGCATGACGGTGCAACACTGCTAACCTACTCGGACTGAACTTCTCTCCCGTTCGCTATCGCAGGTTGATCCGGCGGTGCTCCTTTGCGGCAGTGATGTACGCCGCTCGTAGTGCGTACAGGTGGTGGTCGTCGACATCCTCCGAATGCAGGCGTCAAGGCGTCTGCGTCTCTACTTCGTCCACACGGATGGATGGAACTCCACGTCGTGCTTCCCAAGCTGGCGGGAAGGAGTCGTGTATCTGCGGTGGTGTGCTAGCGGCGCGTTTCTCTCCTTTCTCTCCTAAGGACGATGACGGCTAGGGTTTACGTGCATGAGCGTAAACGGAAAAGCCTCTCTCTATCTTATATAGATATCAGTCGTCAATCCTCCTTTACACAGGATACAAAGGGAAATAGGGTTTCCGAAACCCATCGGTAAACAGAAATGTAGTGTTAATTAAAACGCTCGTGGATTAATTAGAATATTCTGAATTTCATTAATTAACCAAATAATTGCATTAATTGATTAATTAATATCTGACTCCATGCAATCGCTTGGGATGGCTCTACGGGCATACATATACCAACATTTTGTTTATGAATAAATCACATAACTACTTCTATCTTATTGTCATGTATTGCTTGATCCAATTTTCACAAGGGATAAGGTGGTGAAACCCATAATCCTCGATGCCTTCTAGATTTCAAGCCATTTCTTCAATGCTTATTTTTAATTTGCCTTTTTCATTTCAACATTTTACTTTTTGTTTAGATAATCTTGTCTGCTAACAATTTTATTCCTTTGCTTTTCTTGCTTTAGTTTAATCTTTTCATTTCCTTACTTTAGTGTAATCTTTTGCTTTCTTTGCATTTTAATTTCTCATTCTAGTTTAAACAACCAACCCCCAAATCAGAATTTATTTTTGTTCCTTATTCAAAAATACCAAAAAGAAATAATTTCAAAAATAAATCGGGATAAAAGAGAACAATCTTAAAAACATTGACATGTGGGATAGACCCTTTTATACTAGCCTTAAATGGAAACTAAACAAAGGATTAAACTCTAGGATAATTGTTCTAGTAAATTGATGTGCTATTCGACGTGTATCATAACACATGTCTTGGTTTCCGATGGGGCATCTATCTTTGTTAAGGTCATGACATCTACCCTTGCTATGACCGAGACATGCGTTGTTTTCAATTGTGATTCTTTTCTTTAGAGGTGATTGAGTCACTACGTTGATGAGTGGGTCGAGAAGCCAAGTTTTGTTCTAGTTGTGATAATGCTTCATGGCCGACCAAGACACCAGTTGTGAGGATGGTCAAGATGTCTGTTGTGAGGGGATCGAGTCACCTATTATGATGTGGTTGCGATACCTATTGTGTGAGTGTCATGGTCGTGACACTATGTTTGATTGATGATTGACACCTATATATGATACATGGTCGTATAATGAGATGATACACATGCATCTATATATGAGGTTGAAACTTATTGTTGTTGATATAATGCTCTAATCATGTTTAATTAATGGTCCTCTAATCCTAACATGCTCCAAGAAAGTGGTAGGTGACATATTTAGGGTTTGGTGATTGAATTATGAAATGAAACCCTAATCAGCTCTGTGTTTGAAACCCTTACCCTAATCCTAGGATATATTATGCTTGTCGAGCTTACATTGATGGTCAATGTGTTATGATGTTTTCTCTCTCTTATTTATGAACCCCTAACCTTTTAGGTGAAATGAATGTCATATCTTATTTATTCTATGGTTATGACTCATGTGACACAGGGTGATGGCTATGAGACTTGATGAGGCATGTTAAGATCATAATGATATGATGGGTCTTATGACCTAGTAGAGGCTTTATGCCTAGTATGAGGTGTTATCCACTAGTGATGTGATAAGGGATTTATATCCCATGACAATGTGATTATGATGATGACCTTGTGAATGGAAGTGATACTATTATCATGTGGTGATGATGTGACAAGTTCACACCTTATACATTTTATATCTTCTAAAGTTGATTTACACCCTTATCTCTATAGAGTTTGTCTAGGGTTTGTATGTTGTAATTTGATTGATGCTAAAAGATACCCAATTGGAATAATTAATCAAGTGAAATCCTAATCATGTAGTTGCCTTGTACCATAGATCCATCTTCAGCGTCAGTACTTGTTGGATGGTAAAATGGGTTCTCCCTTAGTGGAATCTCTGAGTCATATACTATTGAGTATATGCATTTTACAGGAATTGGTTGTGGTCATACCCTGGAAAGAGAATGGACAAGGCCGTATCTCAATGATGTGATATAGTGTATATATATGATATCTTTGAGGATGGTTGTGATCATACCTCGATAGGAGTACGGCTGCAGTCATAACTTAGTTTCACTAGTGTCGTGACCTATATACCAAGGCAGGCTAGGCTATTTTGCAGTTGGACTTTATATGTCACTGCGGTGGACTAGGACTGACTGAGGGTGTGGAGAGATCATAGGAGTCTGACTCCTCCTAGATCTTAATTGGTATTGATTTTGACTTAGCAGTGGTCAGTTGGAGCATGAGTGGTATACCTCATCTCCTCAAGGTATAATAAAAGACGTAATACAATAGTGTAGTATATTTTGCCTAGGGTCAAATACGAATAACATTGGTAGAAACCTTTGACCTATCTTTGTATTGATTTCTTGAGTTATAATGCAATAAGAGAAGCCAACTATTATACATGTTCTATATATTCCTTCTTAAAGTATTAATTGTTCTACTACTCTGTGGTAACTGCTTAGTTTGTTTACTCTGCAATAATTATTGGATATGTAACATCCCTGACTTGGGTTTTGCCATAAACCTGGAAGTTTTGCTTAAGTAAGTATTTATAAACTTAACCCCTCATCTTGGGTAAATTGCAGGATACATATCATTTAACTAAATCTACTCAACATGCTAAGTACCTTATCTACCTACTTAGTTATATGTGCTTTAATAGATGTTTGCAAAGAGTTATTTCTCTCACTGGGATGTTTGGTATCACCCTGTGGGTTTCCACATCTTTTAGGTGGATGTGAACGTTGAGATAGAGATCGTGTTGTTGAAACCATTTATAAGAGGAGCGGTAAACATGGATCATGGACATGCAACTAGTGTCTAGTAATAGAGTCCTATATGTCATCCTTGTACTCTCAGGTCCTTGAGGGTGCTTTATAGACGTTGTACGTCGGTTTGAGTTTTTGGGTCTATACGATGGCGGCATAGACATGATTTGTATACGTGAATAGATTACCATATGTAACAGGATGTCACTTGTTAGCCAGTGAACAAAGATATATAACATCTTTTGGCATAAATGAAACAAAAGTGACACAAGTTCTATGGCTTTAAATATGATGCATTTAGCTTGAGGTGCTTTATGTGATCGATTTTAATTTTGCCTATTTTGTGGAAATGTGGTTATTAGTAATAGTTTTGTGCTTGTTTTGAGTAATCTCACTTTGTGTGGAAATGGGTGTCACAATTTTTTTAAGGGAGGTGAGAATTGTAACCTGACAAATTGACCCTCTCACCAACCACCTAGACCCACCTTCCTTCATTGATTTTCCTCTTTTTCTGTCCCACTCTCCATTCTAACTCAGATTGAGGGTGGAATGACCACATTTTTCACATGAATTGCAGAAACATAATATTGCAACATTGCACTATCTATTTTTGTTGATACTAGAAAATACCAAACCCTAAACCTAGCCTCTACTAATTCATTTTCAGCCCATAAACGTGTTTTAAATGGTGTCAATTATAGCTTAAATACCGACATAATTGCCCATGACATCAATTTTATAACGATAATAGATGCTAAATGTCGTTGTTTGTCATTGAGAGAAAAACCTAGGTACCTCTTTACATGTGGTGCCATTTTATTAAACAAAATGGGCGCTATAAGTGCCCTTCAAAATTAAATTTTCTAGTAGATATTGAGCCACAAAATATAGTGTTGGTTTGTGAAACATCACAAGAAATTGATGCTATATACATCCATCTAAGAGAATTTTTCTCTCCAAAATTAAATACAAGATAAACTACAAATTGATACTACATGTTGTTTGATTTAAACCTAGGTGTCACTAATCTCAGCATCAGTTTTTCTAGAAATTGATGGTATGTTTCACTTATTCATGTGATATTAGGCCTAGTATGTTTTATAGTATTATACACATGATGGAATTCTAATCCTATTATTAAATCAAATATCATGTTTGTTTGTTCAAGAGTAATGTTAAGATTACATTACAATGGGAAAAGAATCCTAAGTCACTAGGACTTCATAGTTTTGCACTACCCATAGGTATTCACATGGTATAAAACCCCAACCCAACACACAATGCCTCTCGACTCTTATCTTGTGTTTTCAATCTCATGGTTCCACAGCCTTGTGTTGATCGGTCGTTCAACCTTAGTATTGTTGCTTCTTCACGTAGGTTATACTTCTCCCATTCACTTTTCTATCTACTTCCTTCTTCTCTAGGATTCGTCTTCTTCACACTTCATTTTTCTCCATTTGTTTTCTCTTTGTCTGTCTATTTTTGTTGCTTCACACAAATATTTTTTCTTATCTACATTTTTCTACTCTTCCTCCTCACTTCTTCCCTTTTATCTCTACCACCCCATTCACTTCTTCACACTTCTTCCCCTCATAACATCTTCAATTTTTTCTCTCCCACCCCCTTCACTTCTTCACACAACAAATTTCATTATTCTCTTCTCTTTTCCCTTTTACTTTCTTCACCCCGTCTCTTCTTCCTTCTTCTTTTCTCTTGTAGTTTCTTCTCTCTTCCTTTGTCTCATTTGGTCATGTTTGACCAAATTTGATACCAACTAGCAACTGGTAATGATGATTCTATCATCAATTTATGCTATCTTTTTACACATTGGCAATAATGTGATGGCTTATCGAACCAGATTCACATAATAATCATTATTTGTTCTATTTTATTTGATTCTTCATCCTAGTTAACTAATTCTCTCTAGAAATCATAATCAAATTCCTTTGTTAGTTTTTATCTTCAAACTAATTTTAACTTTATATACATACTATGTACATTGATTCGTCAACTTTAATTAGGATATAGATAAGTTATGGAAATTAATCAAATACCATCATCTTCTACAAGCATGCTAACTAAATTTCTTGACATGAATCAGGTTTCCTACAAGGTTTCATCATTTTATACATATAGAAGATCTTTCACATTCTCATCTCACACATAAAAGGTAAGGTTCTGAATACATTACATTAGTAAATTAATATCTTACATTGGTGATCGTGCATATAATTTACACGTTTTATTTGTTAAAAGGTTAACATATAGAGGGTTTCTATTGTTTAGGATGTAGACTATTAATTACACATAATTTCCAAGTGTATAAGAGGAATAAAACTATAACAATAGCTCAATTTTGAAGTAAATATTAACCATTCAAACTTCTACAAAAATTATTGATAATGATAAACTCTACTTTATAAATTTTTTTAATTAGATTTATTTATTACCAGTCATGTGTCTCCACTGCATCCATGTCATGTTTGTCCAAAAGGGACGAACTAATCGTGAGAATCAGACATTTCTCTATGCAAACTATATATCAAGCAACTTTTTATGACCATCATTACAATAATAGTTGCACGTTCATATGAGTGTAGAGTTTTAAGGTCAAGTTATAATCTAAGTGATCAGAGTGAGAACTAAAGTAGCCTAATTGATAGGTTAGTTTATAAGAGTATAAGAGATGTATCAACAAACTTAGAATGGACCGTCGAGCTTTAACATGTGTGTTCCTTACTAATATCAGTGCAGGACTAAAATGTAGTAGAAATCCAACCAAAGATGAAATGGTTGCTACTTTTCTCTATATATTATCACATCATTTGAAGAATAGGATAATTTAATACAATTTATTTGGATCCATTGAGACAGTAAGTAGATACTTCCACAAGGTTTTAAATGTTGTTGTGAGGTTACATCTAGAATTATACCAAAAGGCTGAGGCAAATTCTGAAAATTCAAATGACCTTCATTAGAAATGGTTCAAAGTAAGTACATGTCTTTTATTCGTATAACATCCACCAAAAAAACATTATACAAAATCTATTGAATCGTATAGGTTTGTTTTGGAGCATTGGATGGAACATTCATTGAATTACGTGTACAAGAGGTAGACAAACCAAAATATAGGGATCAAAAAGGGATATATTGCAACTAATACACCTGGACTCTACAACAAAGACATGTAGTTTATTTATGTGTTTCCAGGATGGGAGGGATCAACATATAACATGAGGGTTCTTGGAGATGCTTTGACACAAAGAAATGGTTTTTGTGTTGCTCATGGTATGTTTCCATCTTGTATAATTGCTACTAATTTAAATATATAATGTATTCACCAAATAGATGTATCTATAGGAAAATACTATCTCATAGATGTTGGATACATCAATGGAGAGAGATTGTTAGGACCACATAGAGGATAGAGATATCATTTGAATGAATGAACAATTGGTCATCAACCTTCATCCGCTTAGGAGATTTTCAATCTCAGACATGCATCTACCTAAAATGCCATTGAAACATGTTTTAGACTACTAACACAAAAATGGAAAATATCGATAAGTCCATCCTATTATTCATCTAAGATATCTAATAAAATTATAATGGTTTGTTGTTTACTTCATAATTTTATAAGACGTGAAATGTCAATTGGTCCCCTAGAGATAGAAGAGCATGAGGAAGTTGTACTTGATGGACATCAAGATGATGATGTATAGATCATAGAACCAAGTGACGAGTGGTAACAATGGAGAGATAACTTAGCTAAAACTAAGTGGTCACATAGGAACTAGCCATATATGAAATTTTATAATTTTTAGTTTATATTGAATTATGTAACAAAATAATTTATAGGTTGCAATGATGTTTTACTTATTAAGCACTTGATTATATAAATAAGAGCTTTTATTTTTTTTCATCAATTGTTGGTTGATGAATAATTTCTTATTATATTTATGATGTTCATGAAGTATTTTTCTTGTTGGAATGTGTACTTTCATGTGTAAAATTTAAATTTCTTCTTTTTTACAATATAGTGATGGATAACAGTGAGCAAAGTTGAAAATAAATTATTGTAAGTAGTTTTAAGCCACCACCTCCACAACGATAGGGACACACTTGTAGACTAGAAGGAGGGAAAACTAAGAAGAAGTCCAAGGGAACCTGGGCACTTGAGGAGGAGGATAAATTAACTGAGACTCTAGCTGAGATAGTTGTTTTTGGGAGGTATAAAGCTAAAAAGGTTTCAAACCTGACTTTTGACTGCATTAGAGAAAGACCTTGAAGATAAAATACATGGATGTGGGTTGAAAGGTAAATCACACATTAAATCTAAGATCAAGGTTTTAAAAATAAAATTCAAGATATCTTATGAAATGGTACACGAGAGCACAAGCGGATTTGGATAGAATGGTACAAACCTTATTGTAGAGGCTGAAAAAGCATTTGGGATAATTATATCATGGTAAGTGTGTTACTTCTATTGTCTTGTACTATTGTCTTGCACATTATTTTTAGTTCAATATTTTAATTAATGGTAGAGTCATACAAAAGCATAATCTTGGGAAAATAAAAAGTTCCCTCACTTCCAAAAACATTGTACTATATCTGGAAAGGACAGTAGAAGCAACACCCAAGATGTCGAGGACATGACAAAATATGGAGAATCAACACAAACAAAATGAGAATGTGAATGATAAAATTTTTGATCAAAATGATAATGGGAAACCATTTTCTCAAACTAGTAGAGAAGATGAAAGAAAGGAGAACAATAGTCATGGTTGGAAATGTAGGATGGCAAATGAAAATAATCTTGCAACTGTTCTAATAGATGTTTCAAAGCTTATGGGGGGGATATTCGAGCAGCTACATATAAAATGAGTGAGTCGGTTATGAAATAATTTGGATATGATTTGGATAACTCAATTAGGCGTATTAGTGTTAAGCTTAACAATATTGGGATGTTCTTAGAGTTCGTTTGTCGATCAAATTTGTAATTCGATTGACCATGATGTAGGTTGCTATTTAAGAATATAGTATTTGATTTTTATTTATCTATTGGAAACATGAAATGATCCAAATTTTTACATATGCTATAAAATTTTGTGTTTGACATCATGTTAATTTTTCATAATTTTTGAAGTAACATTTTTATAAGAAAAAAATTCAGCTAAAATAAAAGAAAGTACAAGTAGGGTCAATTTACAATTAACTCAAGCTCCTTAATTGCTCTTTATGATTAATCTAACACACTAGGAGATCCCATATTTAATGATCCATTCTAGATAAATGAAATCCTATAGAGAGATGGAGATTTAGGGTTTGAATGGAGAAAGTGGTGAAGATGGTGATCTTGGGTATTCTCTTTTTAGAGTTGATGAAATCAAGCAAGCTTGTCATCTCTATATAGCTTTTCTTGGTGATTCTTCTCTTTCATGTCAAGATTATATCCCTCCTCTTATTTAACTCAAAATGATATCAAATATCCCTCTTTTCTCACTCTTTCTCTGTAATTCAATATTCCTAGGGTTTTCTATGTTGGAAGAAGAAGAAAGTGATGGATTCCTAGGAGTTTGATATGGATTCAAGAATTTCAAATGTGTGGTAACATTTGAGGGGTTTGACACCTTAGGTAACTTGGTACTTCCATTTAGTATTAGATTGCACAAAATTGGATTAAATCCATTATAATCTTCAGCTCTTCCTATATGCAACAATAAACCTTAATTTTTCCTTCACTTATAACTTTTACATGATGACTAAGAAATGGATTATTTTCCTGATGTGTTGAATTTTAGATGATAAAATGATATTAGAAATGAATACAAAATCATCTAGAATACAATTTCTAAAGTTATTGTATACATTAGAAGAATATATCGAAATCTAGGGTTTTTTGTTATGTCTAAAACTATTGTATAATTGAATGAAGATATTTTTCTATTTGAATCTCCTTATTTATAAATGATTCTTTTATCTATATGTTTAGTATGTATATGTAATATATCAGTTTGGAATTCATTTGATTTTATTGGTGTTTTCTTGATATCTCAATAAAGAGGGTGAAACCCTATATGAGTGGGAAGTTGTAAGTTTGCGAATTGACATCATGAAATCCAGTAGAAGTGATTCTTTTTAATGTTACAAATTTATTTATTCAAGGTTATTATTGATGTATGATATTGAACTAAATGACATGGAAACCCTAGTTCAGTTCATACCAGGGTTTCATATTCATGTTTGGTTTTATGAGAGGTGTTAGAAGCAGTCTTTTTACCAGTTAAAGTTTATGATGCATTAAATCCTTATGCAAGTCATGTGATATGTCGTAAAGAACTAAAATCAATCACCTCTATACTAAAAACAACGTAAACAAAATCCAATTGGATAGTAGCGAAAGAGATTTTTTTTTACTATATTCAATTTAATAAAGAGAACATATTTTCCCAAAAGGGTGTACACGCTCTATACAAAAAGCTGATCTGAGTAGAGGGAAACTAGACTACAACAATATGTCTCCAATAAAAATTAATGTGGGAAGGATGGACTCCGTTTTCCTAGTCATAGGCATGTTCACCATGCTCCTATTGCGCACTCTGATCCTAACCTGGGTGGTTGGGATCACCCAGTAAGAGGAGAGAAAATGCATGTGTCAAATAAAGAATAAGGACAATTGTAAACTAAAGTAGGAAATAATAAAGATTCACTATGCTAAGAGGGTCAAGAATGTGAGGCAAGTAAAACAAATAAGAATTTTCTACCAAGTTAAACAATAATAAGTTGCATGCATGATTAAATGTGACTACATTAAACTAATATAGGACTAAGGCACCTACTAGACCTCAACCTCTGGGTGAGGGAGAGTAACACATTCCCAAACACCCGAATATATATTAAGTGGGGAGAATTATCACATTCCCCTAGGGAGAGTGGTCACATTCCCCTGGGATCATGCCCAAAACTATGGGTGGTTTGTACTCCTGTACACTACATTAGTTAATTAGTCATTTTCATCATCATGCTAAAGTATTTCAATGGCAGATATAAGGACTTTAAATTACTTTGCAAATGGGGTCCAAGACCCTAGAATGGTTGAATTAGAAGTGCCACAAGAAAGCAATAAAGAGAATAAAGGTGAAGCAATGCCTCATTGGAAATTAGGCTTGGATATCAAATGCCCAACTGAAGGATAGTGTTCAAATCATAAGTAAATAGGGCTGCACATACATACCTCTTTTTCAAACATAATGATTAACTCAAATAGTACACTTTGGTCCACAAATTCAACTTTTCATCCTAGAAACATATTATGTATGTTAGCCAAGTCAAAGTGAACACATTCATTCCTATTATAATTTTATATTATTCTTACCCAATTCCTGATCATCTAATGTTATGTTAGGGTTTATGATTTTAATCTTTGTTGATAGAATATGTGATGATTTATATATATATATTTTTTATAATTACCCATCTTTAGTCACATAATTCTATGTAACTCATATATATATATATATAGATAGATATAGATATATATATATATATATATATATATCTCTGTGTGTGTGTGTGTGGATAATGATATGTACCCTTCCAATTTATGTTTAATGATGTCATTTTCTTCTCTATAATGGGAATCCATATTATTCCTAACATCATGCTTACCATGTATATAAGTGTAAGTATATTCCACATGAATATCTATTAGGTTCACTAATATACACATGCTTTGATCCAACTAACATGTCATCTAGATATATGTTTATAAAAGTATATTCCTTTACACATTATTATCTTTTTCACCATTTAATTGCTAAGAAGACAATATAGTTAGATGCATTCCATAATTATATTTATATTTATAATTATCATTTATTGCATAAATATGTGTTTGAGTATCTAGGGTTTGTTGAAACATGATTATCATAATTCTTGGTAATCCATGTGTAGTATAAAAATGTAATTTATCATATATATAATCTTTCATTATTAATTGAGCCATGACATTAAAGATTACAATAATGCACATGCTCATCCATACTTATGCATGTAAAAATGCCTTCTTATACATACGTTTATATTTCCTTTGGTAAAAAGAATGATAAATATAGATTAGTATGTACCCTAGATCCACATGTATTTCTAATTCCCAACTCACACATATATATGTTGATGTGTGTATCTAAGGAATGCATAAAGGAATGACATTGTATTATGTTCTATTATTAGCAACCATTAAATTGTGAGATACAACTTAGTTTATTAGTTCATATACATATATGTAACACATACTCATACACAAGATACTAAGTTAAGAGATCAATCAGTATGGTTACATCCTAACCATTATTTATATGAATTACTAGTTTTTATATGCATCTTAACTACGATATGATTATTCATCAAGGTGCTACATGTTTATTGTATAATCACAATAAGATGCATAAGTGCTATCTTTATGGAGTTAGGCCTAAGTGGATTGACTACTTAATATAATTATGATTCTGATTTCATGTTACTATCTAGCATGTTATTATCCATGATCGAATTTACTACATATTGCAAGTTAGAACTTGAGAAAGTTAAGGGCTAACCTGCATGATGATCAGTGATGAGTGGTCTATAGGATTGGATGACCATTGATCTGTGATTGCTTTATTGTATCAGATCTAAGGTGAGGTTGAAGTCCTTCCATGTTGGCCCCTGATTTGATGACCCATAGAGAAGGTAAAGTAAGAACATGGCTTGGTGATGATGTTGGCATGGTGGTCAAGCACAGATGGTGGAGGATTTGTAGCATGGTGTTGTAGGTTGGGGGTCAAGAGGCATTGTTGGGCGTCGCAGGTTGTCTGGTAGGATGGAGACAGATGTCAAATGCAGGAGGAGATCAGGGCGTCAGGGCATCAAGATTGTTCTAGAAGTGGAGTTGCAGGCGTCGGGTCTGAAGGGGTGATGGTGTTGCAGAAGTTGACAGCGTCACAACGTCGTGACCGATGCAGAGGGGATGCTAGGCGTCGAGCGTCAGATGGGCAGGTGTTAGCGATGTTGACACATTTTCGGGGGTTGATGGGCATTGGGAGTTAGATGGACAGGTGTTAGTGATGCTGATACAACATTGTGACCCATGCTTCTGGCATTGATGCTGGTGAGAAGACAACGTCAGGCAGCAGCAGCGCCAGTGGCTGCCCTGAGTGGTGGCTGTCGGATGGGCGCACGTTTAGGGGATCATTGGAAGCTAGGGTTTAGGGGAAGATAGTGAGAGGAAAGGAAGTAATAGTGGGGAGAAGATATAGGAGGCAGATATGAGAGGAAGGAGACGACGGGGAGTCGCCCGTTTTGTAGGGTGAGAATGTAATGTCACGTTTGAGATGGAGGGAGAGTAACACAACATTGTATTACATTTGGTTTAGGAAATTGTTAATTTATTTAATAAAATGCCACTATTAAAGCCAATGGTAAATAAGATTTTAAATACTAATTCGATTGGGAAAGAAATTGTTATTCAATGGTCAAACAAATTAAAGGGCAGACTAAATAGGAGTCAAGGGGGTTTCCTTATTCCATGCAATAGGCATTTGTATATATTAGAGTGCATATTCATTTAATTAATTAAGAGGGTAGAGAAATACCAATTGACATGAAAATTCATGGGTTTGTTAATTAAAGTGTGAGGAATTTAACTTTACATTAATTTCTAACGCATTTTTTATTTGGTTGTATGCTAAGTGCCTAATAAATATATTTAGTACCTTTCCTTAATAAATTTTGATAAAAATTTCTTATTTCTCATTTCTTATCTCACAAAGCCATAAAATCTCCAAATTAATGTAATCTACTAATTATCTCTCATTAATGGTCACTTTGCATTATTAGACTCTAATTAACACACTATTTGAGATATTTGTGCAAAACCCCATTCATGGTAATGAATGTGGGTAAATATAGTTCAAGCCATCAAGTATTCCTCAATTGAAACATTGAGGACAAAGAGGATAGAAGAGATAGGAGAATTTAGGAAAAAGGACAAAAAGAATAAGAAGGAAATAAAATCTTGGAAATGGGTAAAATTGCAATTGAATCCAAGATTCAGTATGTTACATATGTGAATGAGGCAAATGAAACCCCAAGGATAGGTCATTCAGTGTATCAAGTATTTTCGTTCCAGTATTTCTCATTATGGTATGTGGTGTTTCTCAGTATCTCTGTTAACAATACATATTGTTGATATTCTATTAAATAACTATTTACATGGTAAAATTAAGAAATGTCGATTTGATGATTGAACTATGAATTAAAGAGTGGATTAGATAATAGATCCCCTAAACACTATAGAATCCTTCACGAGAGGCCTGCATTATGGGGAGGATAAGTTCTACCAACTAGAGGGTTAGTCCAGGTTGACTTAGCATGGAGTGCACCGGTAGGGTGTGGCGGTGTAGGCTAGTGAGGGCAGACTCCTCACAGTTTTGTGTCACCCAACACCAATCGGGGATGTTGGTGATGCATGTGTTACTGGTCAGCAGTCATATTTGGTAGGACCACTAATGTATAGTTGTGATCAGTGAACATCTTTGGTAGGTCCACTGATGCACAACAAGCCAGAGTGCTTTGACTCTCTACATGAGTACCTAGATTTAGAGGAGTCCAGATATTTGGCCGCTCCCATTAGCCACTAATAACTAGAAATGGTGATACCCATTGCATACATGGTCTTAGTTGAGACTACATACTTAGGAATACGGGCATGATTCTAAGTCTTGTATAATGATATCATAGCTTGCTATGATGCTTTCACATGTCATGGTACACATCATGTGGATTCAGAGTGTAATAAGATGATTGAGAGATTAATCAAGTTTGTGTAGTTATTCATTTATTCTTTGTATATTTTTGAATGACTAGTTCTTCTTTGAGTTTCATCAATTATGTTCAAATATTGATTACTCCTTGATGTTATCTAGAGCAATCCTACCAAATATATGTTTGTGAATGATTGGTTCCCTTATAGCTTATTGTTGTTATACTTTAAATTTAATCACTCAATAATACATCTTTTGACTATTAAAGTTCCTTAAACTTTTTGTTTGAAGTACTCATTCACCGAGAAAGTATGCTCACCCCTATACTCACAAGTTTTTAGGAAAACCTTGTGAATTGAGGAATATCAATGACGAAGTAGATATGCCACAATAGTCAAGTATTAGATTGGTTAGTTCAGTCGGTCCTTGTCACTTTACGTCTTTGTAAAGATATAAAAGAGATGTAGATGATGATGAGGAAATTTGTTTTCTTATTAATAGTGTATGTATCCAGCTAGCAAGTCACATGTACTTGGAAGTGTGAGAACTTGAATGAATGTTTAGATATGTATCTTTATTGTTGAATTTAGATTAGAGGAAACAAATTTAATTTTCCTTATAAAGTTGGTTTATGTGATTGAGTGTGAGAAAACAAATAGTTTGAAATCTAAGAAAATAAAAAGTTAAAAGTGATCTTGGTATTATTTTAAATATTCAACTTATGCCCTAATCTCACAATTAGTGCTTACTCATGAGATATGGGTGTAACAACTTGGTATTAGAGCTTGAGTGGAGTTGAGTTGTTAGGGCCCATTTGGATAGTAATTTAGAGCCATATGTGTGGCAGTTAGGGGTGATGTGCCTCTAGATCTAGTAAGTCTATGTATATGGATACCTTGGCCTAATATTTGAATACTTGGGTTGACCAGTATCAAGCTACTATGTCCATACTTCGCTGGGTTCCCTGGCCAGGTGAGCAGAGAGAATATGGGCTAGAGAGAAATGCTAAAAGTATAAGGGTTATAAGACTAGAAAGTAATGAAGAAATAAGAGCATAAAGATAGGATGTGATACAACTTTTGATTTATGTAGTTTCTTTTACTTGGTTTGAATAGAAATGCTCTTGTTCGTATGAATTCGATATTTAGTTTTTAGAAATATATGTGATTCTTTAAGATCGTTGTATACTATGAAGTTTTTTTCCAGTTATTGTTTAAGTTCCTTGTATTAAGTAGACCAAAAATTACCTTTAGATGAGTTTTCCCTAAGTGAATATTCATTCCACATTTTTGGGATAAATACGACTCAATTAATCCTTAGTAGCTCTTGGATTCATGACTACATATTCAAATATGACTCAGTTAATCCTTAGTAGCTCTTTGATTTAGGACTACATATTCAACCTGGTCGGTAAGTAGGATGCATTAATGGGATCTATTGACCCCTACTAATAATGTGATAAGAGTAGAATATTGATAAATTGAGCTCAGATTGTAGTGAGAATGTGTATACACTAAGATGTTGGAATATAAAGGAAAGACTGGAATAACTAAGAATCGGTTGAAACTAGTATCTAAGATCCAGCTTTGGGGCCTCATGTAAGAAAACCTTAATTAGGGATAAAGGAAGAAGGAATATAGATTCATGACACATATTAGTACATAGCTAAGAAGAAAAAAATGGATAAAGAGACTTGAATTATATAATTAATTGAGACACTTTCTTCAATTTGAAACAAAGGAAGTTAAAGAAGAAAGGAATTAAAGAACATTCTAAGACACACACAAGAGATGGATCAATTGTGAAAATCCTCATGATAATAAAGTATGTTAAATAAAGAGATAGAATAGAAAGAAATAAAAAAGACATAAGATCGAGAATAAAGCTTCATGATCAGTGTTATATGGAGTCTCTAAATATGAAACTTGGGCAATATGAGAGAGGAATATATAGAAGAAAAGATTTAAAGTATACAATAAGTACGTAGAAGTGAAGATTTTTTTAGAAGAATTAAAATAATGAGGAGTAGATTAATATATAAATAATAAAACTAGGATAATAAACTCAGATGAAACAAAGAGAAAAGTTGGATATGATGTGTTTGATTAAAGAAAGAGGGTTGCATGATATAATAGAAAGCATGGAATGTTTCATTATATTATGAAGTTTAATGCATTCATTCTTACTACCTTTTGATTCAAAGTATCAATAGAGTTAGTGAATTGCTATTATATACCTGCCATTAATGAAAAACACCATGTATCTTGTACAAACAAGAATATCATGAATGTATTTGATGTTTTGCTTTCAAGGATATGATGTTTTATGGTAGTTTCCCTAATTTCACATAGCTTATATTTTATAGTACCAGCATCATATATATATACTGAATGAATCAATGACTCAAACAATGAATACCTATGGCATTGTCATCCAAAGCAGATAAATGAGAAATGTATTTCTAGAATCCATATGATGTTTATCTGAACTCTTTTGGTTATTAAGTCAATAGAGACATGCAAGTATTATTTATTGGGAAATATGGAAAAAGCATCTTCACTAGATGTAGTGGGAGAGCGACTATTCTATTAGAGCTCATACATACTGATGTATATAGACCTTTTAGAATAAATGCTAGAAGTGGTTATTAGTACCTCATTATATTTATTGTTGATCTCAATAGATATGGTAGATTGTATTTATTGAAATACAAGTCTAAATCTCTTGAAGTGTTGAAGAAGATTAAGAATGAAGTACATAACCCACTTGGTATAAGTACTAAAACTTGATATGATAAATTTGGAAATACTTTGAGCCAAGAGTTTGAGGAAATTGTGGGAGATCATGATAGTGCATTATGATGAACTCCACATGAAACACAATGATAGGGTATCATGATGATGTATCAGAAAGAAGGAATCAAACCCTATTGGTCATGGTGTGATTATCAATAAATCTAGCTAATCTTTCAATTTCCTTTTTGGGAAAATGTTTTACACTTAAATAATGTACCCTATAAAATGGTTCAAAAGACACCATATGAGATATACATGGGAGGTGTCTCGGTATGTCTTTATAAGGATTAGGATTGAAATTTTGTGTAAGAAAGCTAGTTTCTTGAAAAGGTTTGTCTATAGATCACATAAAAGTTATTTTGTTGCATACTACTTTTATATTCAAATCCTACAACAAAGTTATTTTTTGACCAGTGTGGCTATATTCCTGGAGTGGAACTTAGTTTCAAAAGAATCAGTGGGAGTAAAAGTAGAACTCAAACAGTTCAAGACAAATAAGAAAACATTGAACCTAAAGAGGTGCAGTAGGAACAAGGATAATCACAAATTGTTGTAGCATCTCAAGTTCCTTATGTAACACAAAACCTCATAGATCTAGTAGGACACACCTTAAGTTTGAAAGATCATGACATCTTAGAACTCAAGAAGGCAATGTGTTGGTCACAGATGATGAGCCAAAAACCTACCTAGAAGCTATTGAGGGACCAGAGTCTAAGAAATGGTGACATGAGATCCAAGATGGAGTCCATGTAAACCAACAAGGTATGACCTTGGTGGATCCACATGAAGGGGTAAGACCCATAGGGTGCATTTAGGGTCTTTGAAAAAAGATGAGCATGAATGGTAGTGTACAAAACTATAAGAGTAGATTGGTTGCAAATATCTCAAACAAGTTGAAGATGTCGAACATAACGAAATCTTTACCATTTTTCATGGTTGAACCCATTAGGATCATGCTTGCCATTGAATCTTAGTATTAGCGTGAGATTTGGCAAAATTGATGTTAAAATCGCATTCCTTGATAGGAATAATGTAGATGATGTGTACTTGATACAACCTAGAAGGTTTTATAAATCTGGTTATTGCAAATAAAGTTTGTAAGTTACAAAAATCAATCTATGGATTAAAGCAAGCATCTCACATCTGGAATCTTCTATTTGACAAGACAATCAAAGAGTATGACTTCAGTCAAGATGAAGACAAAATCTGTGATTACAAGAGTTTAGTGGGGGCAAACATTCCACATAATGGTGGAGAATGATGATCTTATCATGTGAATATTAAAACATGGCAAGTACCTTCACTATGAAGGATTTAGGCAAAGCATCTTATGTCATAGGAATTGAGATCTAAAGAGATAGACCTGGAAAGCTTCTTGACCAAACAAAGAACATAAACATTGACTAGATGCTGAAGGGGTTCAACATGCAGACTCAATGAGAGAAAATGTGTCCATGATCCATGGAGTTAATTTCTCATAATCCTAGTGTCCAGTACTTGTGAAGAATTGAAAAACATGGATAGATTCCATGTGCATTCACAATTGGATCTATAATGAATGCAATGTTATATACTCATCTTGTTATCTCGTATGTATTGGACATGACGAGTGGATATCTTTTAGATCCCGATGGAAGCCATTGGACTTCCATAAATAACATCCTTAAGTACTTGAGAAGCACCAAAAAGGTCAGTTATTTGATTATGGTGATGAGGAAGAGTTTTGTGTAAAGGGTTACAATGATGCAAGCTTCCAAAATGACAAAATAGATCACAATCTAAATTTTGTGTTTGGCCTTAAAATGGTAACTATAAAGCTAGAAAAGTTCTGAGCTAGAGATAGTTGTTTAATTCAACAATAGAAGCCAAGTATCTTGGTGTTATGAACACAATAAAGGATAATGTTTAGATCTAGAAGTTCATATAGATGAACTTATGGGAGGTTCCAACCATTAATGACATAGTAGAGATATTGCGGCAACAATGAAGCTACTGGTTAGGCAAAGGAATTTCATATTACATATTATGACACTTCCAACTCATATGAGAAATTGTATAATAAGGAGATGTGAAACTTGCAAAATATCAACTAGAAGTAAACGTTCTAACCCACTATAAAACACCAAGGCAACAGAAACATGATGGACATGTTGAGGATCACCTGGAACAATATTCATGGGTGATTGGATCTAAGTGCAAGTAGGAGTTTGTTGGTATGTATGTCTAGAGAGCCAATCATATGATGATTGAAATGGTGCATTAGATACCTGATTTGATAATAATAATAAAGGTAATTTCATCTATTATGTTTGTCTCCATTATGAGATGATGATACATATATAATACATGTCTAAAGAATGGTATTACTCAATGACATATGTCTTCAAGTTGAGGACCTGAACAGTGAGATCATATGTATGATAAGAGTACATATATTCTTATTATGTTCCTAGTTGAATATTATTGTAGAAGCAAAATAGATGAAAATAATACATGACACTAGAGTGTGTGTTGACTGATGACAGTCTCATTAGTCATGATATGTGATATCAAGTCAAGTACAAAGGTACATATTAGGGAACAATGTATCGGGAAGACCCACCTTGAGAGTGATACATGGATACCATGGAATGCTAGTTAGAATTAGATCTTATAGTGATAGCGGTGATTGTAGTTATTAGACCTGAATTCACTACATTCATCAGACATCGTTCATTGGATTTTGACATCATCCAACGTGAACTTGATTAAGGGTTGCTATAAAGGTGATGCTCAGGTACACTATAACACATGGGGATTGAGTGTGAGTGATGTAGATGGGATTTGTCCCTCCTATAGGAGTTTGATAAGTGAGACTAAGAAATGTATGGCCAAACTCGTGTGATTTAATATGAGATGTGTGAACTCACATGGATCTCAGACACTCTACTATAGTTCAAGCAACATGGATTGAACATTGAGAGGATGATGATTCCATGCCTCGAATTCAATTTGGATATCAGAGACAAAGGAACTATACGATTACTATAACACTTATCATGAATTGTAGATTGAAGTTATTCTCCAACTTTCCAAATTACTAGGGTAGCAATGATGTGTTGCTAGATACCTCTCATTGCTTGTGATGCCATAAGTTGGTTATGGACATTCACTGCCAATTTAATTTGGGACAGGGTTACACACATAGGATTCACTTGGAATAGGAGTTTACTCATGTATGATGTTTAACTTGATTACTAAAATTGTTTAGGTATTCCATTAAAAAACTAAGGTTCAGAATTGACTAACGGGACTTTAAACTGATTGATTCAAGTGTTGATCCAATTGGTTGGAGTGTCAAGTCAATTAGAAACAACATTGGTTGATCAATGGTTGAACCGGGGCATGAACCGACTAGTTCACTAAGTGAACCAACCGATTCAAGGTCTAAGATGACTGACTCATGTGATGAACCACCCATTTCAATGGTAAATCCCATTAGATCAAGGATTGATATTGATGTCATGTTTTGCATTAATCGTACATTGAATACCAATTTGATTTAGAATAGGAAAGTACATGAATCGACCGGTTCAAGAGATGAACCGACCAGTTCACCATGTCAACCAACTGGTTGGATAGTGAATCGATTTATTCACCTTTTGTAGTTTCCAAAAAAAATTGTGAATTCCATCTCTTCAACTCCTAGACTGATTGAAAACCCTAAACCTGACCCTCCTATAAATAGAGGGATATTGGGGGCTTCCCAAACACAACAATAAGCTCTAACTATTATTTTCCTCTCTGGTTATGGTAACCAATAGAGAGCCCAAGCAAGTCCAACCCATCAAAGTGAGGGATAGCAAGGGAGAGACAATTGTGGGAGAGTGAATCAGTGTCAGTACACCGATGTTCAAAGGGACAACTCCTTCCCGTTATCTCTAGTAGTACAAAGTGGAGTTCCTGATGGTCTATGTGAACTACTATATAGGTGAGGAGGTCATTGCCTACTTCTAGGAGGATTTCGTCAACTGCCATCCATGGTGTTGCATCAGGAGGCCATTGTTGACTACTTTTTTAGTGCTACTTAGAGAAGAAGCACATTGTTGTAACAAGAGTTGTCACTGGGCGTGCTCTAGATTTCTCTTGTTACCTTCCTTCCTAAACACATCATTGTTGATGAGATATTGTTGATTAGGGAATCAAGCTTAAAAATTTTCTTTCCACTACCTTATATGTTGCCCTAATATCCCACACACTAGCATCATTATAAAATAAGATCCTAAGATCAGTTTTATGAGAAGAAACTAGAAGTAATAGTAATATAGGGTTTAAAGGTAGTAAATGGGAAAGATAGATAACAACATGGAAATGACTAAGTATGGAGGATAAGAAATAGATTCAAAATGTAAGAAATGTGATTTTAACAATTGGAGAAGTGCAACACGAGCAAAGTGTAATTTTAAATAAATTCTTACAGTGATAGCAAGATTGATGAATAATCCATTCTTACATAGAATGTTTTAATGTTAGGGATGTTTATTCTATATGGTCAAAATGATAAGGATAAGTAACAAGAAGTAAGAGATAATAAAAAGCAAGAAATTAGAGAAAACAAATGGCTTTAAAAAATATGTAAAATTGTTTTTAGATGTATACTTTGCTGAAGGTGTACCAAGGGATGTAAATTTGTTTTTACATATGGTTCGATTGTACATATGCAAGCAATATTTTAAATTGAAAAGGGTGTGATGGTTTTATCATTCATATCGGTAATCCAACTCTATATTGCATATTTGTTGTTAAATATAGTTAGTATCACATCTTATTAGTTATTTGATATTGGATTAACACAATAGTAAACTTCAAAATAGCAAAGTGAACTCTCTTTAGTAACTCAGGTGTGATACATGATAATAATACAGATTGAGCTGTATAAATTCAAATGGTCAGATCAGAATGACACTAATAAGACAACGCCTAAAAAGAGGATGACATGATTGAAAATGGTTGTTTCTATTTCTCTTTCCTATTATTGATTGTGACATAGAAAATTCTTTTGTTGTTATTGAGAGACCTTGTTTTAAAACTTTTGTGATTAGAAGAGAAACAAAGGACTCAATGTTAAAACACCATTCAAATATGAAATACAATAATATAGTAATGTATAATATTTCAGATGTTTGAAAGAAACCTTGAATCTACTTTTACTACATATTTATGTTTCAAGGATGAAACCTTTTTAAGGGGGGAGGAATTGTTATGACCACGCCTGAGCTTGATTGGTAAATTAGGGTTTACCTAAATGATTACATGATTAATTAGATTGATCATCACTTAAATATGATTAATGGTGGTAGCTCATTTATGATATTGTAAACTAAATAAAAACTCTAAGATTTCTTCTAATTTGAAGAATTAGGATTTGAGAAGCGTAAACCCTAGTAGGCAAAAAATTAGGATTCTTATAGTATATGAACATGGAATTTGATCAATATAATAGTTTAGTAAATGATTTTTCATTTTTTTTTCTCTCTTTGATTTACTTGAAATTTTGATATAATTTGTATAACTCAATTAGGCATGTTCATTTAAAATTTTGGAGTATATGCATGTTCTTAGAGTTTGTTTATCAGTTGAATTTATAATTCAACTGACCTTACTACAGACTATTATATAATATTGTAGTGTTTGATTTTTATTTATTTATTGGTAACTTTTAATGACTTGAAATGGGTCTATGAAACTATGTGTTAGACAACATGCTAAATTTTCATAATTTTTGGAGGAGCTTTGACCTATTCAGTAAATGATTTCAGTAACATTTTTAGGATAGAAAAATTCTGCTGATATAAAAGAAAGTACAAGTAGGGTCAATTTGCAATTGACCCAAGCACCTTAATTGCTCTATATGATTAACCTAACACATTAGGATATCCCGTATTTCATGATTCATTCTAGATAAATGAAATCTTAAGGACAGAGGGAGAGTTACGATTTGGATGGAGAAAGTAGTGAAGATGGTAATCTAGGGTTTTCTCTTCTTAGAGTTGATGAAATCAAGTTTGTCATATCTAGATAAATTTTCTTGGTGATTCTTTTCTCCAAATTTCAAGATTTTGTCCCTCCTCTCATTTAATTCAAAATAATATCGTGTTTCCATCTTTTGTTACTCTTTCTCTATAATTCTCCATTCCTAGGGTTTCTATGTTGGAAGGAAGAAGAAAGTGATGATTGCTAGGATTTTGATATGGATTCAAGAATTTTAGATGTGGGGCTATGAAATTTAAGATGTTTGAAACCTTAGGTAAGTGGGTACTTCCACTTAACATTAGATTATATGTAATTGGAATAAATCCATTATAATCCTCATCTCTTCATGTATGAGACAAAAAACCCTAAATTTGCCTTCATTTCTAGCTTTTACAATATGTTTGAGAAATGTATTATTTTCCTATTGTGATGAATTTTAGATGATAAAAGGATATTAGAATTGAATAAAAAATCATATAGAATACAATTTCTAAATTTATTGTAGATTTTAGAAGAAGATACTGAAATCTAGGGTTTTCTGCTATGTCTGAAATTGTTGTATAATTGAATGAAGATCATTGCCTATCTGAATCTCCTTATTTATAAATGATTGTTTTATTTTAAATATAGTAAAAATATGTAAGATATTAGTTTAATTCATTTGATGTTATGGGTTTTTGCTTGATATCTCAGTAAAGAGAATGAAACCCTATATGAGTGGAAAGTTGGAAGATTGCAAAATGACATCATGAAAACCAACATAAGTGATTTGTTTTAATGTTATAGATTTATTTATTCAAGGTTATTCTTGATGTATGATATTGTAGTGAATGGCATGGAAACTCTAGTTCAATTCATACCAAGTTTACATATTCATGTTTGCTTGTATGTCATCTATTAGAAGCAATCTTTTTATCAGTTAAAGTTTATGATGTATTAAATCCTTATGCAAGTCATGCGAGATGTGAGTGTTACCCCAGTATTTCTCATTATGGTATGTGGTGTTGCTTAGTAGCTTATTTAAAAGTACAAATAATTGATATTCTATGAAATAACTATTTACCAAGTTAAACTAATGATTAAACAATAAATCTAAAGAGTGAATTAGACACCAGATGCCCTGAAAACTATAGAATCCTTCATAGGTGTCCTACACTATGGAGGATGTGCTACCGACTGGAGTGCTAGTCCAGATCAAGTTAGCATGGAGTACACCAATAGGGAGCGGAGGTCTAGGCTAGTGAGTGCATAATCCTTACAATTTTTTGGTGCCCAACACCAACCAAGGATAACAGTGGTGCATGTGTTATTGGTCAATGGTCATCTTTAGCAGGACCACTGCTACAAAGTTATGTTGATCAATGGACATCTTTGGTATGTCCATTTATGTACAACAACCAGAGTGCTTTGACACTCTGCTTGAGTACCCAAGTTTAGAAGATAAGTCCAGATATATGACCTCTCCCAATAGCTGTCGAGAGTCATATTAGTGAGGCCCACTACAGAGACTATAGAATTAGGAATATGGGCATGCTTATAAGTCTTGTATAGTGAGATCGTAGTTTGCTACAATGCTTTCACATGTCGTGGTACACTTCATGTGGATTCAGGGAATATTAAGATGAATGAAAAATTAATAAAGTGTGTGAAGTTGTTCATTTATTCTTTGTATGATTTTGAATGATAGTTCTTCTTTGAGATTCATCAATTATTTTCAAATATTGATTTACTCCATGAAGTTATCTGGAGCAATCTTGCCAACTATATGTTTGTGAATGATTAGTCCCTTTATAGATCATTACTTTTCTACTTCAAAATTTAGTGGCTCAATAATATATCTTTTGACTATTAAAGTGCCTTGAATTGTTTCTTTGAAGTACTCATTCACTTAGTAAGTAGGCTCACCCTTATACACACATTTTTTAGGGAAATCGTGTTCATTGAAGAAAGTCAATGTCAGGATAGATCTGCCACAAGAGTCAAGTATCAAATTAGTTGTCAATACATATTCTTGTAATGATATAAGAGAGTTGTAAATGATGATGCATAAATTTATTTCCTTATTAATAGTGTATGTATCTAGGTAACAAGTCATATGTACTTTGAAGTGTGAGAACCTAAATGAATGTTTAAATATGCATCTTTATTTCTAAAATCAGACTATATGAAACAAGATTTAATTTCCCTTATTGAATGTGAGAAAACAAAGAGTTTAAAACCAAAGTAAAAAGATTAAGAGTGGTCTTAGCTTTGTGTTAAATCCTCAACTTATGCCCTAATCTCATGATTCGTGGTTACCATAGGATTTGGGTGTAATACTAGTGCTCGTCCCTTCTATATAAACCCCCACTCGGCTCTACAACCCCACCTTGATCACTTATGTACCTTTTATGGCCTCTACTTAGTTTGAGAGAACCCTAATTGGATGCACATATTTCCACCTTCTCATTTGCTCTATCGTGAGCCCTTCTCACCTCTAGACCTGCTTAAGATGAATTTGACCCACTGTCAAGTTCCTAAGGATAAATTGAGGACCATTGAATAGTCCCCACAGGTTGCCTCTCATTCCTCCTTGATTTTCCTTTTATTCTAATGATATCACTATGAGATGCTTCCCCTCCCTGTTTTTCCTTTATTCTCTTATGATAGTTCCACAAAAAGATGATTCCATCTCCTTACTCTCTCTCTCTCAGTGGGAAAGATAACAACATATCATAAAATTGAGGTCAAGCCTTGACTAAGAATCCCATCCAATGTCTGAGTTGCAAGGCAAGGCAAGGCAAGACCTAATGTAGTGGAGAAACCACAACGTAGGTGTTAAATCTTTGTTCAAGCAATGAAAACCTTCAATAGAATGACCATCTTTTCTCTAAATAGGTAGATGATGTTTCTTTACCAAATAATCATATAATGACCTCAATATTTTGAAAATGATAGAAAATTGACCCAATTCCAAATAATTAATATACATATAGTATTTTCATGAGAAAATTTCAAGGAATCTACACTTATTACTTTAAGAGGCTAGATAGTACTCATGTTCCATTTGTATCTATACCAATATCCTTTCTTGTACACCAAATTTATATAATATGACTCCAAACCATGGATCAGACTTCGTGAACTTGATATTAATGATGATGTTAACCTAAGATCATAGATAATGGTATGGAAATTGAGGGTGAGTGTCTAATATTGATCAAATCATATGATTCCCCCTAAACCTCAATCTTGATTACATCATTTGAAATCCTTTTAGTATCCAAAATCATATTTTACTCTTGATAGTACTTGATGATGACAAATATTATATAGATGATGATGATGAAAATTAGGGTTAGTTCTTAATATGACCCAGGTGTGGAACATTCAAGTGATATTGATATTGATGTTGATATTGACACTACTCTCAAATACTAGAAAAGTTTATAATGAATGTATAACCACATGCAGGGTCAATATAGGAACTCATCACCCTAATCTTAGTCAATGTGACCCATAATATTAGATATCCAAAATATCTATCCATGTTACATACTTGCATGTTAGGAACCTTTGACCTGAATCTTGACTCGAAATCATCCTAGATCCACCATACTCTAACAGAAGGTATGCTTACTCCTACTTGACGTGACTAGTGGTATTAAAATTATATGCTTCAATATCTAGTCCTTCTCTAGTGTGTCATTTGGCTTTATATATTTTATGAGAAAATGTTACCTATTAAATAGTGTTTTTTATATGAATGTTGATGAACCTTGGCCATACATAAGAACCCATTCAGATTATACTTGTTGGTTTCCCTTCATTGGATAAGAAGTGGACATGTCTTTGGTACCATGATTACACTTTCTTGTATATAAGTGGAAATGCCTTGAGCATCCTTGATTATACTTCTTGATTAGAAGTGACCGCAACTTGATCAACTTGCTTTCCCTTCATGTGTTGAAGTGCATGCGTCTTCATGATTGGAAGTGGCCATCTATTTATACACTTGGAACATAATATAAGAAGCCTCTTCAAAATGATAAGTTTTTGTATGACAAGTTTTTCTTAACAATAAATTGGTTTACTTTCATTATAACTCCTACCATGAACACAATATTGTCATGTACACAATAACCATGTTGTTTTATCAATAGCATACCATTTCATGTGCAATGATGATGTCTTGTTTTTATGATTTTAGGTAATCATAGGTGACAATCAAGGCACTTTTCCCCCATTTATGCATGGGATCTTGAACAAGATTCACCAGATCATAGTTTTATGAGGGTTTGGTTCATATTGGGCCATTCTATTTGATTGTTGATTGGATGTTCAAGGTTTGATCAAGTTCAAGGGTATGATGTAATTTTTGTTAGTTTTGTTTCATGTATCTTTCTTTTCATGTTTCCTTTAGGAATTGATGTAAAAACTTTGTTCAATTGTAAAAAAGTGTGATGATTTTTTTATTCATATGTTGTGTGTATGATCTGAGCCACTCATATACAGGCACACTAATCCCATTAGAAGCCCCTACCAAGATAGTGGGATTGATAATGGTGTTTAAATGATTCTATTACATTTGGTATTAGAGCACAACACACAACCTCTATGTAATAATTGAACTTAACTTTCCAGTCAGAGTAGCCCAGTTGATAATAGCTCTATAAGTCCCAATGAATGACCCATGTTTGAATCACACCTAAGTCACTCTACAGACAACACTCCAATCTAATTGGGCATGTGAGGGGACCACCAGATGACACCCTCTCATGCCCCAAGGTTACTATGCTAGGGTGAGTCATAAAGTGGATTTGCTGGGGTGAATTCCTTATGATATAAAAAATATCATATGGACCTAAGAAATCTTAAATCCACAAAAGTTAAACTGGTGTGTTTAGGATTGGGAACACATGGAGTATTGAGGTAGTCACCTCCTACCTACCTAAATGTGTGACTAAGGTTCCTAGGTGCCCTTTCCAACCTTGTGAATCTAAAAACAGACAAAAGGTTCTCATATATACCCTACATAGTCTTCTAGCATCTCATCTCTATCTTTAAGGGATACCCTAAACGACTCATATAGAGGAAGTAGGGTAACTTCGCATCTATCTCTCCCTCTATTAGGATGACATTCAACCCTCTTGATTATGGGTAGGCTAAGGACATGAAACAAATAAAACATGATTAGCTAAAAAATATGGGCCAAAATATTAATATGTTATAATACTATGACTCAAGCTATATTATGAGACAAGCTATACACTAAAATTTCTTACAAATGGATTCAAAACTTAGAGCAAATAAGTATGGAGTTGATACATCACGCGTCAAGGACACTAATAAGGGAAACAAGGTTAATAAGGGAAAATCACAGAGAAGGGGTGGATAACCTAAGGATAATGTCAAGGAGCCTATTAGTAAATACAGTATAACTGGATATTGGGAAGAATAAAGAAAAGTTCTTTTGGAATCGATGTACAAACTAGTAGCATACTCAACATATTTAGTACCCAGGGGAGTTCATGTCAATAAATCTAACTATAACCCAAAGCCTATTACCATTGTCAGTTTCCTAAAGCTTAACCCTGGAGCATTCAACAAAGAGGATGTTGGGTAAGTTCTAGATAATACTGATTCCAGGTTATATCAATGGAAAACACCTTTTAGGTTCTCTGATGTCCAGAATAGGATAAAGTCACCTTTTCTACCTACCAACTCAAGAGTGCAACTAAGTTGTGGTGGGAAAGCTAGCCACACTACAACAAACCATCCTTGCATATTGTGAAGCCTTTAAATCATTTCCACCAATCAATTCATGCCCACTTCTGAGATAAAAGATAAATATAAGTATTTCCTTGACCTCATCGAAGGAATCATGTCCATTGTTGAGTATGGCTGAAATTTCTATCTCTTAGAATTCCATGCCAGAAACCTCACCAAAGAAGAAATGGTGATCTTTTTTGTAGATGGGATCTGTAATACCCTAAAAGCCTTTTCTCCTTATAAATATTAGAAAATAATAAGCTGCATATTATTGTACATTTTTTAGAATTATCATTATTCGGTTTATTATATCATACAGGCCTAATTGTCTTGTCCCGTTAGGGTTAAATTCATTTTCCTTATATATGCCTCCACTCCTATATATAGAAGGGGAGTTTTCCATCTATCAATAAAAAATATTTCATTAGGATCCCATGTTATTTTCCACATGGTATCAGTATTAGGAAATATAGTATTAGATAAGGCAACGAATTTTTTTTACTTGCCATATTCCCATAAAATAGTAGATTGCATCAACAACTATGAGATGAGAAAGAAGGTTGCAAGACATATACCTAGTCCTGGAGCAAGTCCAGTGGCAATGCTTTCTAATGCCTACTCCTTCGTCAAGTTGCACCTGATGACTGTCATCATTGACCTCCTTATCTGGTACCACATACGATGGTTGACGGCATCCTCCTAGTGACAGGAATAACCTCCTCACCTCTAGAGTAGTCCACACGGATCACCGAGAACTCTTGTCTTTCCATATGAAAGGACATGAAGAAGTTGTCCTTCTAGTCAAAGTGCTAGCATTGACTTTCTCTCTCAATTGTCTCTCCCTTGTTATTCCTCCCTTTGAGAGGTAGAAGTTGATCGGTTCTCTTGGTTACCACAACCAAAGAAGACAACAATTATCGGAGCTTACTTTTGTGTCTACAAAGCCCCTGCTACCCTTCTTTTTATAGGAGAGCTAGGGTTAGGGTTCCCAGTCGATCTAGGAGTCAAAGAGGCAGAATTTCATGAAGGAACCTGTGAATGTTAAACCAATTGGTTCACCAGTGAACCAGGTGGTTCACACATGAGATGATCAGTTCAACCCTTGAACCAGTCATTTACTATGTTTCCTATTTGTAATTGTTTTGGAAATTAATATTCAATTAATGCATGACATGATGTCACCATCAATCCTTCATCCAATCAAATTGATCAATCAAATGGCATGTTCACAACCTGAGCCAATTCGTTCATGCATATGAGATGATCAGTTCACTTTCTGAACCGGTCGTTTCAGAATGCAGATTGTCAGTGTTATTTAAATTGAACACCTAACATTTTAGTAATCAAGTTTAAACATCATTCATGAACAAACTCTTATTCCAAGTGCATTCCTATGTATGTGATCCTATTGGTTCCAAGTTACGTTGGCAATGAATGTGCATAACTAATTTATGATATCACAAGTGATGATTGGTATCTAGCAAGATGTCATTGCTACCCAAGTAATTTAGAAAGTTAGAGAACAAATTCAACCTACAATCCTTGAATGGTTTTATAGTGATTGTATAGTTCTTTTGTCTCCAATATCTGATTGAACTCGAGGAATGGATTGGTCATCCTCTTTAATGTTCAATTCACATTCCTTGAACTAGAGCAGATTGTTTGAGATATATGTGAACTCAACATCATATATTGATTCACATGTGCAAGGCCATGCTTTTTTCAGTCTCTATTATCAAGTTCTCGGGATATCAAACTCTTGTTGGAGGGACAAATCCTATCTACATCACACATATTTATACCCCATGTGTTATCATTTACTTGAGAATCACCTTTATGGAAACCCTTATTCAAGGTCACATTTGATTATGACAAAGTAAATCAAACAACATGTGATGAGTGTAGTGATTTTAGGTCTAAGAACCACAATCACCTCCATCAATGTGAGAGATGATTCTGACTAATTAAATGGTTTCCATGTATCACTCTTAAGGTGGATCTATCCAATACATTGTTCTCTAACATGTATCTATGTGTTTGGTTTGATATCACATATAAGGACTAATGAGATTCTATCATCAACAAACACATACTCCGGTCTTATGTGTTATATCAATCCTGAATCCACAATACAATTCGACTAGGGACATACCAAGAATGTATATAATCTTAACATATGCATGATCTAATTTTTTAGGTCCTCAACCTGAAGACATATGTCATTGAGTAACACCATTTTGTAGACATTTATTATGTAACATCATTATCTCATAATTGAATAAATAGAATTTACAAAAAAATTGCCTCTATTATTTAATCAAATTGTTTACAAGTTATGCCATTACAATCCACTTGCACTTAGAGACAATCACCCATGAAATTGATCCCAAGTGATCTAACATGCATTCATACTTCTACTGTGAAAGTGCTTTTGTTAAGGGGTCAACCACATTGCTTTCAGTTGGTATTTTGTAAATCTTTACATCTCCTTATTGTATGATCTCTCGTATGAGATGGAATCGCCTTTGTATGTGCTTGGAACACTAATGTGATCTGAGTTCCTTAGCTTGTGCAATAGTTCCATTGTCGTCACAATATAGCTCAATTGCATCACTGATACTTGGAACTACCCCAAGTTTCGAAATGAACTTCTTGATCCAAACAGTCTCCTTTGTTGCATTGGATGAAACAATATACTTGACCTCTATTGAAAAATATATAACTGTCTCTTGATTGGAACTCTTCCAGCTAACATCACCATTGTTGAGGCAAAACACAAATCTCGATTGCAATTGATAATCATCTTTGTCAGTTTGGAAGCTTACATCAGTGTAATCCTTTACCACTGACTCTTCCTCTTTTCCGTATACAAGGACCCAATCCTTAGCTCTTCTCAAATACTTAAGGATGTTCTTCATGTCAGTCCACTGGGCATCACCAGGATCTAACTGATATCTTTACTACAAAAAAAGGTTTTTTATTTACAACTATTCTACTTACATATATTGCATATATAGTTAAATATACATTCCTTTACATATTATAATTATGTAACTACCTAAATGTAGTTATTTTTGTATGACGTTGTCAAGTTGTTCAAAGAAAAAATCTTCCCCAAAAAATTCCCGCATGTAATGGAAAATTGAACTCCCTTTTCCCGTAGACGTGGGATGCTAAAATTTGGATAACTGTGCAGATGTCCTTCTCATCCCCTCCCGTCCCTTGTCACACTGCCCTCTCATGTTCTCACCTGTCCTCCATTTCCAATCAAAAATTCCCCTGAAAGATCACCTTCATCATGTTTCTCCATTGCCCATCTATCTACCATGTAATCAATCACCAAAGGAAATGGTTTTTCTACCATCGATCATTATCACTGGTTGTCGCCAGCTCTTGCCGCATGAGGGTCAGCATACACATGCCACAGAGAAGAGAAGAGAGAGGATCGAAAGGGAGACGAGGAGGAGGAGGAGAGGGATCATGGTCGGGGATCAGTAGATCAGGAGGACGAGGAGCAGACACTGACACCTGATGGTTGATGTGTCGTCCACTGCTGTGAATGATGACATTCTTGGATTTCTTCCTAGGTGTTGTCACTACAAAGGAGAGTCGTGGTCATAGATCACTTTTTAGGTAAGGATATTACATATGGACCATCTGACCTCTCACCTTTCCTGTCCTGGATAGACCTGGCCGAGGGAGGAGTAGCAATGTCATACGTCGTGTCCCTGGTCTTCATGTTCCTTGAGTCTTGACCCCCAACCCTTCTTTACTATTTTTTCCTCTAGTAGGAAGTCTCTTTTTGACAAATCATACTAAGAATATTATATGTGTATACCAACTATCACTTTGATTTGAGTTATTACATAATCGTAGGTCGTGACTATGGTTGTGAGTAAGGCAACGGAAACCAAAAGGATGGGAGGAAAAAATAATCAATTTTCTATATAGCTCCTTAACATTTCATGGTCCCAATAGGTAAAATTTCATGGATATATTTGGGCTTTGGTCATCTACTCTAATTAGAGAAAAATCATGGTTTTCTTTAGTTCCTAGTTTGAAAGTAAGATACTATGCCTACTTGTGCATTTAAACTGTTATGGTCTCGTGGTGAAAATAACAAATGTCAAGCACCACAAATAGGTATGATCATTCTCAGAGTATGAAGTGTGTTATCATTGTTGTTTAAATAATTTATCGATGTATTCTTAGAATGCCCTATTACAGACTTATGCCATGATCAGAACACAAATGCATTCAGTACCTGATGCACACATTAAACTTTTATAATATTGTTCAAAATGACTTGTTTGGTTTATTCTCAACTTCAATCTACAATACAAATTAAATACCAGCTAAATTGAACCATTAGGTTCTAATTTATCACTCAATTCCAAAGTATCTTAGATTCAATCTATAAACATGTTACATTTCAATGTGGTAGGATTATTACAACTTCTCCTCAGATATAATGTTGGTGGCTATAAACAAGATGCTTGAATAACTGTGACTTCATTTTTCCATCTTACATAAAATTAATGTAGTAGAGGAGACTTCATTTCGGACCTATTCTATTGGTATAATGCACATCACCCACAATGTTGTTACCACTGTGAGTTTTGTCTCTTTTTTTCTTACACTGGCATATTGTGACATGAAGATCAATGCCTTAGTTTATTCAACATAGTGTCCTTTAATGGTTCATTAATAGGAATGGAAGTTATGTATGGATCAAGCTTAATGGTGTTATTCAGATATATTCCTTTAAATAAATACATGATGTCAAAAATTGGGTATTATGAATGGCATTCCAAGGTGAGTTGATTGTGCTATGTTAGCCTTCAGTTGTTGTTTGTTATTGAACCTTACAAAAGGTTTTTCATGCATTTACCTTTTAGATTATACCGTAATATATATTATTGGTTTATTATGTTCTTTTTTCATCATTCAGTCCCATAGCTAGTATTTGTTAGTAGGTATTATCAATACCTATTCCTATAGCCAACGAACTAGGGGAAGTTCATTTTTCTCGTGAGATGGAACTGAAACCAACACCATGATATTGTGCATATGAGTTTGAACTCTATCCTTAGACAGAAGAAAAGATTCGGAGTTCAAGTATATATTTTTTAAATCTAGAGCTCACCATGTGTTACCATTGATCTTCTAAATTTGAAGGCCACCATATGTTACCATTTGTTTCTGTTTGCTTTATATTTGGCTCTATAGTTACATTGCCTAGGGAGTTGTCTATTCTTGATCTACTTTGACATGGTTGCTTGTTTTCACTTTTGGTAGATCATGTACAACTATCTAATCTCTAAATTTTGATTTTATGAACATCAAGCTCTCTACTCTGGCATGGACGAGCTATGTTTTGGCTGGATTCATGTAAATGAATCAATGTATGATTGTTATACTCAACACAAATTTTGTTTTTTGTTTATATTCATATAAATCAGCTTGCCATTTTCACTTTACATCACGGTCTACATATTCATTAGCACGATAACTTTTTTGGGACAATTTTTGAAATCATGTAGCTCTTTGTATATATTTCACGGTGGGATTAGATTCTTTAGTCACTGATGAAAATCTAAGAATTTTCTTTCTACTACTATTGCTGTTTTTTTATAAGGATATGCTCCAATGTTTTATTTTCCTTGTTACCCAAGTTACGAGATAAGTTGAGTATTTATGCTACAAAAATTGAGCTTTCTCAGTATTCACATCAACAACTATAATAGTTCTCAATTGGATTTCCTCACGCTGACTTCTTCAAGCATTTTTTCCCTAGTGAACTTGAGTTAGCATGAGAAGGTTTATTAATTGAGTGTGTGTAAAATCACCAATCATTTTCATGTTCCTTTCAATCTTATAATTCAACGATAGTAGATATTTTGTGCTCTACCTAGACAACTGTGCTTGACATAGGTATAATGACATTGAATACAAACCTAAGTCCCCTTTAAGCACTATCCCAACTAATCCATTTAATATTTCGATATAGATGCATCATGTATGAATACTACATACATTTAGCATTATTTTGATAAGTACCTAGATTCTTATTTCAAAGGAATAAAAGATGATATAGGAAAAGGAAAAATCAAGGTACACAATCTAGTCCAACTACACCCACCCCCATCTACAAGCACACACAAATATTTTTGAAGAGTCTATACAACTCATCCAATCATTCTTTGAAAAGCATCAACGACAGAGTTGATGTACCCTTGTTAGGTTGTTTTCAGTTTAAATAGTCATGTTGTAGTTCTTTTTGTTACTGTTATATAGTGTTGAATTTCTAGTTGTTAGAAATCAGTCATTATAATTTCATATTTTTGTGTGTTTTGTTTTGAATCTTTGATTTGACTTCTTGAGTTTGCGACCCTTATAATACGAATAATGTCAAAGGTATATACTATGTTGCAACTGAAGACATCCGAAAGTAAGTATTTTTAATCGTTGTTGCATGTGCCATTCATCCTAACATCAACTTGTTCCAATATATATTATCAATCTTCCATAGGAACCAACTTGGCCATCAAAACAATGTTTCTTTGATAGGAAAATGACTTAGGGTGTTTGTGTAGCACCAAAGGTTGATGTTATGAAAGAAATTATGCTTCAACACACATTTCCCTCATTAAATCTCATGGTACTAAGGGCCATGTTTTCGCATTGTAGTTGTCAAGATGGACATCGTTGTGGCGCTCCATGCATCGGGTGAGCCAATAATCATCACCTCCATCAAGTATCATGGAGGTCAGCTGCCTGGAAGAGATCTCAAAATCTTCACCAAAGACTCGGGCCTTACACTATATTTGCCCCATGAACTGTGGTATTGACGATACATGGTGATGAACTCCAATGTCAGATCACTATACACTGGAGTGACATGATATGGAAAATGAGTATATGATTCTTTCTCAATATGTTGTCTACCGCCTCCTAAATACCAAGTGCATCAAGGGGGGTGTCGCAAGCCCAACAAGAAATAGATATGCAAATCGAAATAGTCTCCCTGAACCTAGCATAGTGAGCAGTGTTGATAAACTGAGCATAGTTCTGTGGTGTAGGAGCTATGCGGGGTGGATGTGGCACAGTGGAATCTATATCATTGCGGGATGCAGATCGTCCTCTCCCGGCCTCCATGATGGATCTGGTCTCATCAATGTCACATTGCATTTCTGAGGCCACTTCAGGGGAAGACTCTCCAATAGGTTCCTCAATGTGAATCCCCTATCTTGTAGTGGAACAACAAGGTGGCTCTCGAGAGACTGTCATTTTGGCAGGCTGCTTGCCCTTACGGAAACGGTCAAGGAAATTGTGTCATGATCCTCCCTCAGACATGATGATTAGCTACTCCAGTGAGCTCGAAACAAGAATCTTGAGGTGACCAAGTGGTCGGTTGGTGTAGGTGAAATGCATGTATGGTCAGTGCCAAACGGTCGTCTGGTAAAGATGAGGTGCATGTCTGGAGGATATGAAGTGACTGTGTGGAGGATACGAAGCACCCATTTAATGACAAGAACGGTGGTGGTATTGGGAGGTCGACAGACAACATTAGGGATAGCGAGACGGTTGTCTCAGTGGGGAGACAAGCGTCCTGATCTGGGTGGCTGCACGACGAGTGTGATGATGGCAGCAGGAGGTGGTCATTGAGGAAGGCAGGAGGATGGGCGTCTGATGATGGCAGGATGGTCATCTAGATATCTGGCTCAGGGTGACTTCAGGTGGAAGTGGGTGCTTGGTAGAGATTGGTTAGGGCCGACAATATGGTCGTCTCACCGATGAGATGGTTGTCTTGAGATAGCTACATGGTAAATGCTACGGAGGGGAAGAAAAGGAGAAGGGCAGTGCTGGACTGGGATGAGGTGGTCAGCTGGTTTGCACTGATGGGTGTCTTGCTACGGCATAATGGGAGTCGCGCATCGGAGACAAGGGGTGTCTCAAGGTGGAGGCGGTCAAATGGGCTAAAAGATCTTGCACTCACGAGAGGGGTGAAAAAAAGTCTTGGAGGTATGGATATCTCCCCCCCAGTTGCTACTTTTATATGTCAAATGGAGAATGAGAAGCCCGTCTAGCATACACCAAATGGCCGTTTGGCATTTCACATGTTCGAGGGGGGCAATTCAAATTTTGAATCAGTCATGCAAATTAACGTTTTTTGAATGCACTTCTTGGGTTCGAGACGGTTGTCTCGTACAAATTTGAATGGGCATCTGGGTTTTTGTGGTGCCTCTTTAGTTTGGATTTCAAAAGGCCACTGTTGTTTGGAGCGGCCATCTTAAAGACCGAGACGAGCACCTTGCCTTTACCAGACGGGTGTCTAACTAGGTGAAGTGCCCTACCTTCGTCCATTGGAACGGTCAGTTGTATAGTTTTTTTAGAAGAAAAACAAATCTGAAATTGAAACAACAAGGGTTAGTAAACAATGATAGAAGAGAATTTTTGCAATTAATAGATTGATTTTACTCCCAATAAGAACCTAGTTTTATGTCGAAGGCCTGACAAAGATGGATTATGGAGTCATTTTAGAGTCAGGAGGGGGAGGTGGGGGGTCATGCAGGTCGAGGTCTTTGAGCAAAGAGAGTTGATTTTCCTCAGAAGATAGAAAGTCATCAACGGTGATGTATCATTTAAGCCTATGTACATTAACCTTAAACTCCCCTAATACCTTATCCCAAAGAAGAAAAGTTCCATGAGGATAGGCACACTTGACAAGATAGGGCCCATACCATATGGATTTAAGTTTTCTAGGATAAAGCCTCAACCTGAAATTGTACATTAAAACTTGGTCGCCCCCCATAATGTCTTTTCGCCTAATATGGTCATCATGCCATAGTTTGGTTGTCTTTGTAAATTATAGCATTTTCATAGGCCGTCCTCTTAAGGTCATCTAACTCTTACATTCGCAAAAAGTAGTTTTCACCTGCAGTAGTTAAGTCAAAATTAAGAGTTTTGATGGCCCAATTGGCCTTATGTTCTAATTCAATGGGAAAATGGCATGATTTCCCATAAATCAATATGAATGGAGTGGTGCCTATGGGAGTTTTGTAGGCAGTTCTATATGCCCACAAGGCATCATTGAGTTTCAAATCCCAATCAGTCCTAGTACGATTTACTATTTTCTCTAGGATGGACTTGATTTGCCTATTTGACACCTCAACTTGACCACTAGTTTGAGGGTGGCAAGGGGTGGCAACTTTATGATGGACTCCATATTGTTTCAACAAGGACTTAAAATATTATCTAGAAAATGGGAACCTCCATCAAAAACTACGGTACGAGGTATCTCAAATCAAGGAAAAATAATATCTTTGAAAAGTTTTTCATAGGTTTGAAATCACATGTTTTGGTGGGGATGGCTTCAACCCATTTGGAAACATAATTAACAACCACCAAGATGTATTTGTACCTACAAGAAGAAGGAAAGGGGCCCATATAATCTACTCCCCATACATTAAAGATATCAATATCCTGCCAAAAATTCATGGTCATTTGGTCTCTCTTAGATATATTGTCGGTCCTTTGACATTCATCACAAGCAAGGACAAAATGGTATAGTAGGCCAAAAAACCCCAGATTGTAAGACCTTCCTAGAAGTTTTCTGAGAGCTCATGTGCCCTACAGTGGGGCTAGAATGGCACTGCTTGAGAATGTCATGGGCCTCTTTCTCAGTGGCGCACCTATGATAAAGGCCATTAGAGCACAATCTAAAAAGGTATGGGCCATCCTAATAGTATTTTTCACATCATGCAAAAAAATTGCCTTAGAATGTCCCTTGTATTCAGGGTGCAACACTCATGTGGCTAGAAAATTCACATGATCAGAAAACCAAGGATATTGGGATTCCATTTTTAATAATTTATCATCAGGGATAGAATCATTAATGGGGATTCCATCATCATTGAAAAATTCAAGGTGGCTAAGATGGTCGGAAACAACATTCTTGCATCCCTTCTTGTCTAGGATTTCTAAGTTGAATTCTTGAAGCAAAAAGACCCAACGAAGAAGGTGGGGTTTGTCCTCCATTTTAGTCATCAAATATCAAATGACCGCATGATTTGTGTAAACAATGATTTTGGACACCTACCAAATATGAGCGGAATTTCTCAAAGGCATATACTATGGCTAGCATTTCCTTTTCAGTAGTGGTGTAATTCCACTGGGCATCATCAAGAGTTTTGGAGCATAGTATACTATATGGTACTTTTTATCGACACGGTGTCTAAGAATAAAACCAAAAGCCTAATCACTCACGTCACACGTTAACTCAAAAGGCAAAGAGCAATCATGGGCCCTAATGATGGGAGTAGAAATGAGGGCATCTTTCAAATAAAGAATACTGGCCATACAAGCTTTATCAAACACAAAAGGGGTGTCTTTTTGGAGGAGATTGGTCAAAGGTTTGGTGGACTTAGAAAAGCCATGGATGAAACGTCGATAAAAACCCACATGTCCAAGGAAGGCATGAACATTTTTGATGGAAGAAGGGGGTGGTAGTTTTGAGATGACCTCAATCTTGGTGCTGTCAACTTTAGCCACGGTTGCTCACCCTATGGCCTAAGACAATCCCATCAGTCACCATAAAGTGACACTTTTCCCATAGGATCAAATGTGCTTCCTCACATTTTTTTCAAAACAAGAGATAAATGATGGAGGCAAGAGACAAAACTATCTCCATAGAAGAGAAATCGTCCATAAACACCGCCACAATGGTATCGTTCAATCCAGCAAAGATAGCAGACATGCACCACTGAAAAGTAATTGGAGAATCGTACAACCCAAATGGCATTCTCCTAGATGCATAAGTACCAAATGGGAAAATGAATGTCCTTTTCTCTTAGTCATCCAGATAATGGGGATCTGATGAAAACCTAAATAGCCATCAAGATAGTAGAAATATTGTTGATGGGTGAGGCGCACTAGTAATTAATCCAGAAAATGAAGGGGGGTGTGATCTTTCATAGTGGCCTTATTCAGTTTTCTATAGTCAATACACATCATCTACCCTATGACAGTATGGGTGGGAATAAGCTCATCATTGTCATTTGTCACGATAGTTGTACCCATTTTCTTAGGGACGACCTGAATGGGACTAACCCATGGGGAGTTGGAGATGGGGTAGATGATTCCTAAACTCAAAAGTTTTACAACCTCTAGACAAACAATCTCTTTCATGTTTGGATTCAGTTTCCTTTGAGGGTCTCTAGAAGGTTTGTACTCTTCTACCATAGGAATTTTATGCATGCAAATGGCTTGATTGATCCCTATCAAATCAGTCATTTTGTATCCTAAGGCAGATTTCCTCTTCCTAAGCTCAGTCATGAGCTTAGTTTCCTATTCATAAGTGAGATCAGAGTTAATGATAACAAGATAAAGTTTTTGCTCATCAAGAAAGACATACTTAAGACCTTTAGGTAGAGGTTTCATCTCGGGTGCTTTGGGGGGTTCAGGTTGTGCATCTACAACAAAGACCATTTTTAAATCCTCAAACTCTTCATCCTGGATCTCCTCAAAGGTGTCAAAATGATGTCTATATTACTCCAATTTCTCATCTTCAAATCCACAATCAATAGGGGTTACAAGGGCATTCTGGAGGGGATCCTCAACTAGTTCCCATTCATGTTTCAAATGTTGCATCTTCTTAGGGTTTGTTTTCCTAGGCACAAGAAGAGGGTTCTAACCTCAACATCAATCAAGGTATGAGTGGTGGTCAAAAAGAGTCAGCCAAAGATGATGGGTACCTTAAGTCTTCCTTTATGTCCATGATGACAAAGTCACATGGGTCATAAGCATCTTTCCCAACCCTTACAGGTATGTCTTCAATGATACCCATAGGTTTTGTCATGGACGAGTCAGCCAATTCGATGGTCATGGTAGTAGGAAGCATGTCAACAAATCCTAATATCGTACAAAGACCACATGGCATGATAGAAATACTAACGCCCAAATATGCAAGACCTTTCCTGTAAGCATTATCACCTAGGTAGCACAGAACTAGGATCTTTCTTCTTTTCAGGCATCTTGCTTTGGATGATATCAGAGGTGGTCCTAGCAAGCATTACTGTCTCATGCTCATTAGTGTGGTATTTCCTGGTCAATAAGGATTTCATGTACTTGGACCAGGCATGCATATCAGCTAAGGCATCAAGAAAGGGAATATCTACATGCAATTTTTCGTGGCTTCCCTAAATTTCAAAAAATGAGTATCAAGCCTAGTTTGCTTTAGGTGAACCTGATAAGGTGGACGAAGTTGGTAAACATCAATTTCTGGCTCATCAATTTCCATAGGTGGTACCATGGGAGAAGGGATGGTAGGAGTGGGAACAATGGGAGTGGGTGAAGGAGGAGGTTTTATGACCACAATATCATCATCCTCAAAGTCCAAAGGTACAACTACATGTTTCTCTAGAGGAGGAGTATGTGTAACATACCGAAATCCACTATGTATCTCTTTGTACTATTTTCTATAAGATTTATCCTTCATTTTCGTCCCATATGTCTTTGGAATTGGTTTAGTGGAATTATGATGGTTATTGGATAAATATTTCCCATATATCCTTAATATAAGGTTATATGCACAAATACCTCAGTAGGGATTTAAATAATAAGCTTGAAGTGCAAATTGTCCACTAAGTAATAAAAAATAATAATATATTTCGTCCTAGAACTTTCTAGACTTCTTAGAATAGGAAAAAGGAGAGAAAATCCAAACTATATATAAAGGAGATGATAAATGCAATAATTGGAGGTAATATGGGATTTAATGGATAAAATAAGATAATGATGAATATATTATTCCAAAAATCATAAACAAAAACCCATAAGGATAACTTGGCACTCAATCTCATTTTCTTAACCTAAAAGAAACTTAAGGGCCAAGTATCATCCAATTTGGAAGATAAATGCATATATTAAAATCTTTATTAAAGGATAATAGGAGATAAGCCAATAAAGTGAAATAAAACATATAATGCCCTCAAATTGGAAAACTAACTCTAAATTTGTAATCTAAACATGGAAATAAGCCTTTTGGAAAATTTCCAACTAATTCGGATGACTTTTGGATAATGTGATAAAATAGGAGAGAGAAAGTGTGTAGAATGTTCCTTTTGATAAATAATTTAATAAATAGCATCAACATGGCTAAATAATAGCAAAATCATATTAAGGGTGTCAAAAGGGACACGTGGGTAAAATATTATCATAATTGGGTAAGTTTATAGTCATATGTGAAGGAAGAGAGAGAAAATGAGGAATAGAATATTTCATTAACAAAAGTTTCTCAAAATGTAAAATAAACTAGATATTCAGATTAATCAAAATTAGTCAGGAAGTAAAATTTCAACTAATTTGGAGTTTGTTTGAGCCTCTAAAAGAAGAGAGAGAAAAACATTTAATCTAGATAATTCACTTTGGTCAAATTCCAATGTAAATGGGTTTAAATGTCACACCCGGCCTTAGACTCATCTGTGAGATCTGACGGCTTGTGGTCCCTGGTTGACCTGGGTCCATTCATCCAATGACTAAGGAGTTGTCTTCTACCTCAGTCCAAAATGAATAGGACTCTCGAAATTAAAACGTGAATATCTTAAGCTATGATTAGCCAAATTCGGTGATTTTTAGTTCTATGGATTCCTCACGAGATTACATTCCTAATAATCCCAACATTATTGAGTTTTAACAAAGTTTCAAGAAATTCCCCTTTTGGCCTCCGACTCTCTCTCTCACCCCACATAGCTAAACCCTAACCTAGGCCCCCTTGTCTATAAATACCCCTACCCCTAGCCTCATCGTCATCTTTGCAACTCGACCCTACAATTAATTTCGTGTTTCATTGTCGTTTGGACCCTTGACCAACCACCAAATTTGTCGAGGTTTCAGTGCCTTTTCTTCTTTGATCCCTCTGCCATCGGCCCAACTAAAGGTATCGTTAGCTTCATTTTGCTCTAAGCTTTAATTTGCATGCTTAAACGTGGATCTTAGTTGAGTATTACATTTTCACCCAAACCACGGCCAAGCAGCAGCAACTTCTCATTGGCCTGGTTGTGTGGGTGAGGTGGAGAAGACGAGCCCCACCATTTTTACCCGTTTGCCCTCTGATCCTTCTTTGTTCGTTGCTATCCGCGCAGGGTCCTACTCGTCCTTTTAATTTTGTTCGGCCCTTTGACCTGGCCTTGACCAAGGCTGAATGGACGCCACCTGGGCCGCCCGCGGGTGCCACTAAGGCACCAACTAGGTGTGTGGGCCCCACACCTCTCTCACCCTCTCTCTTTCTCTCGCCCTCCTTTGACTGGTCAACTTATTTTCATAATTTTCAAATTTTTGGATTGGCTGAAGCCAAATAATTCGAATTAAGTCATCCAATAGTCAAAATGGAAAATAAATAGTGTTTTGAAATCAGGAGAATGAGATCTATCCATTAAAAATATTTGTGAGGTTTGATTCTGATTTTTTCGAAAAAGTGTTTTAGAGTGATTTAAATTACTTAAAAATCAAGAAAAACAGCCTAAAAGTCATTATCTCAAAAATATACAAACCTATATGTTATTTTGATCAAAAAACCCTAACTAAGATAGTAGTGATGTTTTAGAGTCTAATTCAAATGTTTGTGGAAAAATTTAGTAACTTTAGGGTTTTAAGCCTTTAATGAGTATCACTATTTCTAATCCATAGACCTAATGATGATATTAGGGCAAGTGGATTTTGATTCGTGTGAAGGATTGGAAAGTGGTTTCTAGAAATCTTGAGGCTAAGGTATGTGCATCTAACACACATCAGTTGGGAATATTTATGCCTTAACCTAGTTCTCCATTATGAAGCTTAATTGATCCTTAATCTTCTATTCTTGAAACCCTAATTTGCTTATGCCTCCAATCAGATTATTGTCTCTTTTGTTTGGGTTTTTAAACCCCACTGCCATGCTTATTTGTTCATAAAATTATTCTTGCCATAACTATTTCCTAGCATGTAGAGTTATGTTCTATTTAAATTAAAGTAGCGGTACATGTGTACAACCATCCACAGAGGGCATGTATTAATTCGCCCATGGGGAATGTATTATTTCTCCCCATAATATTATAGGTGATTGGGAATGTCTTGTTCTCCCCTCACCTAAGGTTAGAGGTCTGGTATATGCCTCAACCCTACTTAGTTAGGTAGACATAATAATCTTACATGTAAAATCATTTTCTTTTTTATATTCGATATTGGCAAGTTCTTCTTGATATGTAGCCTCATACTTTTGATATCTTCATCTTTTGATGAACCCTAGCCTGTTTATACTTTCTTTATTTATCTTAACATCCTAGACTAGTTTTCTTGACACGTACTTTTTCTTCCTTTTCCTTTTGCTGGGTGCTTTCCCAACCACCCAGGTGTTGGTGTTGTGCAAGGAGACGAACAAGCTTAAAGGAAGTTTTCTTAGGAGTTGATCTCAAGCTTTTGGAAAGGATGACTAGGTTGCTATAGCTAGATCTTGTTTGTCTTATTTATTTCTTTTGGGAATTGATCATGTAGTAAATAATGAAAGCCAATTGAAGTCTTGGTGCTTTTATTTCCGCTGCTATTGACATTTTACAATGTATCTGGAATCATGTTTATTTACTTGGAATATTATGCAAGCATCCCAAAGTCTCTATTTTTGCTAATATTGTAGATGTTTTGTATTTCCTTTAAATTTTAGTAAGGAGGTGATCTCGCCTCTTTAGAGCATGGTTTCAGAGCCTTGAGGTGACTATTAGGGCATGAAGTTGAAGCAAGTGTGTCTAGAAAGGATCAGGGTTTTGGGGGTTGGCAATATTTTCCTCTGTGCCACTAGCTTGGTTTACGAGGACTCATGTGCCCATATGATACCGGTCTGGCCTGAGCTGATACGAATTGACCAAAATAGTATGCCTTTGGGCAATAGCATTCTAGATATACTTTTCTCGTCTCTATTCCTATTCTCTTCTCATCTATGATTCTATACTTCTGGGAACCTAATATGATAACCCTACTTTTCAGGAGAGGTGACTTGTTCGACAACGTGAACCAGGAGAAGGATTCGACCCATAATGACCCCAACACTCCTATGACTCCTGCGGTCAACCATACTACTTCGGGTACTCCTTCTTTCACACTTGAGTAAGAACTAGCGATGTTGCGTTAGTTACTATCCTCCACCATGATGGGACAACTCAACACTATGGCCGCTATTGCCAACAAGCCGAGGGAGTTTACCCTCACTGACTTCATCAAGATGCAGCCGCCCTACTTCAAGGGTGAAAGTGAACCTAACATGGTAGACAAAGCTGACAACTGGGTATTGGCTCTGGATCGGACCTTTGAGAGTATGGTGTCCCCTCCTCACCAGAAGGTTCGGTTCGCGACGTATGTGCTGGATGGACCGGCATGCGTTTAGTGGAATGGTGTTGCCCACACTCGGGACACCTCTTCTATGGAGTGGGGCCAGTTTTTGAAGCTTTTCAGAGAGAAGTACATCTACCCTACTTTCCAGAGGAAGAAGGAGGCCGAGTTCTACATCCTCAAGCAAGGAAGCATGAGTGTGGTCGACTACGTTCAGAAATTTCTACTGCTAGAGCATTACACCATCGATCTTGGAGCTGATAGAAGAGAAACCATGTTCTTGGAGGGCCTAAACTATCAAGTGGGCCAGAGCCTCGTCCCGCAGCTTCCACTTACTTTTCAATAGATGGTGGACAAGGCCCTAGCCATCAAGTCATATCTAGGATTTCAAGCTTCTAATGACTACAACAACAAAAGGAAGAATCAGAACCAAAATGAGAACCGCAAACGTGATCGATGCAATAGGTGCAATTTCCACCATCCTCCTGGAAGATGCCCTGCCAATAAATCACCTGCTGACCGGCCTAAATCGCGCGTCCTAAAATTGGAGGCGGATTTGAGGTAGTCGAGCTTTTACATTTATAAACCTGAATCCTTCTAGGCCCCCGCAACTTTGTTTACGGGGTCGAAGTAGATATACGGGGTCGAACACAGGGACAAGGGTGGTAGTGTTGAGAACCCAGAATTGACACGCTACACTCTGGCAGGTGTAAAAAGGTGATAAATTCCCAGAAGGGAAGCAGTAAGGTGTCACGAACAAAACAAGAAAACTATCTCCAAGTGGAGTTACCAGATAGATTTAAGGTTTTAGTCATTTAGCAGTTTTTAGGGGTTTTCATGCAACAGAAACAGAAAGATATTGCTCGGGCTAAAGCGAGGTACGAAGGATAAAACTGCGGTAAAACAAGCAGCGGTAGAACCAGTCATGTACCCCTCCTCTCGAAGCGGGTACCTCTAACAAGGCATCAGCGCCCCTCTTGAGGTCACTGGACTAAAATTAGAGTGAAAAGGTCACTAAAGCAACTCCGTTCCAGGCACTCTCATACTCCAGAATCGGACCAAACACTAGAGCCACAACACAACTCTCGAAGTTGTTGCGACGGGAAAACACGATTCGGTAGCTAAGCGAAACGCGATCCAAACATGCAAGCTAGAGTTCAGATATCAAACATAGCAATCATCCAACATATTGTACCAAGAACAGAGCAGCAAGTAATTAAGCATCTTCTATTTCCATAGACAAATAAAGGGTCTTAATTATAATGCATAAGTAAGGAATTAAATGATAGAAAGTAAAGGCAGGTATCGTATTCTTGATGTAGAAGGACGACAGACTACTACGGCTCTCCAGCCCAATATCGGTCAGGGGCCTAGCCCGATACAGCCGTGTCGGGCAGCACACCCTCTCAAGCGGCACGCCTGATGGGAAACTGTATCGCTCAAGGATCCTGGCCGATAAGCTCATGTCGGGCGGTGGACCCTTTCGGGCGGCACGTATGACGGGCGAAGCGTATCGGGTTCGATATCGCGTCGGGCTTGGATCTACGTGTTCTACTGTCGGGCACTAGTGTCGCGCATCTACATCGGCCGATATCGGCCCTCAGTGTCGCCCGGTACAGTCCTAGGTGAACCAGTCCCCTCCCTCTCGGGATGAGGAATAGCTCACCTAGTGTCGCCCGGTACGAGCACTGGGGCACGATACGTCTGCTTTCATGATTCTCCTCGAAGATAGCTCAAGTTCCCAACTGTCGGAACTGTCCGACCGTCTTTTCAGCTTCCTGTAGCTCTTATTTATAGCCGGCGAGTGGGGGAACTTATGGTGCTCGAAGCGCCACATGTCCTCCTTATTTGCGGGTCAGTGGACGGGTGATACTCGTATCGCTCGGCGCAGGGTCATCGGTTGTTGGTCACGTGACGGGCAACGGCGCCTGCCGGTGGGTGGCTGTGTCGCCCGACATACTTGGGTTGTCATGGCGACTATGGCTCCCTGTCGGGTAAGAGGCGTGTCGTTCGTCAGTTCCTCCTTGCACGACACCCCTTTGTCGCGCGTCGTGGTGTCGTTCCACCCTACCGGGCAGGGCGTGTATCGGGCGTCAGGAAGGCCGGTGTAGACTTGGACTTATTTTGTGGGTCGGGACGGCCTTATCGCACCAAAATGAGGAGAAACTCTGTAAAAGATGGAAATATAGGATTAAGAGCATTGCTTGGCCAATTATTGCGAAAGTGCATACAAAAGAGAGGAAAATAGCTTAAAATGGCAGTTTCGATAACTGAAAAACAGTCTAAAATATCACAAAATTTGGTGTTATCAATCCCCCAAACTTAGTGTTTTGATTGTCCTCAATCAATATTTACTTTATTTGGTGATGCTTCTTCTCATTTGGTACAGCTTTCAGGCCAAGAGGTAAAGCAAGTATAGTAATGCCTTTAGAGATAATGTTGTCTCATTACGAACAAAAGACCTTGCGTTTCCTGCCTTATTGTTTCAGTAGAAATTTTTTTTTACAGCTTCAGCGAGACTTTAGTGTATGATTCCGAAGTTAGCTTACACACCAAACAGCTTTATTTTCGGGGCAGAAAGTTGTGTAAAGGGTAGGTTAAGGCTTTTTGGGTTTTTCATCTTTGTTTTCCATCGGTCCATCTAGGTAAGGGTCCGTTAGCGGGCAAGTGGTCCCTGCAGTCCAAGCCAGTTGGCTTTAGAGCAGTGATTTCACATCCTACGTATCACTGCCCCAGATCTACCATGCCTAAAGATGGGTACTTTTGGAAAACAAGCGGGTATATATTTTTTTTTTCTTTTCTTTTATTGGGCACAACTCTCATGTTTTTATTCACACTCATAAGGCTTCTCTCTCTTTTTGGGATTTTCATTGGGTAAAGGGGAAACAAGGAGATTTCTGCTATTTGGGCAGTTTTTTCCTTCTCCATACTCGTCTCTTAGCTGTTTGTGAGATTATTTTTTGAAATTTTTGGCGTGGAAAGACATAATCTTCTGTTCGTTTGAAGCAGCATTATCAGAAAGATATAACGGAACTTATATCTCTTTAAGCACAAAGAAAACTAACTTTGCAAGCAGTTGCATCAGGTTTTTACTAATATAGACTTTGTACATATGCATGGGAACAAAATAAGCAAAATTTTCAGAATTTTTATATGAGCAAGGGTACAAATACATGATATAGGAGGAGAACAAAATGCACAAGAGAATTTTTATACCTCCTTCACTGGCACATGGGTACCCCCCCCCCAAACTTACTCCGCACTCTGTCCCAGAGTAGCGAAGAAAATAGGGTGAGTTCATGTTAGCCCAGTGAAGGTTATCTAGCGGGTTTGCTTATGCCTTGGAGAAGATGCAATATGCTTCTTTGCTGCAGCCTCCTTCTTTTCTCATTTGGAAACAGCCGGAACAAGTGCAAAGCTCTCAAGATGGAAGCTTGAGAGCTCTTGAAAACACTTGTGGCTGCTTCCTCCTCAAGAAGATGGAACCGGAATGCCCAGATTCCATCCGGAAGTCACCCGCAAAAGACTCGTGTTGTCTCTGTAAATGGTCCTAAACCATCACAGAAGACAGACTATTATAAGAAAGTGACCTTCCTCTGAAGCTACCATATCAAGAAAAATTCTCCCGCTCTCTATCTATGGTAGTCGACGGCTAGCTGCCTTGGGATTTCTACGTTTCTACCCGACAGTTGTCGCTTCAACTGCGGCCGCCATTCTTCCTGTTATCAAGATCATTGACCATTTATATGTTAGATATAAGCTCGATAAACTTATTTTAAGCTCTGGGTATCGTCCGTCAAAAGAAAACTCAAGTCGATACAAACTTGGGCGACACGAGGAATGCGCGGCATGGTAGAATGCCTGATAGGGGTATATCGGGTGATAAGACTGCCAAAAAGCAACTGCCCGATAGGATTGTACAAAATAAAACGTGTCGCCCGATATGGTTTATCGGGCGAGCACTATCGGCCGTTACCTCATGCCTAACTGTGTTGGGCGATACAAAAATCGGCAAGGCTCATAAAACCTGATAAGAAACGCGATATGAAAACTCGTGTCGGGCGATAAGCTTGTCGGGTGATACCTTTGCTCATAGGCGCCATCGCCCGATATAAGGGTGAAGGCAAGATGGCTGACACGCGAGCGAAGGTGGATCACTGCATGTGTTATTGGTGGCTAAAAAGAGAAGTGAGGCACCCCGACACATTGAGCCCACATTGCTATATATAGCAAACTCGGCTGGGGGCAAATCGGGCAGATCTGGGCACGCGCGTTGACATGTCGTTCCCGAGACGACGGTCCCGTCAGTCAAATCAAGGGCATTTACTCCCTATGCACGAAACGGCTGTCGCTCGGGGATGCCAATCGTCACGGTGCTTGCGGTTCCCAAGAAACTCCAGCCCGATACAAGCGTGACCGCACACCAGCTGAGCTTCTGCTCGACACGGCTTAAAACAGGTGGCCGAAAACCATCATCGGTTTAGGGTTAAGTCCCCGACCTCAGAAAGCGTTCCCCTCAAAGCTCGTATAATCCAGCGACGACCCATAAAACAGAAGAGCTGGCACGCTCGGCGCGTGCACTGACTCGGGCCTTATTACAACTCATAAAGTTTGTTTTTACTTGTTATAAGAAAAATGCAACCTATTCTATGAAGGAAAGAAGAACTCAGGCTGCCTCCCGAGGAGCACTGAAGTTTGAGTCACCAGCTCGAACGGTGTAGGATCATCTTGTTCAGCTCTCGACTATACTCATATCTTGCAGACTGATCTCTGCTCTCCTGACAAACGCTTCATCTTCATAGAACCTTTTTACCCTGTGCCCATTTACTTGAAAGACCTTGTTCGGATCGTCTTTATCATAGAGCTCCATCATTCCTTATGGGTATATTTTCGACACTATGAACGGTCCAGACCACCTCGTTTGTAACTTCCCAGGGAAAAGACGAATAGAGGACTTGAATAACAAGATCTTATCCCCTTTGCTTACATCTTTTCTCCTAAGGTGGGCATCGTGCCACAATTTTGTCCTCTGTTTGTAGATTTTTGCATTTTCGTAGGCGTTCATTCTCATCTCTTTGAGCTCTTCAAGCTGCAAAAACCTTTTTTCTCCTGCTTTGTCGAGGTCCATATTTAGGAACTTGATTGCCCAAAGGGCCTTGTGTTCCAACTCCAAAGGCAGGTGGCAGGATTTTCCGTAGATGAGACGGTAGGGGGTGGTTCCAATGGGTGTTTTGTAAGCTGTACGGTAGGCCCAAAGTGCGTCGTCAAGCTTCATGGACTAGTCTTTCCTCGTTCGGTTGACAGTTTTCTCCAAGATCTGCTTGATTTGCCTGTTGGAGACCTCCACCTACCCTGACGTCTGTGGGTGGTAGGGTGTAGCGATCTTGTGCCTCACTCCGTACTTGTGCAGAAGTGATTCAAACTGTCTTTCTCCAAAGTGCGACCCTCCGTCGCTTATCACAGTGCGCGGTACACCGAAACGAGGGAAGATGGTCTTCTCGAAGAGCTTGATAATCGACTTGGCATTGCAGGTTTGGGTGGCTACCGCTTACACCCACTTCGATACATAATCTACTGCCATGAGTATGTATTGATACCCCCGAGATGGGGGAAACGGACCCATGTAGTCGATCCCCCACACGTCAAATATTTCTACTTCGATCCAACTTGCCATTGGCATTTCATTCCTCCACCCTATGTTTCCTGTAAACTAGCACTCCTTGCAAACCTTCACAAATTGTGCAGCGTCTTTAAACAAGGTGGGCCAGTAGAAACCTGACTGTAGCACTTTTGCAGCTGTTCTCTCACTACCCAGGTGTCCACCGTAGGGGGAGGCATGGCATTCTTTCAGGATGTCTGCAGTTTCTTCCTCTGGGATGCACCGCCTGTATAAGTTGTCAGCACATCTTCTGAACAGGAGAGGATCATCCCAGTAGTAGTTTTTGACGTTCGCGAATAGCTTCTTTTTCTGATTGTACGTGATGTCAGGAGGCAGTTCTCCATAGGCAAGATAATTACAGATGTCTGCAAACCAGGGTAAACTTTCTTCTTGAGCTTCTGCCAACATCAGAACCTTGTCGGTGTAATCGTCGTTGATTTGAGGCCCTCTCTCTCTCTCAGTCACGATCCTTGATAGGTGGTCTGCGACCACATTATCTGCGCCCTTCTTGTCGATAATTTCGTGGTCGAATTCTTGGAGAAGCAAGGCCCACCTCAACCGTCTGGGCTTTGCGTCTTTCTTTTGCATTAAGTATTTATAGCCTCATGATCTGTGTATACTTTGACCTTAGCTCCAATGAGATATGACCTGAATTTATCAAATGCGAAGACGATCGCTAGCATCTCCTTCTCAGTTGTTGTGTAGTTTACTTGAGCCTCGTCCAACGTGCGACTAGCGTAGCAAATCACATGGTGCTTTTTGTCTTTCATTTGCCCCAGGACTGCCCCAACTGCGTAGTCGCTTACGTCGCACATCAGCTCAAAAGTTAAACCCCATTCTGGCACTTGAAGGATAGGTGGTGATATTAAAGCGTTTTTAAGGGCCTGAAAAGCACTTAGACAATCATTAGAGAAAACAAATTCAGTGCCTTTTACCAGAAGATTGGACAGCGGTTTGGAAATCTTTGAGAAGTCCTTGATGAATCTTTGGTAATATCCCGCGTGCCCGAGGAAGCTTCGCACCCCCATCATGGATCTCGGTGGAGGAAGCTTGGATATTGCTTCAACCTTGCTTGCGTCCACTTCAATCCCACGCTTTGAGATCTTATGCCCAAGAACGATGCCCTCCCGCACCATGAAATGGCACTTCTCCCAGTTTAGAACTAGGCTGTTCTCCTCGCACCTTTGAAGGACCAATGACAGATTCTTCAGACAGCTATCGAAGTCCTTCCTATAGACGAAAAAGTCATCCATGAAAACTTCTACGATGTCTTCTAGAAAATCTGAGAACATCGATATCATGCATCGCTGAAAGGTTGTGGGGGCATTGCAGAGTCCGAAGGGCATCCTTCGGAAGGCATAAGTGTCGTAAAGGCAGGTGAACGTTGTTTTCTCTTGATCGTCGGGCAAGATGGGTACCTGGTAAAAACCTGAAAAGCCATCAAGAAAACAAAAGAAATCGTGATGCGCTAACCTTTCGAGAACTTGGTCAATAAAAGGTAGCGGAAAATGATCCTTCTTTGTAGCCTAATTTAGCTTTCGGTAATCTATGCACATCCACCAGCCGGTGACGGTCCTTACCACCACCTCATCACCCTTCTCACCCTTAACCACCATCATTCCACCCTTTTTGGGCACTACATGGATCGGACTTACCCAATTGCTATCGCTGATTGGGTAAATGATCCCCGCATCCCTAAGCTTTATTACCTCTTTCTTGACGACCTCCTTGAGCATCTGGTTCAGCTTCCTCTGGGGTTGAGCCAGAGGCTTGGCAAATTCATCCAAGTTGATGTGATGCATGCACAGGGCGGGGCTAAGGCCTTTGATATCATCTACTGAATATCCTATAGCCCTCCTGTGGAGCCTTAACTCCTCAAGGAGTCGGTCCAGCTGGTTGCTTGAAAGATCGGTGTTTACGATGACGGGGTTTCTGTGCTCTTCATCTAAGAACTCATACTTCAGGCCTTCGGGCAACGCTTTTAATTCTGGCTTTGGTCTGGGTGCCTTCTCCTGAGGCTCCTCCTCGAGAGAGGCATACTTCACAGACTCCTCCACTGTATCCTCTTCTTGCAAATATTCATCAGAAAGGTTGAAAAGGTTGAGGTGCTTCGCGACCTCAGGATCTTCGAGGTCGGGATCTTGATAGTTTATAGCCCTCAAGAGGGGGTCTACTGTCTGGATATCTTCCTCTACTTCCTCGCAGAATTTATTGTAGCTATATGCAAAACATGCCGATTCAGATAGGGACGGGCTCTTCATGATCTCTTTAATCTTGAAGTCGATATGGTCGTTTCCGACCCTTAAGGTGATCATCCCCTCGGAAACATCAATCAGCATTCTCCCTATCGCCAAGAAGGGGCGACCAAAGATGATCAGGCAACGGGGGTCTTCAGCTGTGTCGATGACGACTATATCGCAAGGGATGAAGAAGTCGCCGACCCTGATCGGCACATCTTCGACAATGCCAACGGGTCTCTTAAAGGTGTGATCCGCCAGTTCAATCCGCATGTTGGTTCGAACCATGTCGGTCAAACCCACCCTTTGTGCAAAACTTAGGGGCATGAGGCTTATGCTTGCCCCCAAGTCTGCTAGACCCTTACGCTCGACGTTGTCTCCGATGGCGAACGGGATTGTGAAAGCTCCGGGATCCCTTCTCTTATTTGGTGTGTCGGGCTTCAAGAAGGCGGAGGAGGCGGAAGCTAGATACACTGTCTCTGTCCTTCATCCCCTTCTCCTCTTTGTGATAAGGTCCTTGAGGAACTTTGCATACGTAGGCATCTCTTCCAATGCATCAAGGAAGGGGACTTCAAGATGCAGTTTCCTGATCGAGTCCATGAACTTCTCATGACGCTTCTTCAAATTCGCCTTGATCAACTTATGCGGAAACGGCAGCCTTGGAGCATAAGGATTCCTCCCACCAGGTAGCTCATCTGAAGGCTTCCGTGCAGGCTCTTGAGCTTCTGCTTGTCCACCTTCTCCCTCTGTTGGAATGATACTCTCCGACCTCGGTTCAGGTTCTGATTCGGCATCAGCTGTGCGCTCCACCATCTTTCCAGACCTCAGTATCGCCATTCTGGTAGTTTCTGGATATGAGAGTGTCTTTCCCGTAGGGTTCTTTATCAGAGCTTCCATCTGGGCCAATCGTTGATCGACTTCCCATTGGCGCATCTGCAGACTTGCCATCTGGTGTTGCATAGAATTCTGAGCTCCAGGGCTGGGAAGTGCACCCTGCACCAGCCGGTTGATGATTGAGTCTTGTCTTTTTATGAAAGCATGCAACTGGACGACCAGGCTGGACTAGTGTGAAATCTCATCTCGGCCTTGACGTTCACCTTCAAACGGAGATTGCTCACAATGAGACATGGCGTCAGATATCGAAGGAATAGGTCACCGTTCTTTAGGGTTCCTGAGATGGCACGAGAAATCAAGTTTAGAAGAAAGATTCATTATTTTCAAGTAGAGAATAATAGTAAAGAAAAAGAAGAAAAAGAAAAAGTGTGTTGTCAAACTCATTGCTAAGCTTGAGGCACAAGAGTGTAGTTAGTGGATTCGGATTTGTCAACTGTACCGTTTTTGCCTTGTCCCCGGCAACGGCGCTAAAAAGTTGACCGGCCTAAATCGCGCGTCCTAAAATTGGAGGCGGATTTGAGGTAGTCGAGCTTTTACATATATAAACCCGAATCCTTCTAAGCCCCCACAACTTTGTTTACGGGGTCGAAGTAGATATACGGGGTCGAACACAGGGACAAGGGTGGTAGTGTTGAGAACCCAGAATCGAAACGCTACACTCCGGCAGGTGTAAAAAGGTGATAAATTCCCAGAAGGGAAGCAGTAAGGTGTCACGAACAAAACAAGAAAACTATCTCCAAGTGGAGTTACCAGATAGATTTAAGGTTTTAGTCATTTAGCAGTTTTTAGGGGTTTTCATGCAACAGAAACATAAAGATATTGCTCGAGCTAAAGCGAGGTATGAAGAATAGAACTGCGGTAAAACAAGCGGCGGTAGAACCAGTCCTGCACCCCTCCTCTCGAAGCGGGTACCTCTAACAAGGCATCAGCGCCCCTCTCGAGATCACTGGACTAAAATTAGAGTGGAAAGGTCACTAAAGCAACTCCGTTCCAGGCACTCTCGTACCCCAGAATCAGACCAAACACTAGAGCCACAAAACAACTCTCGAAGTTGTTGCGACGGGAAAACACGATTCGGTAGCTAAGTGAAATGCGATCCAAACATGCAAGCTAGAGTTCGGATATCAAACATAGCAGTCATCCGACAGATTGTACCAAACACAGAGCAACAAGTAATTAAGCATCTTCTATTTCCATAGACAAATAAAGGGTCTTAATTACAATGCATAAGTAAGGAATTAAATGACAGAAAGTAAAGACAGGTGTCATCTTCTTGATGTAGAAGGACGACAGACTACTACGGCTCTCCAGCCCGATATCGTTCAGAGGCCTAGCCCGATACAGTCGTGTCGGGCGGCACACCCTCTCGAGCGGCACGCCTGATGGGCAACTGTATCACTCAAGGATCCTGGCCGATACGCTCATGTCGGGCGGTGGACCCTCTCGGGCGGCACGTATGACGGGCGAAGTGTATCGGGTTCGATATCGTGTCGGGCATGGATCTACGTGTTCTACTGTCGGGCACTCATGTCGCGCATCTACATCAGCCGATATCGGCCCTCAGTGTCGCCCGGTACAGTCCTAGGTGAACCAATCCCCTCCCTCTCGGGATGAGGAAGAGCTCACCTAGTGTCACCCGGTACGAGCACTGGGGCACAATACGTCTACTTTCACGATTCTCCTCGAAGATAGCTCAAGTTCCCAACTGTCTGAACTGTCTGACCGTCTTTTCGGCTTCCTGTAGCTCTTATTTATAGCCGGCGAGTGGGGAAACTTATGGTGCTCGAAGCGCCACGTGTCCTCTTTATTTGCGGGTCGGTGGACGGGCAATACTCGTATCGCTTGGTGCAAGGTCATCGGCTGTTGGTCACGTGACGGGCAACGGTGCCTGCCGGTGGGTGGCTGTGTCGCCCGACATACTTGGGTTGTCGTGGCAACTATGGCTCCCTGTCGGGTAAGAGGTGTGTCGTTCGTCAGTTCCTCCTTGCGTGGCACCCCTTTGTCGCACGCCGTGGTGTCGTTCCACCCTACCGGGAAGGGCGTGTATCGGGCGTCAGGAAGGCCGGTGCAGACTTGGACTTTTTTTGTGGGCCGGGATGGCCTTATCGCACCAAAATGAGGAGAAACTCTGCAAAAGATGGAAATATAGGATTAAGAGCATTGCTTGGCCAATTATTGCGAAAGTGCATACAAAAGAGATGAAAATAGCTTAAAATGGCAGTTTTGATAACAGAAAAATAGTCTAAAATATCACAAAAATTGGTGTTATCACCTACTCATAAACACAACCATCCTCCACCAACCTTCCATGAGTGTGGCCAAGTTAGTCACATCCGACCCAACTGCCCTCATTTCCAGCAAGGGAAAAATAATGCCCAGCAGCCACAGCAGCCAAAATAGAACCCGCCTCTGTGAACAACAACAACAACAACAACCAAAACACGAGGTGTCCTCTAATGGAGAGGTGGAATGGGAGAGTGTTCGCTCTCAATGCTGAGGAAGAAGGTGAAGGCAATGAAGTGATTGAAGGTACCCTGCACCTTAATATGCATCCTTTAAAAGCACTATTTGATTCTGGCTCCTCCAATACCTTCATATCTTTTTAGTTTGTCTCTATGTTAGAAATAGAATCTAAGTTTATGGATCATGTGTTAGACGTAAAAACCCCTAGTGGTAAGATCTTCTCTTCGTACCTCCAAACTCTGACCATAGACCTCTGTATATTTGAAATAATGTTTCCCATGAAATTCATCTTACTTGATATGATCGCATTTGACGTCATCTTGGCAATGGATTGGTTAAAGAGGTACAAAGCATTTTTGTATTGTGAGGAATCCAAGGTTATATTGATTCATCTTGTTGAGGGGAGAATGTGTGTCAAGGGTAAGAAGCGAGAAGAGCAACAATTTGCCATCTTTGCCATTAAATTTGAAAAGCTTATGTCCCAAGGGTGTAGAGCTTTCCTAGCCTCCATAGTTCTCGATGCTACACCTCCTGCTCTAGACCACATTGATGTGGTGAAGGACTTTCCGGACATCTTTCCTGAGGAGTTACTCGGGTTGCCACCAACTCGGAGGTGGAATTATCCATCGAGCTTGTACCCAAAACTTCGCTAATATCGAAGCCGCCCTACCGCTTGGCCCCTACTAAGCTATCTAAGTTGAAGAAGCAGCTTGAGGAGCTTCTCGACATGGGCTTCATCCTCCCTAATGTTTCACCATGGGGATCCCCTATCCTATTCATGAAGAAAAGGATGGATAGATGTAGATGTGTATGGACTACCGCATGCTTAACCAAGTGACAGTGAAGAACAGTTATCATTTTCCTTACATCAACAACCTATTCGATCAGCTAAAGTCAACCACCATATTCTCCAAGATGGATCTACGAACTGGCTACTACCAGATGCGCGTGAAGGATGATGATGCCCCGAAGACAGCATTCAGAACTCGCTATGGGCATTACAAATTCATGGTCATGCCTTTTGGTATGATAAATGCCCCTGCTGCATTCATGGACTTGATGAACTAAGTATTCTTCACATACCTTGACAAGTTCATAGTGGCATTTATCGATGAGGTTTTGGTTTATTCCGAGATGTTAAAACAACATCGCCAGCACCTACAGATTGTACTCAACATGCTGCGAGAAAATCAACTCTATGCAAAATTCTCAAAGTGTGAGTTCTGGATAAAGGAAATTATGTTTCTTGGTCACGTGATTTCTGTCAGTCATATAGTTGTTGATCATGTAAAGGTAGAAGTTGTGACAAAGTGAAATGCTCTGAAAAACCCATATGAAATCTGTAGTTTCCTCGGATTAGCCAATTACTATCATAGGTTTATCAAAGGCTTCTCTGAGTTGACCTTGCCTTTGACCAAGCTGACTCGAAAAGAGGTCAAGTTCTCATGGACCCCTAAATATAGAATCTCACCTCTTTACAAAATGGTATTATAGTGAGGAAGGGAGAAACAAGGAGAAAAAGATAGAAATCCATAGACTAAAAATATATAATTTTTGAGGAGACCAAAGGCGGTGATGATTAAATGACTTAATGTCTTAATCACCCGCTCCAAGAGAAAGAAAAAGAAGAAAGAATGAGAAAAAAAAGGAAATCTAGATGTAGAAGAAAGGAACTCATTTTATTGCTTGAATGTAAAGACTACACTAAAAATTGAAATTGATAGAGTTAAACTAGAAATCAAGTACAAAATTTATGGGGTCGCCCTTCTTAGAGGAGTCATCCCTTCTTTTATAGGGGAAGGACGGGTGGAAATCCCTAAATGGGGGAAGATAAGGGAATGGCGGCTGCTAGAATACATTGATCGCACCCTGCAAAATGGTTATCTCTCTAGGTGAGATGGTCATTTGGTGATGACGTGACTGGGATATGGAATCTTTGGAGTGAAACCCTAAGGCAGGTGTTGGCAATGTCGTAGCAAACTTGGGCTCAAAGCAATGTCTGAGACGGTCATTTGGGCTATGTAGGATGCCCGTTTTGTGTCGTTGTCCGCGTGATCAAAAGTATGTAACCCTAATCAAGTGGCGGCACTCTTTGCAAATTGAGTTGATTTTAGGTCACGCGACCTAGCCATCTGTGCTCGCTCAGGGTCTCATTTGGGGTTCGTGAGACGACTGTCTTGCTGAATCAAGATGCATGTATGACATGTTGATTGGTTGGTTGAGCTGAGGCCAAGGCAGCCGTTTGACTCTTGAACGTGGAAGTCTCGCGGAATGAGCCAACCGTCTGGTCTCAGTGAGACAGTCGTCTCGCTGGCTCAGTGGGTCAGAAATCAACTTTGGAGAAAAATCCAAAGTAGATTAGTATTTGCAAAAGTAAATCAAGAAGTGGGTAAATTACAATTTGGTTCTGAAAATACTGGAAAAAAAAAAAAGATAAAATCTAATGAAAAGGACTAATAAGAATATGCAAAAAGATGGATGAATATGAATTCATCATGTTATAATTAAAACTCCTCAACATATGACATATGTAATGAACACAATAAGAGCCCTTCCAGTAATGTCACTCCCAAAGCCCATTAAGTCGTTTCGATCGAAATAGAACAGGCATTACGAACAACACCCCAAAACACCAAAGCAGGCCTCACGACCAAGCATCACGACCAAAGCCAAAGTGTCTTGACCGAGACCGTACCAAGGTGTCACAACCAGCACCAAAATAAGGCGTCTCGACCACAGACCGACTAGGTACCTTGACTGCAATGAGACTAAGTGTCTGAACCACCATTCAACATGGTGTCTCGACCATCAACCACCATGGTGTCTAGACCACCATCAAGGGCATGTCTCGACCAAAACATCAACCTACACATATGTCTCGACCCAAACCATCACATGGTCATGACAACAACATCAAGGAAGGCATATGTGTCGAGTGAAACAGGTATTAGACTCCAGGAAAACCAATCTCACTTTGCTCAAAACCCATGAATCCATGAGCATCAAGCCCTAGAACAACACCATGAAGAACAACAACTGAAACCACATTAGGATATAGAAAACTGAACCTCAACACAAATGGGAACCACTCAAAACTTGCAAGGAAACATATTGGCCGAAAAATTAGCATGGTTATAAAACCAAAGCTCATGGTTCATGTAGAATCATCATCAAGATTAACCATCATCAACAAGATGGAAATCTCCATGTAAGGTACACCAAAACCTTAAAATTTGAATTCAACATAAATATTCAAGAAACCAACTAAACCTTGAAATTTGAATTCAACATAAATATTCAAGAAACCAACTATGTGGAAGAAGGCCAAGCTTTAACCTCAATGTATCCAACTTCAAACCTCAAGAAAACACAAGGTCAAATCAAAGCATGATGATGAAACCAAGAATAATGTTGCATGTATCAAAATCACCACATCCAACCCATACCAAGTCAGATACAAGAATTTAGGGTTTAAGAAATATAGTAATATACATGAGAATACTTCAATGTCTTAAACTTTAGATCATGATAACTTCACCTAACATATCATCATAGAATTCAGAGATCCAAAACATAAGATCATCATAGTGAAAACAGAAGATAAACATCAAGAAAACCACCATCATCAAGGAGGAAAACTTCCCATAAAAATGGTCACTAAACATGTTCTATGGAAATCCCCATGGAGAACCTCATGTAAGAGAGAGAGAGATTAACTCACATTTAACACCTCTAAAATAGAATTAAAATCCATGTTTGTAACATCCCTGACCCAGGTTATGTATTAACCCTAGATGTTTTGCCTAATAAGGTTGATTATATTCTTAATCTTATCTTGGGAAAAGTAATTAGGGCTCATAAGAAACTTATGTTTCAATTTTGGTCCTGTTTGAACAATGTTGAAGCAATGTTTGCTTATTTTGGACTAAAGTGCAAATTACCCAAGTTGAGGGGTTTAAGTGCAATTTGTGCATGATAATATGTTCCTCATGTGTTTAAGCATAATGAGAGTAAAAATGATGTTAATGTATGGCTTATGGAAGCCTGAATACCAAGGAAGAGCTGATAAAGCAAGGTTTGTGCATTAAAACCTAGTTTTGGTGTAAAGTGCAATTTACCCAAAACCTAGGGTTTGATATGCAAATTACCACTTCAATAAAGTCCCTAATGTTTCTTGGCATCATGTAGAGCAAAGAAAATGAGAGGTACTTCTCATTTGAATTAAGATGGAGGAGAGAGAATCTTGATATTAAAATAATCAAGATTTAATCCTAAGTGAAACCCTAATCCAATTTAGGGCAAAAAATGAATGTATTAATTAAAGGGCCTTCAACCAAAATGTTATTGGTTGATTTTGAATAAGGATGGACGTTCTTTTGCCAAGATAAGGAACGAAAATATCTAAAGGAGGTGAAACTCCACTCACCTTATTATAAAGGAAAGTAATTTCCACTTACATATGGGATATTAATATAATAAGCATTAAGGTGCTTATTTTCTTTTCCCTTAATTCATGGATAATGGAAGGGATTTCGGTGGGGATAGAGATACCCTTGCATGCAAGAAACCAAGGGGGAAGTGGTGGCAAAAATTTTGGAATTAAAAGACTTTTATAAAGTATCTTCTCTCTCCTCAATTTTCTTATAAAAGCACCTTTTCCAAGCCAAATGAAAGGCTTTTACGACCCCTTTTCTTCTCCTTGCTTGCAAAACTGACCAAGAAGGCTAAGGACAGCAGGGAGAACGTCCCCAACCTGTTGCCGATCATTTCACTCCAAATCTTGAAGTTGAGCCTTGGAATAGTTGGAGAAGCTTCATCCACCATTAGAGTCGTGTAGCTTGGATCTTGGAGATCAGATTAACTCAAACCCTTAATCATTGATATTGCATCAATTCTCTATACTTTGTTGATTGTTTTCTTTAAATTGCTACACTCTTGTTTCTTTGCGGCAATTTCCATCAAGAACGGTTGATGTTCTTGGTTGTTCGAAGGAAGGGGATGATGACATCATCCTAGATGCTTATCCAAAGAAAAGTACCAAGCCAAACGGTTTTCATAGCTACTCCAAATCGTTTTAATTTGATTGGTTATGCGGTTTCAACAAACCGTTTAAGGGCAAACGGTTTGAAACCGTTTGGGAGAAAACAGTTTCAAAACCGTTTTAGATGGTTGACCAAGCGTTGACCGTTTGGGAATTTTGTTCCTAATAATGTAGGCTTATAACCCACCAAATTTGAGGGATTAACTCCCAAGGAATCGAGAGTTGAAGGCTAATCAATTAGGCAATCGAATTGAATTAAGTGCTGATTTTCAATCTGATTAACTTGACTTTTTTGGGAAAACGGTTTCAAAACCATTTGAGATGGTTGACCAAGCGTTGACCGTTTGGGATTACTGTTCCTAATGATGTTGGTTAATGAATCACCAAATATTAGGGATTAACTCCAGAGGAATCGTGAGTTGAAGGCTAATCAATTAGGGAAACCTAATTGGATTAAGTGCTGATTTTCAATTTGAGTAATTCGACTTTTTGGGCAAACGGTTTCAAAACCGTTTGATATGGTTGACCAAGCATTGACCGTTTGGGGTTACTGTTACTAATGATGTTGGTTAATGACTCACCAAATTTTATGGATTAATTCCAAACAAGTCATGAGTTGAAGCCTAATCAATTGGGTAAACCCTAATTGAGATTAGTGCTGAAATTCCAATGAGTTGATTTTGAGATTTTGGGTTGATTAGCCCAAACGGTTTCAAAACCGTTTGGGGATTACCCAAACGGTCTCAAGACCGTTTGGGGATCACCCAAGACCGTTTGTAGGTCTGGAGTCAAGTATGGTTGACCAATTGAAGGTCCAAAGGTACCAAATCGCATTGCAATTAAGTGTTGATTTGTTGATCAACTCGATAGACCAATCCTTGATGGAATTTCACTAGAATCCAAGGGTTGGATGAGCCAAACGGTCTCAAGACCGTTTGGATCTCATCCAAATGGTCTCAATACCGTTTAGAGGTCACCCAAGACCGTTTGGAGGTCTAGGGGTGAGTATGGTTAAGCAATTGAAGATCCAATGTTACTAAGTTAAAGTGTAATCAATTGCTGATTTGGTGATCAATCCAATGATCCAAACCTTAATTGGTTGACTTGGATTTTGATGATATGATGGGAAAACGGTCTCAAGACCGTTTGGAGGTCATCCAAACGACCTCAAGACCGTTTGGGGTCAGGTCATACCCAATTTGGATGATGGTTCTATGGTTTCAAAGTAACTAGTCTTACATTGATTAGTATTGAAGGATCATCGATTCCAAACCCTAATTCAATTGAATTAAACCCTAATTGATGAACAATTGAGGGTTAATTAAGGGTCAAATCAGTTGAAGGTTGACCTATTAAACTCAATTGAAGTATGAGCATAGGTCCCATTGATGGTTGGTTCCATGAATTCAATGGTTGAAGGTCCAATACAATCAATAGAAACACAATTAGTAGTGTGATTGATGATCAACTTCAAAGCTCTAATTGGTGATTATAAACCCTAATCCCATTGAAATCAGACCCTAATTGAAGTCCCAATTGAGGGGTGGGTTCATGATTCAATTGATGATTGAATTGATGATCCAATTGATTGAAGTTCCATTGATTGGAATTGAGTGTTGCTGAAGTCTTGATTGACTTTTTGGTTCATGCGGTTTTGAGAGGTTTGGACCAAACGGTCTCAAGACCGTTTGAGATCCATGCGGTTTCAAGTCCATGCGGTTTCAAAGATTTTTGCTTAAACGGTTTTAAACTGTTTGTGGATCAATTTGGTTAATTCAATTGGATGCCTAATGCAATTGAAGGATCAATTGGTTAATCCAAATGAGTACCTAATTGAAGGAACAATGGATTGATCCAATTGATCACCCAATGAAATTAAAGACTCAATTGACTAATCCAAATGGATACCTAGTGCAATTGAAGGTTCCGTTGATCAATCTAATTGGATACCTCATGTTATTGAAGGTCTAATTCAGCAAACCTTTTTGGAAACCTAATGTAATTAGGTGAGAGATACCCTTAATGGTACTAATCAATAATGCATAACAAATGCATGGATCCAATACATGATGTAAACCCTAATTGAGGCCGAGTCCATGTATAACCCTCATAAGAGGTTGTCTACATATGAAATTACTATTCAGGATGTATAGTAAACCCTAGTTGAGGGTGTATCCAAGTGAATCCCTAGTTGAGGGTGTATCCAAGTGAATCCCTAGTTAAGGGTGTATCCAAGTGAATCCCTAGTTGAGAGTGTATCCATGTAAAACCCTAGTTGAGGGTGTATCCAGGTGAAACCCTAATTGAGGGTGATTTCATGAGAAACTCTAATTGGGAATGACTAGCAAACCTTGAATATGGGCAACGTGATATGTAATCCCTAATAAAAGAATAGAAGTCATACTTGAATATGATTCAAGAGGTGAACTCCTATAGCACGACCGTGTAAGGTAGCACAGCCGTGGTATCTTCCCTTTGCATGGACATGGTACTCTATGCTTGATTTAGAGTTGTTTTGAAAAGGACCTAACATGGTCCTTTTTGTTAATTCCTGACTTATGGATGAATCCATCGTATTGGCAATAGTTGTATATTCCAAGTGAGTGACTAATGATCACTACTTTACATGATGAATGTGATTAACTAGTGCATAAAGTATTAGGATGGGTAATACCCTAATACAAGCTAAGTATATGAACTCAAGAAAGATAAGGTGTTGAGGGAAGTGATATATCATGATATGATTGATATCACATCCAACACCCCAATGCTAGTATACCTTGATGAGTTATAAGTCCAGGATAATTGGATGAATGACACATGAGATGTGTCATGTCAATGGTTACATTGTAATGTAATGTGCTCTGTTGAATGTAGGCTAACATGCCTTATGAAAGGGTTAGTTCAAACCTATAAACTATGATGTGATCATATTCTGATAAAGATGAGAGAGAAACTCATGATGCGTGTTGATAATTCATTCAATGATGAATGATGAGAATAAATAAGTATGATTAAATACTTATGATATCCATATTGATTCCTTGCTATGTGAACCCTAATATAGGGTAATGCTATGTGAAACCCTAATACGGGGTAATGCTATGTGAAAACCTAATACAAGGTACTTCTATGTGAAACCCTAATACAAAGTGATGCTATGTGAAGTTCCAACATAGAGTAATCCTATGTGAAGCTCAAATACAGACTAATGGGTTATGAATGTAATAAGATAACCCTTGTATTGCATAGTACTGATATGTAATGGCATCATGATCACTGATCATGCAGGTATGTTGAGATGATGAGCATAGCCAGGTATGAGCTATGATGTTCTGTATACTGAAAATGTTTTATAGGCCTTATAAGCTTCATATGCTTTGTGTGGTAAGAATCATTGAACTTTGTGTACTATGTGCAATACTTTGTGTAGCAAGATTTATAATGTCCCTGGTCAGATGACCTTAAGGTATGAAGTTATCTAATAAGTGATAACAAGTGTTCTATGATGAAATAAGGGTTTAAATACCAAGATTCTATAATCATGATAATGAACTTGTTAAGAAGTGGAAATGAACTTGATGATATGAGGGACTAAGATCCCAACACTGTGTGAAAAGAGTATGGCTACAGGCCATGACTCCCCAATAACAATGACAGGCATTAGATATATGATCTAAGCCTGAAGAGAGTAAATGTTGTGGTAATGATTCTTTAGTGAATAAATGTTATACATGTTCTTCATATTCTTTAAAGGATAAGTAACATGTTGTTCTATCAAATTATAACTATAATGCTTTTGATAAGAATAATGTTCTAATCCGTTAGACATGAAAATATCTGCTACCAAAAAAATATAATTCCTTTGTGTATATTTATCTTCTTAAGATGCAATAATACTGTTTCTAGCGGAGAGTTATATCTCTCGCTGGGACAATTTACAATTGTCTCACCCCGTGGGAATCACATTTTTAGGTGGACGCGGGCGAGGAGGCAGGAATCCTTCAATAGGTGAAGGACAACAATAGCAGCAGCAGAGACAGCAGTGAAGTCTCAGGTGGAGACACTGGTTGTTATGCCTTGTATATATGTAAATAGAGTCCTATGTGTCATCTCTGTACTCTCAGGTCCTCGGAGTTTTAGTTAGTATTTTAATGAATCGATCCGAGATTTTGGCTTGATGCACTCGAAGATATATGTTGTCTATATTTTATGTTGAAGACAGCTGAAGTTTTGAATCTCGAGAAGAGATAGTACAAGACATGTACTTTGAAACAGAATGTAAATATTATACTTTGGCTCTTGAAGAAAAAGATTTTCAGTGTGTGGATCTCTTTGCAAAAAGTTTTAATTTTTAGTGATTTTCACTAATCCGCTGCTTGGTGAACGCTTCCGCATTAGTTAATCTTGTATTCGCGAGACGGTCATCACAATGTTACACTAAGGTCTATAAATATTATGCATGTGATCAAAATCCAAGATCAAAAGACAAGAGGAAACCATTCATCTCATCATCATCTCAAAGATCAAGTACCACAAATTAGGTTTCAGATTCTAAACAAACCAAGCATGATAACCACCATCATTCAAGCTCTAGAACATGATATCATCTACTAGCATGTTAGGATCATGACTGAGAGAGAAACAACAACATGCATGTAAAGAAAAGTGCAATAATTGAGAAGGTAGAGTGTTATATAACCCACCTTAAGTGAAGGAACAAACTCCAAGCTCTCGATCACTAAGGAAGATGAAGCTCCACCAAAATCTCAACTGTGACATCCCGCTATCACATAGACAACAAAATGCCACACGAAAATGTGTGGAACCGTCATAAACATCATATTACCAAAAACATGGGTTAATTAAAACCGATTGCGGAAAGAAGATAAGAAAGGAACTATTACATCCAGATCCACATCCTACAAAGAAACATGTTACATGAATATACATAAACTTGATACATGTCCACATCTCATAGGATCTAGTTGTCCCATAAGCACAAGAGTTCATCACCTGTTTAAATATAGAACAGGCCACATCCGGCCAATAGTAGGATAAACAAGTTACATCGACTATACATTGTGAAACGTCGTCAAAACACCTCCAAGGACCTGAGAGTAACGGAATGACTCTAGGACTCTACTACAAAAACACCCAACAACAGTAGCAGCAGATCCAACCTTGCTTTCTACTATTCTTCTTGTTGCTCAGCTACAACACTGTGAGCACCACCACGTCTAGCTCAATCACCTAAAAAGGTTTAAAACCAACGGGGTGAGACACACAGTCCCAGCAAGAAACATAACCCCCGATGAAACTATAAAACCTCAAAGGAGAGCTAGAACAGATAAAATAGGTAACTAATATAAGTAGATCATATATGAGCAGCGTACTGAGCAGAACTAACTTGTTATAACATCTTACCAAGATATCTCGAAGGTATATAACTAGATGTTTCTCATGGAACATGATTGACAAGATAAATTATATAAGAACTTATCATAAGATATGAGGAACGTGTAATTAACTGCAAGATATAACTAGGGAAACTATACAAACAAGGCCTCAACCAATGTTCCGTGTTTTACCCTAAGAAAGACATACTATATGGCTGGATTACAATTTGGTATGTCCCGAGGAAGTGAGTCATACCGCTCAAATCCAACCTTCAGCTGCGAAGTCCAAAATCGGTGCCATACAAGGTCAATGGGAGAGTCGGACTCCATGACCTCACCTCCTCGTGGTCAGTGCATGATATCCAAAGAAAGACCGCAGTCTCTTGCTTAAGTGGCCTCAGCCACACAGGGTCAGGCTACCCTTTGCCTAGCCCACCTTGGTACAGGTATCGATGCTAGAAAACTGAGCCATGGGTCTGCTCACCGTGCTCCATCATCATTGAGCCATGGGCTTATTCACCATGCTCTATCACAAATCCTGATCCATGGGCATGTTCACCATGATCCAACCATATTGAGCCACGGGCCTGAAATTGTGCTCTAAACATGCACTACTACTTAGGGCATAGGCGCACCCCGCATATTCAACAATATGCGTTCCTGGTTATCCCTTAGGAGAACATGTTTCACCATCACCAAACTCCTGATGATGATGGATCTATGGCTAGGACAAACTACATGAAAAGTTCCTCTGTAATTAATTAATGCATTTTAAGTGGATTTCAAGATTCAACCAAGTTATGTAACATGCAACTTATAACAAGAATGAATAAACATAAAACACATTATCTTGTGTTACATTGTCACTAAGGCCTTCAGTGCCATCAACATCATCCTGATCCATCACAAGGATCCAACATCACAAGTTACCACTTGGCCTCTTGCCAATCACCAGGATCTATCTCAAGGATCAACATCACAGGGATTCAATCCCATCATTAAGGCACAAATTGCCATTCCATGGGTAACACCCATCATACATCACTAGGTTCATCACAACCCTTGATATTCCACATCATATCATTAGCATGCCATCATCATGGACTCATCTTACAAATGTTACCTTCATGGTTAGTGAAATCATAAGGATCAAATATACTTGTATAAGGAACATTTACAACTCCATACTTTAATATGAGAATCAACCATGCAACATAGATGGATGTATCAAAGCATAGCATTCTTATATATATATATATATATATATATATATATATCAAAGCATAATAGCCCCATGTACCAAAGCATAACAAGCATTAGGGTTACCAACCAAACACAAGGTACAACCCTCACTATATATAGATGTATTGGGTAAGGGACAACCCTCACCAAAGGTACAACGTCTCTCACCAAAGAGTGTGACGCCCGACACTACATCAATTTAGCATGCAACTAACCACCACTGACTGTATCGGCCAGCACTGTATCTGTCAACACCCATCTAGGGTTTACAACCATGTCGGGCAACCACTACCACCTTGGTATCAGGCACAACCAGACCCTTAGCACCACCCATCATATAGGTCAACCTTCATATCGGCCAACAACCATAACGGACAGCACTAGACATCTAGGTGTAAGAGGGTATCGGGTATGAAGGATAAACCCCATATCGCCCAAAGAAGAAAACCCTAACACCCAAGCTACATATCGCTCAAGGCAACATAGCCACTAGGGCACCATGTCGGGCAACACAACTAGGGGAGTGTCGTGCAAGGTACAAGCCATGTCTGTAGGGACCCGTCATGTGAAATGAGATTACTCAAAAATGTAAAAAAAAATCAATCTCTAATTAATCACATACCCAAAAATATGGGTAAATTAAAACCGATTTCAACATTAACACCCGCTCAGAAATGTTTGAAGGATCCTGACATATTTCTTGTATCCATGTTATGCCACACAAACAAGCATTAATATGCTAACAAAAGTCTGATTCATTTGAAACATTATATACAAACTTTATCTCGCCAGGACCTAAGAGTACAGGGACGACTCTAGGATACACTAGACATCTAATCAACTTTCCCCGAGATTCATTATTGTAGTTACTCTTTACTTACATGGTTCTGTTGTCATCATTTCCGGTTACCTAAAAAAAATGTGGCGAACCACAAGGGTGAGACATAGTCCCAGCAAGAGATATAACCATCAACAAAGTTTATTGATTACAACATTTTTATGTAATTAAATAGTTAAGAAGTTTAATCAGATATAACAAATAAGATCAATAGTACTGATGATTAACAAAATACATAAAGGAGCAGATAACAATTATCATTATCAAGCTGACTATCATCATTTTCCTTATTAACCGTATAAGAGATTCAATAGCATATGCATAACTAGCATAAGCAAGTCTAGTAGCATGTTATCTCTATTAACATGAATAAGTCTAGCATCATAAGCATATCTAACAACATTAGCATGTCTAACAGTTTGAACATATCAATATCATAAGCAAAGCTATCAACATAAGCATGAGTATTTGCATGAGCATGATTAGCAGTATATGCATTTCTAATTATAGAGGCATGGCTAGCATGCTAAACATAACTAACAACATGAGATAGCTAGCATATGATTATAATCAGCAATAGCAGTATAGATATCAACATAAGCATGACTACTGTATGTACACATTTACAGTCTTATGCATATCCACAACATAAGTATAATTACTATCTCTTAATTGCACTAAGCATCATCTTTATGTAAAGAGAACAAACAAGGTTTATCATCCAATGTGAAACGTCGTATATAACCCTAAACAAAAATGTTACACGGCTGTATTAGATCTTTTATTACGCCCTGGGGAATTTGAATCGTACCATTCAAAGTCCAACCGACCCCTGCGAAGGGCTATTCGGTTCCGTACAAGATCTAGGAGTGTCGGTATCCTAAGATCTCTTCCCCCCGGTCAGTATGAGTAAAAAGGTAGTGACATATCAGTCGAAGCTGCCACCACAACAACATATGGTCAAGCTAAAAACCACTAGTCCAACCTTGGTACATGTCACGGCACTAGAAACCAGGGTATTCAAACCCAAACATTGAGGTACAACCACAGTTGTCCTCTAATCACATCATGTTATAATCACTGAGACACGACCGCAGCCGTTCTCAAACTAAGGGCTAGGTATGACCGCAGTCATCCTCTCTAAACACTTGAATTTAGGATGACAAGCACCCCGCATACTCATCAGTATGCGCTCTGAGTTTCCCTTAGGAATACTCATTTCACCATCCAGCAAGTTCTGACACTGAAAATGGTTCTACGGCACAGGGCACTACATGATTAGAGTTGCACTTGATTAGTTATGCCAATTGAGTGAATTAAGGTTGCATCAAACAAGTGGACATACAAACCCTAATTCATTTCTAACAAGCATATAAATATCAAAACTTGAAAAGATATAAAATGTATGAAACATAATTTATCATCTCATCATCACATGATATTATTCACTTGCCATTCCCAGGACTACACTAATCATATTATCACAAGATATAAATCCTTTTCAGAAAATCACAGGGTATCAACTCTTATCAACAGAAGAGGAATACACCTGATTCAGGGCTCAACTATGCCCAAAGGTCATTAAGACCATCATACTATCACAGGATATAAATCCTTTTCACAATATCACAAGGAATCAACCCCTTATCAACACAAGAGGATTACACATCATTCAGGGCTCAATCATGCCCAAAGGTCATTAAGACCATTATATTATTATTCCCTACAAGATCATCATTATCTTTTCAAGCCTTATAACAAGGCTCAACAACATCACTTACATTTAATACACCATATTAACACAATATTGCATTAATGAGCTAGGAGATATTCATAAACAATCATAGTACAGTTATATTAACATTAAGAACATTCCTTTATTACATCAACATGCAAGAAATCTAGATAAGATTAACTCTCATCATATTCATTATGTACATGTTTAGTATAAGAAAGTATCAACCATGTAGTTATAATAACCACCAATTAACATGTCAAGGTTATGATCATAGTAAGGAGGTTATTCTACAATCATTCCATCATATAAGAATGTTAAACATGAATGCCCATCTTTATCTGATTGCATTAGATTTAGGTTCAGCATGATAAATTATATCAATGTTACTAATAATCACTTATACCCAAACCCTAACTCACGGCATCCCCATTGGATCATGTATGCATAAGGTGAAACATCATCATTACATTCCATACTATTCTCAAGTATGAGCCCACACCTACATCAAGGTGTAACCATCAGGTTATAACATACTAGGGTTTCAACAATAATAGTGTGATGACACTTCTCGGGAAAACGAGATCAACGAATGCAGAAGCGATTAACTAGCAGCGGAATTATTGAAAATCACAAAAAAATAAAACTTTTTGTAAAGAGATCTATTAATGATAAAACTCTTTCATAAAGAAACATGTTAAGTTATTTACAACCTGATCCATGTTTACATCTCTGTAATATCACATCTCGAGGATTACAAACGTCAACTACCTTGTTAACTGTACAAGGCAAGATACAAAAATCTCGAGGCATTATGCCAAAATCTCAGATCTATGTTAAACATTTACTGACTCTTAGGATCTGAGAGTACAAATACGACACATGGGACATTCTACCTACAAGACTCGACAGACAGTGTCTCCACCTGAGGATCACTGTTGTCCCTGATGTTGCTACTGTTGCTGTTGTTGTTGCTCACCCACTGATGGGTTCCTTCGTCCTCGGCGTCTACCTAAAAAGTCAAATCCCACGGGGGTGAGACAATTGAATAATTGTCCCAGCGAGAGTTATAACTCTCCGCCAGAAGCATTGTTATTGCAATAATGGAATAACATTGAGTAGTGGAACTATAAACATTCAATAGCAGGTAAAACATTGTATAAGCTAAATAGAACCGTATTTCATAAGCAATAATTTCAATTATAATTTGATTGGATGATAAGACATATATCAATAAGGAATATAAAGAACATGTATACTAGTTATTCGACTAGAGTACTATAAACAATGTAACATCAATCATTGTTTCTCGTAGTTCAACCTAAGCAGTTATGCTATACGGCTGATTACATCTTTCAAACATATTTATGCCCTGAGGAGATGAGTACACCTCTCATACTCCAACCGACCATTACGAAATCGCAATCGGTACCATACATAGGACATTAGAAGATCCGGATTCATATGACCTCATCCTCCTCAGTCAATATGAGGAACAACATGTAGGACAACTTGTGTCTCTGCCATAATAGCTTTCCAGGGTATTCTGGAAACTTCGCTATTAGAGTTACAGTGGCGTACTGTACTCTCTTCGCCATTGAAGGACTTCTTGTTTATATCACATTGATGCGGCATTAACAACATCATCGGGAGATTAGTGATACATCATCCCGGCATAAAATATAATGAAGGAATGAGAGATTAAATGTACACCTCACATCAATTCCCACATTAGGACGTAAGGATATTCGCGTCCATAACCCCCACATACTCAAAAGTATGCTCTCCAGGAGTTCCCTTAGGAAAACCTGTTTCACCATCATTAAACTTCTAACAATGATGGATCTATGGTCAGGGCTCTACATGATATCATTATACTTGATTATTTAAGTACATTATAGCATTCTTTTAGCATCAGGCATGTTTTCAAACATAAACCAACAAGACAATTGCTATAAAGAAAGAATACTATTTGTATCAAGTTCATTTCTCATCAAGTTATCATTGGGATATCAATCCCTAATCATTTCATCATTATAATTCAGGAACATGGGTGTTCAAACCCTTAGATCATCAAAACACTTGTTACCAAGTAACATATTGATGATATGATGGCAATGCAGGTATTTCTCATGGCTCATACAGCCTATCAATATCATATGTTACCTCTTACTAGGCAATCATAGCATGTCATTATTTTCAAAGCTTATAAAGTGCTTTCAATGAATATGACATCATAACCCTTACCTGGCTATGATCATTTCTTGATAAAGACCTGCATGACTAACACAATTGATAATATACACATTATATCTATATCAGCATAATCCAATTTATTTCCAATTCAAGTATAGAATACCACAGCCGTGTTACATCACCACGGCTGGTTTCTAGGGTTAGGGTTTCTCTATTCAATTCAGTTAGGGTTATTCAACCCCTTTGACTTACAAAGGCATAATGATTACTCATGTCATAATTTAAATACAGAGTTTCATGCTTAGAAGCATAACCCAAATTAGGGTTTATTGTTCACACCATGACATTTTCCTAGATTAGGGTTTACTATTCATTTTTCATCACATTACCCTCGATTAGGGTTTACTATTCACATTATAAAGAATTAAGATCATACTATCATCATGTATGAGGATTAATTCCAATAATGCCCTCAAATTAGGTTAAGATTCATTAACCATCATAATTAGGGTTTTCATGATCTCATTATGATGGATCATACCCTAATTAGATATATTCATACATATTGGAGGTTTATTACTTGATTCTCATTCATATAAAGAATCTTCTCCCTCCTCTTTCTATAAGATGATGTTTACATTATCCTTGATTGGATTAAGTCCAAATAAACATTTACATTATGGGTTATGTCATTACTATAGTGATCATTAAGGTTCACTTGTTCAAAGAGTATTAGTCACTCTATCCCATCAAGGGTACTTTTGTAATGTTCACCATTGATTATAACATACATTAATCAACTAATTACTTGGTCCCTTAATCACTTTAGGTATCTTTGAGGTTTAGGTTAATCATCTACCAAACCATCTTGACCACTAAGGCATCAAATGTTCTTGACCTTTTTAGACCTCAAACGGTCTTGGGCAGACCTTGAAACCGTTTGGTGTTGTTGACCATTTGGTCTAGTTTGACTTTTGTAACCGTTTGGTAAAGTGCACACACTCAAGACCGTTTGGTCATGAAGACCGTTTGGTCAAGTTGACTTTGAAACCGCATGGACATAATCATTCTTGAAACTGCATGAGCATCAAACGGTTTGGGATCGTTTGGTCCCAAACAGTCTTGAGACCGTTTGGTCCAAACTACCTCAAAACCGCATGGACCAAAAAGTATCTCAATCACTTCAATTGAGTTAGGGTTTCCAATGTTGAACCCCTCAATCGATGATGCAATTGCTAGCCACTCATCAATTGAGTCAATTAGGTCAACCCTCAACTGATTTGACACTTAATTGACCCTCAATTGATCATGCAATTAGGGCTTGGATCAATTGGGTTAGGGTTTGGAATTGATCACTAGGTCAATAATTAATTGCACTTCAACTTATTGCCTTTCAATCTTCAACCACTTAACCATAGTCAACCCTAGACCTCCAAATGGTCTTGGGTGACCCCCAAACGGTCTTGGGATCATTTTGACATCCTCCAAACAGTCTTGAGACCGTTTGCCCATTATGTCATCAAAAACCAAGTCATTCTCTTAAGGGTTGAACCCTAGATTTGGTCACCAAATCAGCACTTAATTGCTCAACAACTTGATATCATTGGACCCTCAAATGGTCAACCCTACCAAACCCTAGACCTCCAAACGGTATTGGGTGATCACCAAACAGTCTTGAGACCGTTTGGGTGATCTCAAAACGGTTTGGAAACTGTTTGGGCCACTCAACCCAAACTTCAACTCAATTCAATTATTGAAATCAGCAATTAACCCGATTAGGGTTTAGGTGGTTGATTTGCCTTAAAATGGTGATTTACTTGGAAGTACTTAATGATTTTTGGTAGGTAATTAGTCCACATTATTTACAACAGACATCCAAATGGTCAACGCATCCAAACGGTCTTGGACCGTTTGCTTCTATGCGGTCTAGTGAAACTGTTTGCATTCAAACAGTTTGGGAAACCGTTTGAGCAAGGTTAGAGACCGTTTGCTAAAGTTACTTTTTGGATAAACATTGGTTTTAATGTCATCATCTTCTACCTCAAGAATAGGGGCTGTTCTTCACGGAAACACTTTGCAAGAACCAACAAAGGTGTCTAAAGAAGAAGAATAAGCAACATTTCTGAAAAAGAAGGATGCAAAAGCAAAGCTTAAGGGTTAGAGTTATAAAACCCACCTTTAGATCTGATCTAGAGCTCCAAGCTTCGTATCTTTAATGGTGGATGAAGCTCCAGTGGTTTCCCAAGGTCCATTCTTCAAGTTTTGGATGGAGAAGATGGCTAGAAAGAAGAATTGTGTGAAAAACACCAATAAACCAACCTTGTTTTAGGGTTTCCACCAAGAATTCGAGGTAGATGGTGATCCATACTTACCAAACCAACTCGGTCATCCTTCCTCTGCTCCATGGATCCTTCTTGGTTGGTCAAGGCAAGAAGATGAGGAAGAGAACTAAGGGAAATGATCCCTTGCTTTGTTGTTAAGGATGCTTTATATATTTATGGGTATTTTCAAGGAAAATGAAAAGAAGAGGGTTATATCCTTTTATTTCCCAACTAAAAACTACTAAATCTCCCTCCATTCTTATGGCCACGTTTTCACCTTCTATCCACATGCAAAACTCCTTACTTAACCAAGTTTTTAAAGGAAAACATTATAACAAGTTGTATATATACAAGGCAATTTGTTTAAATCTTGATTATTATAATATCAAGATTATCTTTCCTTCTTAATCATTCAAATGAGGTGCCCCTCTCATTTCTTTGCTCTAAGTGATGCCAAAAAACATGAGAGACACTCTAGAGGGTATATTTTACATGTTGGACCCTAGGTTTTGGGTAAATTGCACTTTACACTAAAACTAGGTTTTAAGGCACAAGGATTGCTCTACAAGGTGTATCTTGGTGCTCAAGCTTGGGGAATCCATTCCACCACATCATATTCATTCTTATGATGTCTCATTATCAGAGGAACATCTTAACATGTGCAATTTGCAAGTTAACCCCTCTAATTGGGTAATCTGCACTTTAGTCCAAAATTTACAAAACACTGTTGCAACATTGTTCAAAAAGGACTGAAATAGAAATATAAGTTCCTCAAGATTCTTAATTACATTTCCAAAGATAAACACAAGCATATAATCACATATTTTAGCAAAACACCTAGGGTTAGTTCATAACCCAGGTCAGGGATGTTACAAATTATCCACCCCTTACAAGGATTTCGTCCCCGAAATCAACAAAACATATTAAGAGAAAAGAGAAGGGTATTTCCTTCTCATCTCTTCCTCTAGTTCCCACGTGGCCTCTTCAATACCACGGTGATTCCAGAGGACTTTCACAAGACTTATATCTTTCTTTTTTAGCTTTTTAATTCTTTTATCAAGGATTGACATGGGTCCTTCCTCATAAGATACATCATTATTCAATTCTACTTCCATAGGTTGCAGAACTGATTCTGTATCAGGGTGAAATTTCCTAAGCATGGAAATGTGGAACACAGGGTGTAACCTTTGTAACTCTGGTGGTAACTCTAGCTTATAAAATACCTTCCCAATCTGTTCAATGATTGGATAAGGTCCCATAAACATAGGAGCTAACTTTCCTTTCCTTCCAAATCTCAGAACTCCTTTCCAAGGTGAGACCTTGAGGTACACTCTATCTCCAACCAGGAATTCTAAAGGTCTATGACACTTATCGGCATAAGATTTTTGCCTATCCAGTGCAGTCTTTATCTGTTGTTATATTACTTTAATCTTCTCGGTGGTCTGCTGCACAAGATCAGGACCTAAAAGTTGATATTCACCAGTTTCATACCAACATAGGGGTGATCTACAACGTCTACCATACAAAGCTTCATAAGGTTCCATGTCAATGCTATGTTGATAGCTATTGTTGTAGGAAAAATCTATCAAGCTTAGGTGCAGATCGCAACTCCCTGTAAACTGAAGAACACATGCTCTAAGCAAGTCTTCTAAAGTCTGTATAGTCCTTTCCGACTGTCCATCAGTCTGAGGATGAAAGGTTGTACTAAACCTTAACTGTGTGCCTAAAGCTTTATGAAGTCGCTCCCAAAAATGACTCATAAACTGGGGACCTCTATCAGAAACAATGGTGACTAGGACTCCATGCAGCCGCACTATCTCATCGACATATAATTGTGCTAGCTTCTCAGTAGAATAGGTTGTTTTGACAGGTAAGAAATGTGTTGTCTTTGTCAACCTATCAACTATTACCCAGATGGAATCATGTCCTTTAGCTGTCCTGGGTAGACCAACCACAAAGTCCATGGTTAAATGATCCCACTTCCACTGTGGTATGGGCAAAGGTTGCATTGTTCATGCAGGCTTTTGGTGTTCAGCTTTAAATTGCTGACACACAGGACACCGCATAACAAACTCAGCAATGTCTTTCTTCAAACCAGGCCACCAATACATATCTTTCAAATTTCGATACATCTTGGTGCTTCCTGGATCCATAGCATACATTGAAGAATGAACTTCTTCCAGGACTAACTTTCTTAAGTTATCCACATCATGCACTATCATCCTACCATGATAACAGGCTACTTGATCATCAGAATCATGGAAACCTTCTCGTTTCTCATTACCGTACTCTGATCTAATTTGCTGAACTACAACATCAACTTGTTGTGCCTCCTTAATCTACTCTTTCATAGTAGGTTATATATGCATCTCAGCTAACAACTCGGCTAACAATGATACTTTTAACTGTATATTGTCTCACCTTACGGAGATAAGCATATCCCTCCTAGAGCATACAAAGGAATTCAGTTGTGCTCTATCTAAGGTTGGTGTTGCTGATTTCCTACTCAAAGCATATGCAACCACATTGGCCTTCCCTAGATGATAATCAATCGTATAATCGTAGTCCTTGATTAACTCCATCCAGAGGCGTTGACTCATATTAAGCTCATGTTGAGAAAAGATATACTTAAGGTTCTTATGGTCTGTAAAATCTGGAATGTCTCTCCATACAGATAATGTCTCCAGATTTTCAAGGCATGAACTATAGAAGCTAGTTCTAGATCGTGTGTCGGATAATTCTCCTCATGTTTCTTAAGCTGTCGGGAAGCAAAAGAAATCACTTGTTTATCCTGCATTAACACACATCCAAGTCCATTCTTAGAAGCATCACAGAAAACTATATATCATTTCCCTTTCTCATGTAATACAAGCACATGTGCACTTGTCAATCTTTCCTTCAACAACTGAAAAGATTGTTTACACTTATCACTCCAGGAGAAAGGAACATCCTTCCTGGTCAGCTTAGTCAGGGGTAAAGCTATAGAGCTAAAGTTCTTAATGAACCTTCGGTAATAGCCTGCCAATCCTAAGAAACTACAGATCTCCGTCGGTGTCTTCGGCTGCTCCCATTACAGGACAGATTCTACCTTTGTAGGGTCAACATGTATACCTGAAACTGATATCACGTGTCCAAGAAAAGAAACCTCTGGTAACCAAAACTCTCACTTGCTAAACTTAGCATATAGCTTATGTTCTCTTAGCAAAGTTAGAGTCTGACGAAGATGTTGTTCATATTGCCGAGCATCTCTACTATAGATCAGGATGTCATCTATGAAGACAACAACACATTGATCCAGAAAAGGCCAGAAGATTCTATTCATGAGTTCCATAAATGCAGCTGGTGCATTAGTTAGTCCAAACCACATAACTGTGAACTCATAATGACCATACCTTGTCCTGAAGGCAGACTTAGGTATGTCACCATCCTTAATACGCAGCTGATGATATCCCGACCTCAAGTCTATCTTTGAGAAGATGGTTGCACCACACAACTGGTCGAAAATATCATTAATCCTCGGCAAAGGATACTTATTCTTTATTTGTTACTTTATTTAACTGTCTATAGTCAATGCACAACCGCATTGACCCATCTTTCTTCTTAACAAAGAGGATCGGAGTACCCCAAGGCGAAGTACTCGGTCAGATGAAGCCCTTCTCGAGCAACTCTTGTAGCTGTTTCTTGAGTTCTGCCATCCTATACGGTGTTTGTGCTATAGGTTGCATGTCTGGGATTAAATTGATTTCAAAATCAATTTCCTGATGCGGTGGCACACCTGGAAGTTCTTCAGGAAATACATCTTCAAATTCCCTAACTATAGGAACTTCTGCAGGGTTAGGACTATCCATGGTAGTATCTACCACATGGGCTAAGAATGCATAACATCCTTGCCTCATCAGCTTTTCAGCAACCATAGCTGACACAAGACAGGTGGGTAGAATCTTTCTTTCTCCTTGAAAGATCCATGTGTCACTATCATCAACGAACACAGCTTGCTTGGACTCACAATCCAAGACAACCTTATACCTTTCTAAGGTATCCATCCCTAGGATTATATCAAATCAATGCATCTCAAGTGGTATAAGATCTACTTGAATACGATGTTCAGAAAAGAAGAGGATGCAGGGAGAACATACCTCCTGCAACACAGCATACCCCATCAACGGAGTTTCTAGCAACAAACTATCTGTCCTATGACTTGTAGTCAAGTTGCAGTCAAGAATCACTCTTTGAGTGATAAAGGAGTGTGTAGCACCCGGGTCAATTAAAAAAGATACAACACAAGATGTAGACATATCAGAATATAACAATTCCATCTGACCTGCCACAACCTGAGGGTTGATCACTGCATCAGGTGGATTCATCGCATAAAATCTTGTCGTCGCCTGTGGTTGATTCGGTGCTCATTGACTAGGTGTCGATGATCCATCTTGGGATGCTTGTCCACGTCCTCTAGCTCCTCCTGGAAACTGTCTCTTTTGAGATCCTTGTTGATTCTGCCTCTAAGGTTGAGTCACACTCACTTCTCTGGCTCTACAATCCTTCATCAGATGTCCCATCTTACCACATATGTAATAGCTTATGTTCATTTGTTGTGGTCTGGGTGGTCCTGTAACTGACATAGATGTTGGACTGCGAGCTCCTTCTAGTGGTAGGCTTCGTCCTCTACCCCTATTTGACATCCACTACGTCTGGGTACTGAATCTAGGTGGTGGTGTAGGCACAGAAAACCTAGGTTTCTTGAAATCTTTAGATGAAGATCCTTGGAACTAGGGATACATCCTCTTGTTCTAGGTCTATCTCTTCTCTGCCACAGACCTCTCTACCCTTTTGATAGATTCCACAAAAGTAGCAAACCTTTCCCTATTCTCCAGAGCTGACACATGAGTAGTCAACTCAGCGTTTAACCCTTTCTCAAAATGCCTAATCCTTTCTTCATCTGTGGTCTCCATGTGCGGATAGAACCGTAAAAGCTCCATGAACTTAGCTTCGTACTCTCTAATGTTCATTTGACCTTGTCTTAACCTCTCAAATTGAGAGATTTTCTCGTCCAGAAATGTCTTAGGGAAGTATCTATTGATAAATTCCCGTCAAAAAACTTCCCATGCAACCTCCACACCTGGTCTTTTCTGTTCTTCCATGGTCCACCAATGACCATCACTCCCCTTAAGAAGATATACAGCATGTCTAACTTTCTCAGATCTGGGATGTTCAGGATTCTAAAGGCCTTCTCTAGTTCAGTTAACCACAAGTCGGCATCTGCTGGGTCAGCTGTTCCAGCATACTCTGTGGCTCCAACTCGGCAAATTCGTTCAAATGTCTTGCCGACTCCTTGTCCTTTTAGATGGGTAGGTGCCCTAGGTGTAGGTATAGGCATCCTATCAGTCATATGTGTCATGGCAGTCATAAACTGCCCAAACATGGCTTGGACAGTTGGGTTCCCCATGTCAGTTGGATTGAACTGGGGTGGTTCAGGCACAGGTTCTTCTCTATCTGGGTCTCTTGCACCTCTTCCGGGTGCAGCATCACTACTCTCTGCAACGTGTTCCTCGTGTGGTCCAGACATCCTTAGTTTTATCTTCTTCTCCTAAATGAGCAGAAGACACTATCAGACATACTAGAAGACACTAGAACGGACTCAACATCCTAAGTCCTATGTATCTGTAGACTCGGAGAACCTAGAGCTCTGATACCACTAAATTGTGACGACACTTCTCGGGAAAATGAGATCAACGAATGCGGAAGCGATTAACTAGAAGCGGAATTATTGAAAATCACTAAAAATTAAAACTTTTTGTAAAGAGATCTATTAACGATAAAACTCTTTCATAAAGAAACATGTTAAGTTATTTACAACCTGATCCATCTTTACATCTTTGTAATATCACATCTCAAGGATTACAAACGTCAACTACCTTGTTAACTGTACAAGGCAAGATACAAAAATCTCAAGGCATTACGCCAAAATCTCAGATCTATGTTAAACATTTACTGACTCCTAGGACCTGAGAGTATAGAGAAGACACATGGGATATTCTACCTACAAGACTCGACAGACAGTGTCTCCACCTGAGGATCACTGTTGTCCCTGATGTTGCTGCTGCTGCTGTTGTTGCTCACCCACTGATGGGTTCCTTCGTCCTCGGCGTCTACCTAAAAAGTTGAATCCCACGGGGGTGAGACAATTAAATAATTGTCCCAGCGAGAGTTATAACTCTCCGCCAGAAGCATTGTTATTGCAATAATGGAATAACATTAAGTAGTGGAACTATAAACATTCAATAGCAGGTAAAACATTGTATAAGCTAAATAGAACCGTATTTCATAAGCAATCATTTCAATTATAATTTGATTGGATGACAAGACATATATCAATAAGGAATATAAAGAACATGTATACTAGTTATTCAACTAGAGTACTATAAATAATGTAACATCAATCATTGTTTCTCATAGTTCAACCTAAGCAGTTATGCTATACGGATGATTACATCTTTCAAACATATTTATGCCCTGAGGAGATGAGTTACACCTCTCATACTCCAACCGACCATTATGAAATCACAATCGGTGCCATACATAGGTCATCAGAAGAGCTGGATTCCTATGACCTCATCCTCCTCAGTCAGTATGAGGAACAACATGCAGGACAACTTGTGTCTCTACCATAATAGCTTTCCAGGGTATTCTGGCAACTTCGCTATTAGAGTTACAGTGGCGTATTGTACTCTCTTCGCCATCGAAGGACTTCTTGTTTATCTCACATCGATGTAGCATTAACAACATCATCGGAAGATTAGTGATACATCATCCCGGCATAAACATATAATGAAGGAATGAGAGATTAAATGTACACCTCACATCAATTCCCACATTAGGACGTAAGGATATTCACGTCCATAACCCCCACATACTCAAAAGTATGCTCTCTAGGAGTTCCCCTAGGAAAACTTGTTTCACCATCATTAAACTTATGACAATGATGGATCTATGGTCAGGGCTCTACATGATATCATTATACTTGGTTATTTAAGTACATTATAGCATTCTTTTAGCATCAGGCATGTTTTCAAACATAAACCAACAAGACAATTGCTATAAAGAAAGAATACTATTTGTATCAAGTTCATTTCTCATCCAGTTATCATTGGGATATCAATCCCTAATCATTTCATCATTATAATTCAGGAACATGGGTGTTTAAACCCTTAGATCATCAAAACACTTGTTACCAAGTAACATATTGATGATTTGATGGCAATGCAGGTATTTCTCATGGCTCATACAGCCTATCAATCTCATATGTTACCTCTTACTAGGCAATCATAGCATGTCATTATTTTCAAAGCTTATAAAGTGCTTTCAATGAATATGACATCATAACCCTTACCTGGCTATGATCATTTCTTGATAAAGACCTTCATGACTAACACAATTGATAATATACACATTATATGTATATCAGTATAATCTAATTTATTTCCAATTCAAGTATAGAATACCAAGGCTGTGTTACATCACCACTGCTGGTTTCTAGGGTTAGGGTTTCTCTATTCAATTCAGTTAGGGTTATTCAACCCCTTTGACTTACAAAGGCATAATGATTACTCATGTCATAATTCAAATACAGAGTTTCATGCTTAGAAGCATAACCCAAATTAGGGTTTACTGTTCACACCATGACATTTTCCTAGATTAGGGTTTACTATTCATTTTTCATCGCATTACCCTAGATTAGGGTTTACTATTCACATTATAAAGAATTAAGATCATACTATCATCATGTATGAGGATTAGTTCCAATAATGCCCTCAAATTAGGTTAAGATTCATTAACCATCATAATTAGGGTTTTCATGATCTCATTATGATGGATCATACCCTAATTAGATATATTCATACATACTGGAGGTTTATTACTTGATTCTCATTCATATAAAGAATCTTCTCCCTCCTCTTTCTATAAGATGATGTTTACATCATCCTTGATTGGATTAAGTCCAAATCAACATTAACATCATGGGTTATGTCATTACTATAGTGATCATTAAGGTTCACTTGTTCAAAGAGTATTAGTCACTCTATCCCATCAAGAGTACTTTTGTAATGTTCACCATTGATTATAACATACATTAATCAACTAATTACTTGGTATGTTAATCACTTTAGGTATCTTTGAGGTTTAGGTTAATCATCTACTAAACCATCTTGACCACTAAGGCATCAAACGTTCTTGACCTTTTTAGACCTCAAACGGTCTTGTACACAAACCCCCAAACAGTCTTGGACAGACCTTGAAACCATTTGGTCTAGTTTGACTTTTGAAACCGTTTGGTAAAGTGCACACACTCAAGACCGTTTGGTCATGAAGACCGTTTGGTCAAGTTGACTTTGAAACCGCATGGACACAATCGTTCTTGAAACCGCATGAGCATCAAATGGTTTGGGATCGTTTGGTCCCAAACGGTCTTGATACCATTTGGGCTCAAACGGTTTTGAGTCCGTTTGGTCCAAACTACCTCAAAACCGCATGGACCAAAAAGTATCTCAATCACTTCAATTGAGTTAGGGTTTCTAATGTTGAACCCCTCAATTGATCATGCAATTGCTAGTCACTCATCAATTGAGTCAATTAGGTCAACCCTCAACTGATTTGACACTTAATTGACCCTCAATTGATCATGCAATTAGGGCTTGGATCAATTGGATTAGGGTTTGGAATCGATCACTAGGTCAATAATTAATTGCACTTCAACTTATTGCCTTTCAATCTTCAACCACTTAACCATAGTCAACCCTAGACCTCCAAACGGTCTTGGGTGACCCCCAAACGGTCTTGGGATAATTTGGACATCCTCCAAACGTTCTTGAGACTGTTTGCCCATTATGTCATCAAAAACCAAGTCATTCTCTTAAGGGTTGAACCCTAGATTTGGTCACCAAATCAGCACTTAATTGCTCAACAACTTGATATCATTGGACCCTCAAATGGTCAACCCTACTAAAACCTAGACCTCCAAACGTTCTTGGGTGATCACCAAATGGTCTTGAGACCGTTTGGGTGATCACCAAACAGTTTTGAAACCGTTTGGGCCACTCAACCCAAACCTCAACTCAATTCAATTATTGAAATCAGCAATTAACCCGATTAGGATTTAGGTGGTTGATGTGCCTTCAAATGGTGATTTACTTGGAATTACTTAATGATTTTTGGTAGGTAATTAGTCCACATTATTTACAATAGACCTCCAAATGGTCAACGCCTGGTCAACGCATCCAAACGGTCTTGGACCATTTGCTTCTATGCGGTCTAGTGAAACCGTTTGCATTCAAACTGTTTGGGAAACCGTTTGAGCAAGGTTAGAGACCGTTTGCTAAAGTTACTTTTTGGATAAACATTGGTTTTAACGTCATCATCTTCTACCTCAAGAACAGAGGTTGTTCTTCATGGAAACACTTTGCAAGAGCCAACAAAGGTGTCTAAAGAAGAAGAATAAGCAACGTTTCTAAGAAAGAAGGATGCAAAAGCAAAGCTTAAGGGTTAGAGTTATAAAACCCGCCTTTAGATCTGATCTAGAGCTCCAAGCTTCGTAGATTTAATGGTGGATGAAGATCCAGTGGTTTGCCAAGGTCCGTTCTTCAAGTTTTGGATGGAGAAGATGGCTAGAAATAAGAATTGTGTGAAAAACACCAATAAACCAACCTTGTTTTAGGGTTTCCACCAAGAATTTGAGGTAGATGGTGATCCATACTTACCAAACCAACTTGGTCGTCCTTCCTCTACTCCAGGGATCCTTCTTGGTCGGCCAAGGCAAGAAGATGAGGAAGAGAACTAAGGGAAACGATCCCTTGCTTTGTTGTTAAGGATGCTTTATATATTTATGGGTATTTTCAAGGAAAATGAAAAGAAGAGGGTTATCTCCTTTTATTTCCCAACTAAAAACCACTAAATCTCCCTCCATTCTTATGGACACGTTTTCACCTTCTATCCACATGCAAAACTCCTTACTTAACCAAGTTAACAAGTTGTATATATACAAGGCAATTTGTTTAAATCTTGATTATTATAATATCAAGATTATTTTTCCTTCTTAATCATTCAAATGAGGTGCCCCTCTCATTTTGTTTGCTCTAATTGACGCCAAGAAACATGATAGACACTCTAGAGGGTATATTTTACATGTTGGACCCTAGGTTTTGGGTAAATTGCACTTTACACTAAAACTAGGTTTTCAGGCACAAGGATTGCTCTACAAGCTGTATCTTGGTGCTCAAGCTTGGGGAATCCATTCCACCACATAATATTCATTCTTATGATGTCTCATTATCATAGGAACATCTTAACATGTGCAATTTGCAAGTTAACCCCTATAATTGGGTAATCTACACTTTAGTCCAAAATTTACAAAACACTGTTGCAACATTGTTCAAAAAAGACTGAAATAGAAATATAAGTTCCTCAAGAATCTTAATTACATTTACAAAGATAAACACAAGCATATAATCACATATTTTAGCAAAACACCTAGGGTTAGTTCATAACCCAGGTCAGGGATGTTACAAATAGAGTACTCCATGGTTGTATTAGTTATTCAAGGACTATTCATACCCAATTACCATCATTTAGTTATATTAAAGCTAGCTATAACAAGCTATACCTTATTAGGGTTACATATCAACACAATATGTTTATCAACCCTTATATTCATATGAATGAATAGCTAAGACTAACTTATTAAGGGTTTTCCTCCATTTGTTCCATCATCATTCAACCCATATCACTATACCACAATGCCATCCAGAACCATTGGATGATTAAAAGGCAAGACTATTGGTTGTTTACATAAGTAAACATCTTGGATAAACCACCTACGAAGTCCTTGATTTGTTCTCTAGAAAGAGTCACCATCTAACCCTAGACATCCCTTGATTATCAACACAAAAAGTTCTATTGAAAGTAGGGTAAAACCCACAATCAATTGTTCATTTTGAACAAGCCATCCATTGCCAATAAGTAAAATCCTTAAGTTGATCATACAAAGGAAATCATCTAAATCTCATTATTAGGACCAACATATTACATAATCCATAATTCCACTTTATTGGAGGAATAAACATTATATCTTGACCATTGGATCAGGTTCATATATCAAAACCATCAATTACAGTATATGTTCGACCATTGCATCAAGACCTGAGAAACCATTGGTCTAAGAATTAATTGATGCTAAAACTATATAATTAACTCACCATAAATTGTAGAGACCTGATCCACCCTCATTAGTGATCATTAAATCACTATAGGTTGTTAGATCAACACTATATTCCTTAATCAACATCAAATATCAAGCTAATGTCAACATTGATTGATAACATCAGTAGGGTATTTAATGGTTGATCATTAAACTTCTAATTGGTCCAAAACCTGACCTAAGGGGTGAACATAGGTTGTAAAAACAACCTGATCCAAGTCACATTATACCTTAGTGGTAACACACACATGATCACAGATTCATATATAACTGAAATTAGAACAGGGAACATTATAAAAATTGAAATCTAAGTCAAGCATAGCTTTTTAGTGCATGAATCATCATTTTCAAGCAAGAACATGACCTAGAAAGTTTATGGTAAGCAATAAATGTGGAGCAAGTTATAAATCTTGCCTCTAATGTGAAGATGAAACCCCGCACAGAAGAAATCTCGAGTAGGTAGGGTAGAAAATCCAAGAGTAAGCTAGGAATTCGTCCATCTAGCACCTTTCTTCATTAAATGAATAAATCCTAAACATAAGGAGCAAGAAAGGTAGGTTTTTAGAGCTTTAGAACAATTTCTACCATGTAACTGCCTGGGTTTATACCAAAACCATAACGTTATTGGTCGTGTATTACTAATTTATCCGATGAACCATGTAAATTCACTGGTCCAATCCACATTGATCAGATGCTAAACTAGATCATTTCAAAGTGTAAAGAAGTGATTTATGAAATAAAAAATCGAGCGACGTCAAATACCGCACAACGCCTGATAATTGTTGTTATCAACGAAAAATGCACAATTAATCAAAAATTTCCGAACACCAGAGTTAAATCATGATAGGTGAGTGAAACCCTACTCACAGTGGTTCGGGATGTCGGGATTCGTCTGGAAATGCGTCTAGAGACCAATTTCCAGGCATACGCAAGTCATCTTAAACTTTAAAATGGCCTGGGTCTGGACCTATTGCAATGGAATAGTACATCTCTTCACGTATAGGCTAGACACAAGCTCAGCTAGGAGCTAAATCAAAAATGGGGGCTGCGGATTTGTACCTAGGCTTCAGGGTCAGACTCAAGGCGATCGATTCGAAGTGTCTCCCACACCAAACGGGCTCCTTGCATGCTCCTTGCTGGGAACACGGCAGTAGCTACGGCTGGTCGACATAGCACCTGTAAGGGGGCACCACCCTAGCTTGGTCAGGCACATATGGAGCAAGGTAGGAGATGAGGAGGTGGTGGAGGAGCAAGGCATCGCTGAATCGGCCCTTCCTGAGCCCTAAATGGCTGCCATCCCGCGTTGTTTCTCACCTATTGGTCAACCTGCTGCTGGCCGCGGCTCTACTCTGTAGGTCGGGCGCTACTAGGGCGGGCAAAGGAAAAAGGAAGGAGGAGGGTGAACGGAGGTGGAGAGTTGTTAGAGATGAGCTACCAAGCCCAAACGTCTGCCCCCACCTCTGCCCTAGCTGCTGGTCGAGCAGGGCACTGTGTGCCGCTACCATCGGTTCCCTGTTCTATCGGGGAATCATTTGGGAAGGAAGAAGATAAGTGACAAAGTAGCCGACCCACTAAAGGGGTATATTACTGGGAAAATTGCAAAGCCAAACCCTGGTTCTTAAGAATGCTATAACTTTCACCTCAGATGTCCGATTGAGGTGATTATTTTTGCAAAACTTCAAGCACGAGGTCCTCTACACACCCAAAGTAAAAATCATGCTAATTATCTTGTTTCAACTAATCGAAACACTAATCGCATCTTGGCACTTATATAACTTAATGATTAACACTACAATTATAATCAATTACCTCAGGTGATTCAATCTCAACTATTGATTCACATCTTAACTTGTCTTGATTTTCCATGATGTTTAACAAGATACTTAGCACTAATCAAGGTTAGATTAGGGTTTTAAACATTCAATTATGATAATTAAGCTCATTCAACTCATTAAATGAGTTTAGGGGCCTCACAATATCGCTCAACACAAGATCTGCTTACCATACTCATATCGGTCAAGGGAACAAGTCACTATATCGCCCAAGGTAGGATCTACAAGATTACTCAACATCCTACTGGGAAGAACCATAACGTGCAATGCCTAAACAACATCCCTGTCACCCAACAACATATTGGGCTAGGATCCATATTGGGTAAGGCATCCTCCAACAAGGTGTCGGGCAGCACCATCCAAGAGGATGTCATGCAAGGCACCAACATGCCATGACACCCAACACAGACTACCTAACACCCAAGGGGACCAACACAATAGCTAACACCCTTCCCAGTTTATCACTCCTAATGGGTTACCTCTCAATAGGTTGATAACGCCTAGAGACAACGGTTAACGTGGCGTCCTCATCAAGTCGATAACGACCATTAGGCATATCGGCCAGCCCATCATATTGGGTAGCAAGACATCTTGAGTTGTCAAAGGTATCAGGTTGGTCATCTTTAACCTCAAGACTGTTGCCAAGAAACCCTAAAAGGTCAAGAGAGTTGTCTCACCTCTCAACAACCAAGTGAGAGGGGTTTTGCACAACTTCCATCACACATCGGGCAGCAAGGTGGGTCATAACCATATCGGCCAACCTTCCAACCCCAACTAGGTCAAGACCGACCAAAGTCTCACCTCTCAAGTCCATGGTAAGAGAGGGGTATTGCCCAAGCAACTAGAGCATAGACTCACCTCTCAACAACTAAGGAAGAGTGGGGTTTTTCCTATACCACTAGAGCTCAAGCTCACCTCTCAAAATCAAAGGGAGAGAAAGGGATTTTTCTCCAAAGAACCCTAATCTAAAGGTTCGGCCAACAAGGTCTAAGAACACATCTAAGCAACATAACCATGTCATCATACCCCACAATGTCAAGGCACATACTAGAGCAAGGATATCACTAACAAGATAAGCATGGCAGATTAAGATAACATAGTAATGCAACATGTAAAAGAGGTAGTATAGTTAGGGTTAGGAGTTATGTAACCCGCCTCAAGCACACTCCTCAAGCTCTAAAGCTCCAAGCTCCAAGGTACCACCTTCGGCCACCTTAAGAAGAGAAGAGCAAATCATAACCATCATGGCCAAAAAGAAAGAGAGAAGAAGAGGAAGGTGCCAAGGATAGGAAGAGATACTCACCACAAGAGAAGGAAAGGAGCAAGGGACACTCTAGGGTTTCGGCCACCACTAGAGGAAGAAGAATACTAGGGCTATGTCGCCCTCCAAGCTTCATTAAGGAGAGGGTATAGGCCAAGACACCAACTGTATCGACCACCACTCCCTTCTTCTCTTCTCCTAAATCAACCACTAAGGGAAAGGAAGAAACTAAGGGAACTAAAGGAGCTGCTAGCAAGCAAGAAGGGTCGTATATATACAAGGGGGGTCAAGTGGGCATCCACTAGAGGGTTGCTACACATGTTCTTGCCCTGACCACCACTTGTCCAAGCTATGCCACCTTGATAGAAAAAAGCACCAAGTGTCACTAAGGGTGACACAAATGAAGCTAGGTCAAGAAGGGTGTGTATCGCCCAACATGGTGCCATGGCCGATACACCACTGCCCGACACACCACTTGGCCGACACACCCTGCCCGACACACCTCTTGGCCAAAACACCCTACCCGACACGTCAAGCAAGGAGGTGGAACCAAGCTCAAACTAGGCCCAAGAGAGCCCAACAACAAGCCCAAGCTTCACAATCTTAAACGGGGCCCAAAAACAACTCAAGCAAGGCGCCCAACTCATCCTCTCAACCCTAGAGGATGTAAGGAGAGAGAAAGATATCTCTTAAGGTGAAAAACTTGCACACCAACCCTAGAACTTGGGTAAATTGCAAGTTGCACCTCAACCTCTCAACAAAGCACAAACAAACCCTAATTACAACTCAGGTGATTAGGCAAGCCTCTAAGCATAGGGTTTAGGCAAAGCAAATAGGGTAAGCCCAAAATGGAGGTCAGGGTCCTTACATCAACTCTCAACCACAAGATCACTTCAAGAAGAATAAGAAGAAGAAGAAGAAGAAGAAGACAAGGTCAAATATAGCTCAAGAAAATAGGGTAAGAAGCCCTAGGCCAAACCAAAAGAAGAAAGAAGAAAGAGAAGAAAACTTCCTCACACTTGGGTGCCACCTTGCCAAAAACATGGTCTCCGACCCTTGTGATGAGGAGTTTTCTCTCAAGATGGCCATAAAAGATAGTCCACAATCTAAGGACAAGAAAGGAAAAGAAGGAAAGTAAAATATCCATGACAACTTTATCAAGGAAAGTCATATACTTACCAAGGAAGAAGATGATCCAAAAATCACCACAAGCATCAAGGGAAGGTTGATCGGCCACCAAATCAACTAGATCAGCACTCCTTAGCTCCACAAATTATCAAGGTAACCACAAGAGAGTAGGAAAGAAAGAGGTCTAAAAAATATGCATGTTTGAAGAGGAGAGGGGTTATATACATGAAGGAGGAAGGAAGTAAGGAGGGGTGAGGTGTCAACACATAAAGGCACCAAAGGGACACTTGTCTACAAAAGAAACCAACATGAAACCACTATATGCATGCATGTACGAGATTGTGATACAAAAAATGTTGGGTATCGACCTCTTAAGATCACCAAAACATTGGTCTCGATCGAGACACATCAAGATGTCGAGACAACACCAAAACAACTTGTCTAGGTTGAGACAAAAAGGTCACCAAAACACACAAGGTTGAGACACACCACAAGGAGACAACCCACCTCGACCAAACCACTCCAAGACCATCATGGTCGAGACAAAACCATCTAGAGGGTGTTTTTTGGTTGAGACACTTACAAGGCACCCATCAAGGTCGAGAAAAAGGTCGCGACACTCAACCATGGTCAACATGGTCGACACCAAACCAAACCCTAGAACACTTCTAGAGATGTCACCACTCATCCAAGGCCCAACCAAGGTGCCCCAAAGCATAACACTCTCTCTCTGATGATGATAAATCACTAAGGGAACGCTCAACATGTGACAAATTGTAAGATGACCCTTCAACTTGGGCAAATTGTAATTTGACCCAAAACAAGCACATAAAGCACAAACATTATCCAAACAAACTCAAATTGGAAACTTGAGCTCTCCATAAGCTCTAAAAGAATATCAAAGGATTATAATAAGGTTATAAACATATTATTTAAGCAAAACAATCATACTAAAGCACTAATCTAGGTCAAGGGCCTTACAACCATAAACCCTAACAAGGATTTCACCCCTGAAATCCCATGCAAAAAGGGACATGTACTTATTACGAACCTCTTCCTCAAGCTATCATGTGGCTTACTCTATGCCATAGTGATGCCACATGTCCTAAATCAAAGGGATATCCTTCTTCTTCAATTTCTTGATTCTCCTATACATGATCAACACATGAACTACCATACATGACACATCCTTATCTATCTCTGTCTCCTCTGGCCATATAGTCAACTCGTGTCTGGGTGACACTTCCTCAACATAGAAACATGGAACACTGAACGCAAAATAGGTAGCTCAGATGAAAAATCCACTTATAGGCCACTCACCAATCTCATACAAATATAACGTAGATCTAAACTATCTCTCAAACAAATTCCCAAGGTCTGTATCATTCTCATAGACTATCCGTCTATCAAGGGCACATGTATCTGGTGTAAGGTTCATGCACATTTCTAGTATCCCATCTTAACCTGCTGATTCACTACACACTTATTTACTACCTCAACTTCTTCATGTTTCAAACATGGCCACTAATGTAGATTCTATAGATTCTGATACATCTTGGTGTTGTTGGGATGCATGGCATACATAGAAGAGCGAGCCTTTTCTAGAACCAACATCTTCAGGTAATCTCCTCTGGAACAATGGTCCTTCTATGGTAACATACTTGTACTATCCTCTGACTCATGGAAGCCGCCACATTCCTATTGTACTACTCTGATATGATAATCTCAATGTTGATTCTACTAGTGACTGTATTAACAGTCCTACTAACAAGGACACCTCCAATTGTTTATAATCAAGGCACAACTTCTTTGATCCTTCTTTCTTCTTCACAAACCAAACAAGAGCATCCAAGGAGATGTGCTCGACTAAACAAAACTCTTGTTCAAGCGGATCTTGCAACTATCTCTTCAACTATTGCATCTCAGTTGGTGTCATCCTATATAATGTATGTACTATAGATTGGGTATTGACAACTAGATTGATCTCAAAAAGTCAAACCCTACAAGAGGTAGAACATCACATCCTCAAATTTCCATACAACCAGCACTCCCTAGATACTAGGACTCCTTGCCTTAGTGTCCATCACATGTGCCAAAATGCTTCATAGCCTTGCCTCATCATCTTCCTTGCCACCATTGTTGATACCAGACATGTCAGGAGGATCTTCCTACCATCGTGGGAGATTCACAGAACATCATCATCCTTAAATGTAGTCATCCTGGATCTACAGTCCAGAACCACCCAGTTCTATCCCAATTGTCCATCTAAGGATCACGTCGATACCGTGCATATAAAGTGGTATATGATTCACTTGAATGCCGCATTCCAAGAAAGAAGGAACACGATGAACACACTTTCGTTGACACCACAACACTGTCCAGGGATTACTAATGAGGGGAAGGGGTTACTAACTCTCTTTCATTATTATACATATTTACAACTTCTTATGTGTCATTTTACATTTTTTATTCTTACCATCAGCATAGGGATTATCAATATTAAAGCATCTCATTACTTCTTCCTAGTTATTTGTTCATTATCCTCGTGTATGTTTTATTATTTTACCATGTCTTCCAACCCATCATCAAGAGGTAGACCATCATATTGCACATTTTCTTCATTAAACAAGGGTTACTTCTCTTTCATCCTTTCATATGAAATGAAGACTTTATTTTAGAATTTCCATACTCACATAGGTTGGTCTGAGGTTAACTCAGATTCCATTTTATTAGTTTATCATTGTTCTCATTTATCACCTCTTCTGATACTTATCTCAGGAATTCCCTTCATCTGAAGTGGATTTTACACCTTGGCTTGCTTTATTAACACAGATTTATCTGTCTTTTGCTTTGCAACCTCTTTGAAATTACAGCTTCAAGGACCTCTCATAGCTTATTTGTGTTCAAGTTTAGGTTTCACTGTGTCGTATCTTTCTCTTATAATTATCAAACGTTTAAGTTTCAATAAGTTACGATGTAGTTCTTTTCTTCTTTAGGGAAAGATGAGGGTATTATTACCATAATTTCTAATTTTTAGGCTCATTAGATTGTTTTAGAATGACTACTTGATCTGAGTAATCAGAAAGTTAACAATCTAAGAGTTCCATACTTACCTTCTCTTCAATAGTTGAATACTTGGCCAAGGCACTCAAGTACTGATATTCGATAGTATGCACCATGATTTATGTCATGTTCTAAAGTTAGACATCATCCTAGTCCTAAGTCCTAGTATCCCTATAGACTCAGTGAACCTAGAGCTCTAATAGCACCAAATTTGACACCCATTGCCACACAAAGCAAGATTACTCAAAACAAGCACGAAATTATCACTAATAACCGCATTGCCATAAAATAGGGTAAATTAAAACTGATCACATAAAGGCACCTCAAGCTGAATGCATCATATTTAAAGCCATAGACTCGTGTCACTTATGTTTCATTTATGCCAAAAGATGTTACATATCTTTGTTCACTGGCTAACAAGCCACAACCTGTTACATATGGTAATATTTTCATGTATACAATCATGAGTTTTCCACCATCCCATAGACCCAAAACTCAAATCGATGTACAATGTCTATAAACACCCCAAAAGACCTGAGAACGACACCTAGGACTCTATTACTAGACACTAGATGCATGTCCATGATCCACGGCTACTACTCCTCTTATAGACAGCTTCAACAACATGACCTTTATCTCAATGTTCACGTCCACCTAAAAGATGTGGAAACCCACAGAGTGAGAAAAAATGTCCCAGTGAGAGATATAACTCTCCGCCAACATCTATTGAAGCACAGATAACTAAGCATGTAGATAAAGTACTTAGCGGGTTGAGAAAATTTAGCTAAATGATATGTATCCAAAAATTATTGCAGAGTAAACAAACTAAGCAGTTACCAAAGAGTGATAGAATAATTAATACTTTAAGAAGGAATATGAAGAACATGTATAGTAGTTGACTTCTCTCACTGCAATATAATTCAAGAAATCAATACAAAGATAGGGCAAAGGGTTCAACCAATGTTATTCATATTTGATCCAAGGAAAAATATACTACACAAATGTATTACGTCTTTTATTATGCCCTAAGGAGATGAGGTATACCACTCATTCTCCAACTGACCACTACTAAGTCAAAATTAGTGCCATACAAGATTTAGGAGGAGTTGGACTCCTATGATCTATTCACACCCTCAGTTAGTCCAAGTCTGTCGCAGTGACATATAAAGTACAACTGCAAAACAACCTAGCCCGCCTTGGTATATAAGTCACGGTGTTAGTGAAACTGAGTTATGACCACAACCATACTCCTGTCGAGGTATGACCACAACCATCCTCAAAGATATCATATATATATATATATATATATATATATATATATATATATATATATATATATATATATGTGTGTGTGTGTGTGTGTGTGTGTGTGTGTGTGTATGTATATATATGTGTATATATATATAGTGTATCACATCATTGAGATATGGCCTCGACCATTCTCATGCCAATGTATGACCTCAACCAATCATGTGAAATGCATATACTCAAAGGTATACGACTCTGATCTTCCACCAAGGGAGAACCCGTTTCACCATCCAACAAGTATTGATGCTAAAGATGGATCTATGGCATAGGGAAACTACATGATTAGGGTTTCACTTGATTAATTAGTCCAATTTGGTATATTTTAGCATCAATTAAGTTACAATATACAAACCCTAGACAAACTTTACAAAGATAACAACATAAAGCAATTTTAGAAGATATAAAATGTACAAGGTGTGAGGTTGTCACATCATCACCACATGATGCTAGTAGCACTGCCATTCACAAGGCCAACATCATAATCACATTGTCATGGGATATAAATCCCTTCTCATATCACTAAAGGATAACACCTCATACTAGGCATAAAGCCTCTGCCAGGTCACAAGACCCATCACATCATTATGATCTCAACATGCCTCATCAAGGCTCATATCCATCACACTATGTTACGTGATCATCACCATAGCATACACAAGCTATGATATTCGTTTCACCTAAAAGGTTAGGGATTCATAAATAAGAGAGAGAAAATAATAACATGTTGACCATCCATGTAAGCTCGACAAGCATATCATTCCCTAGGATTAGGGATAGGGTTTCAAACACATAACTGATTAGGGTTTCATTTCATAATTCAGCCACCAAGCCCTAAATATGTCACCTCCCACTTTCTAGGAGTGTGTTAGGATTAGAACACCATTAATTAAACATGATTAGAGCATTATATAATCAACAATAAGTTTCAGCCTCATCTACAAATCCATGTGTATCATCTCATTATGTTATGCAAGTGTTACGACCATGTATCATATATAAGTGTCGAACATCCATCAAACATAGTGTCGCGAATGTAACATTCACACAACAAGTGTCTCGACCACCTCACAACATGTGTCTCGAACCCCTCACAATAGGCATCTTGACCATCCTCACAACTAGTGTCTCGACCGGCCATGAAGCACTGTCACAACCACAACAAAACTAAGCATCTTGACGTACTCATCAACGTAGTATCTTGATCACCTCCAAAGAAAAGCATCACAACCGAAAACAAAGCGGGTCTTAACCATTTAAAGGGTAAGAGTCACGAACTCAACAAAGACAGATCCCTCATCTGAAACCAAGACATATGTTATGATCAAAACTCCTCAAAAACTGACATATGTAACGACCACAAAAAGAGCCCTTCCAGTAACATTGCACCCAAAGGCCATCAAGTCATTTCGATCAAAACATAACAGGCATCACGACCAACACCCTAAATGCCAAAGCAGGCCTCACGACTAAGTGTCGTGATAAAAGAAAAAGTGTCTCAGTCGAGACCAAACTAAGGTGTTACGACCGACACCAAAACCAGGCATCTTGACCACAAGCTAACTAGGTATCTTGACAGCAACAAAACTAAGTGTCTCAACCACCATTCAACATGGCATCTTGACCATCAACCAACATGGTGTCTCGACCACCATCAAGGTCATGTCTCGATCAAAACATCAACATGCACATATATCTTGACCCAAACCAACACATGGTCATGACCACAACATCAAGGAAGGCATATTTGTCGATCGAAATAGGTGTTAGACTCTAGAAAAACTAAGTGTCACTTTGCTAAAAACCCATGGATTCACGAGCATCAAACCCTACATCAACACCATGAAGATCAACAACTAAAACCACATTAGGAGAGAGAAAACCAAACCTCAACACATATGAGAACCACTCAAAACTTGCAAGGAAACATATTGTCCAAAAACTTAGCATGGTAATAAAACCAAAGCTCATGGTGCATGTAGAATCATCATCAATTTTAACATTATCAACAAGATAGAAATATCCATGTAAGGGACACTAAAACCTTAAAATTTGAATTCAACATAAATCTTCAAGAAACCAACTAGGTGGAAGAATGCCAAGCTTCAACCTCAACATATCCAACTTCAAGCCTCAAGAAAACACAAGGCTGAATCAAATCATGATGACGAAACCAAGAATCATGTTTCATGTATCAAAATTACCACATCCAACCCCTACCAAGTCAGACACAAGAATTTAGGGTTTAAGAAAGAGAGTAATTGTGACGACCGTCTCACAAAAACAGGATTAACTAATGCGGAAGCTGTAAACTCTACGGAAGCAATTGTTTAACTGGCAGCGGAATAATGAAAAATCACTAGAAATTAAAACTTTTTTTATAAGAAACAGGATAAACAGTTTACATCATGTTTTAACATTACATCTCTGTGGAATCACCTCTCGAGTGATTACATGCATCTATTTCCCTGTTATATGTACAAGGAAAAATACAACAAAATCTCGAGGCATAAAGCCAAAAACCTCAGACCTACTGACTCCTAGGACCTGAGAGTACAGAGACAACATAAGACATACTATCTACAAGACTTAACAGTCAATATCTCCACATGAGATTCACTGCTTCCCCTAATACTGTTGTTGTTGCTGTTGCTCGTTCTTAAATGGATTCCTTCGTCCTCGGCATCTACCTAAAAAGAAGAATCCCATGGGGGTGAGACAATTGAACAATTGTCCCGGCGAGAGTTATAACTCTCCGCCAGAAGCTTTGTTATTGCAATAAGGAATAACATTAAGCAGTATGATTATTAACATTTAACAGCAAGTTTAATGTCAGTAAAACAACATTTCAATTATAATCTAATTGGATATTAAAGCATATCTAATTAAAGAATATGAAGAACATATATAAACTATGTAACATCAAACATTTGTTTCTCGTAGTTCAACCTAAGCAATTATGCTACACGACTGATTATATTTTTTTCAAACATTAGTATGCCCTGCGGAGATGAGGTATACCACTCATTCTCCAACCGACCATTACGAAATCGCGTCGGTACCATACATAGGTCATCAAAAGAGTCGGATTCTAATGACCTCATCTTCCTTAGACAGTAAGAGGATTTACTTGCATGACATCTTGTGTCTCTGTTATGATAGCTATCCAGGGTATTCTAGAAACTTCGCTATAGAGTTACAGTGGTATTTTGTACTCTCTTCGTCATCGAAAGATCTCTTGTTTATCTCTCATCGATGCGGTATTGGTGATTTCTTCAGGAGATTGGTGATACATCATCCCGGTATAAACATATAATGAAGGATTGATAGGTTAATAGTACATCCTACATCAATTCCTACATTAGGACATAAGGATATTCGCGTCCATAAACCCCCATATACTCAAAAGTATATGATCCAGGAGTTCCCTTAGGAAAACCTGTTTCACCATCATTTGGTCTCTGGAAATGATAGATCTATGGTCAGGGCCCTACATGATATGATCATACTTGATTATTTAAGTATATTTTAGCATTCTTTTAGCATCAAGCATGTTTTCAAACATAAACAATTAAAACATCTGCTATAGAAGAAGAATACTAAATGTATCAAGTTTATTTCACATCAATTATCATTTCATAACCATCTCATCATTATGGTTCAAGAATAGGTGTGTTCAAACCCTTAAATAATCATAAGTCATCTAATAGCATGACCTTAATTGTAACAATGTAAATATTACTCAAGGCTCTTACAGTCCATCATTCTCATATGTTATCTCTTAAACCATGCAACATAGTATATCATTATTCATAAATCTTATAAAATGCTTTTAATGAATAAAACATCATAACCCTTGCTTGGATATGATTACCTTTTGCTAGCAACCTGCATGATTAGCATAATTGAAGACATGCATATATAACAATATCAGCACAATACCAATTCTTTTCAATTTATTCATAGAACACCACGGCCGTGCCACCTTGCATGGTTGTGCAAAGTAAAGCTACCATGGTCGTGCTCCCTTGCACGGTCGTGCTATCAACATCATACCATGACCATGTTACATCACCATGGTTGATTTCTAGGGTTAAGGTTTATTCAACTCAATTAGGGTTATTAAACCCCTTAAACTTATAAGGCATAAGGGGTTTCATACTTAAAAGCATAACCCAAACCTAGGGTTAAAGTACCCTACCTTTCATTAATTAGGGTTTCTATTCATATCACATCTCCCCTAGATTAGGTTTATGATTAATATCCCTCCATTAGGGACTACTATTTCACATCATGTTATTCCCCTAGAATTAGGGTTTACTATTCACATTACATGATTTACCCTAAAATTAGGGTTTACTATTCACATTACAGTAAATTGAGGTCTTACCATCATTATTTATGAAGATAACTTTCATTAACACCTTCAAATTAAGTTAAGATTCATAAACTCCATAATTAGGGTTTCCATGATCTCCTTATAAAGGATCATACCCTATTGGTGTGTATTGATACATTTTAAAGGTATCTTATTTGATTGTTATTGATATTAGGAGTCTTCTCTCTCCTCTTACTAATAGATGATGTTTACATCACTCTTGATTAGGTTAATTCAACTCAACTTTGAATGACATAAGTCAAGTCATCACCATTAAGGTCATTAGGGTTTACCTGATCGAGGGTACTAGTCACACTAACCCACTAAGGGTACTTTTGTAATCTTCACCATTGACCCTAGCATACATTAGTTTACTAATTAATTAACCCCTTAATGACTTTAGGTGTCTTCAGGGTTTAGGTTAAACAACCATTGAACCATCTAAGTCTTTAAAGCATTAAGCATTCTTGACCTTAAAAGATTCCAAACGGTTTTACACTTTCAACCTCCAAACGGTTTTGAAACCGCATGAATCCAAACGGTTTTGAAACCGTTTGGTCCCAAACAGTCTTGAGACCGTTTGGACTCAAGACCGTTTGGTCCAAACCTCCTCAAAACCGCATGGACCAAGGATGGTCTCAACTGCACCAATCGGTTTAGGGTTCTCAATATTGATTCCTTCAATCATTGAAATCATGGAACCAATCATCAATTGGACCTATCCTCATACTTAAATTGAGTTAAATAGTTCAACCTTAAACTGATTTGACCCTCAATTTACCCTCAATTATTCATCAATTATGGTTTGATTCTAATGAATTAGGGTTTGGAATCGATGATCCTTCAATACTAATCAATGTAAGACTAGTTACTTTGAAACCATAGAACCATCATCCAAATTGGGTATGACCTGACCCCAAACGGTCTTGAGGTCGTTTGGATGAACTCCAAATGGTCTTGAGACCGTTTTCCCATCATATCACCAAAATCCAAGTCAACCAATTAAGGTTTGGATCATTGGATTGATCACCAAATCAGCAATTGATTACACTTTAACTTAGTAACATTGGATCATCAATTGCTTAACCATACTCACCCCTAGACCTCCAAACGTTCTTGAGTGACCTCCAAACGGTCTTGAGACCGTTTGGCTCGTCCAACCCTTGGATTCTAGTGAAATTCCATCAAGGATTGGTCTATCAAATTGATCAACAAATCAGCACTTAATTGTAATATGATTTGGTACCTTTGGACCTTCAATTGGTCAACTATACTTAACCCCAGACCTCCAAACGGTATTGTGTGATCCCCAAACGGTCTGGAGACCGTTTGGGTGATCCCCAAACGGTTTTGAAACCGTTTGGGCCAATCAACCCAAAACATCATCTCATTCACTTGCAAAATCAGCATTTAGTCGATTAGGGTTCATACCACATCTTTGGATCTTCAAACACATATCCATACTTCACCCTAGACCTCCAAACGGTCTTGGGTGACCCCAAAACGGTCTTGAGACCGTTTGGGTGATCCCCAAACGGTCTTGAGACCGTTTGGGTGATCCCCAAACGGTCTTGAGACCGTTTGGGCTAATCAACCCAAAATCTCAAATTAACTCATTGGAATTTCAGCACTAATTTCAATTAGGGTTTGCCCAATTGATTAGCCTTCAACTCATGATTCCTTGAGAATTAACCCCTCAAATTTGGTGAGTTATTAAAAAACATAATTAGGAACAGTAATCTCAAACGGTCAACGCTTGTTCAACGCACTCAAACGGTTTTGAAACCGTTTGCCCAAAACGGTCAAGTTAATCAGGTTGAAAATCAGCACTTAATCCAATTAGGTTTATCTAATTGATTAGCCTTCAACTCTCTATTCCTTGGGAGTTAACCCATAAAATTTGAAGGGTTATTAACCAAAATCATTAGGAACAATAATACCAAATGGTCAACGCTCTCAAACGGTTTTGAAACCGTTTTCCCAAAACGGTCAAGTTAATCAGGTTGAAATCAGCACTTAATCCAATTAGATTTACCTAATTGATTTGCCTTCAACTCACGATTCCTTTGGATTTAATCCCTCAAATTTGGAGGGTTATCAACCAACATACTTATGAACAGGAATACCAAACGGTCAACCCTTGGTCAACTCAACCAAACAGTCTTGGAGACCGTTTGCTCCAACCGACCTTGTGAAACCGTTTGCTCCTCAAACAGTTTTGCAAACCCCCAAACGGTTTTGCAAACCGTTTGGCCAAGGGTGCAAGACCGTTTGCTAAAGTAACATTGGTATTCACGCACCCTTCTTCTACCTCCATATCCAGGTCTTTTCTTCATGATTTTAGTTGCAAGAAAGCAAGGAAGGATGGGGGAAAGAAGAACAGACTACTTTTGCAAGAAAGAAAGATGCATAACAAAGTTTAAGGGTTTAGAGTTATAAAACCCGCCTTAGAACCAGCTCTAGAGCTCCAAGATTCGAAGCTTTAGTGGTGGCTTGAGCTCCACAGGTCGTCCAAGGTTTCTTCTTCAAGAATTGGTTGGAAAGGATGGCTAGAAAGAAGAACTAAGTAAGAAAAACTAGCAAACCAACCTTGCAACATGATTTCCTCCATGAATTCGAGCAAGATGATGATCAAAGCTTACCCAGAACTGCTTGGCCGTTCTCCTCTTCTCCAGAGTTCTGTCCTAAGTCGGTCTAAGCAAGGGGATAAGAAGGGAAGTGAAGGAAACGATCCTTGCTAAGTGAGAAAAGGTGTATATATACTTTGGGTGAAATTCCAACATAAGGACAACTTGTTTCTCCATTTCTCATCTAGGTCCTTCCCTTCTTCTAAACCACGTTTCTCCCTTCCATACTTAAGCAAAACTCATCTTAAACCCAAGGTATAAAGGTGAAGAAAGCCAACTTCTTACTAAGTTGCACATATAGAAGGGTTATTAGGCTTATAACTTGATTATTTAGTTACTAGGGTTATCCTTCATATTTGTTTATTCAAATGAAGCACCCCCTTTATCATCTTTACTCTAATTGATGCCAAGAGTCATAAAAGATATTCTATAAGGTATGTTTTACATGTTGCACCCCATGTTTTGGGTAAATTGCACTTTACACCAAAACTAGGGTTTAAAGCACAAGGATTGCTCCGCAAGCTACCTTTTGGTGCCCAAGCTTGGAGAATCCATAATACTTCATAAAATTCATTCTTATGATGTATTATCATCAGAGGAACATCTAAACATGTGTAATTTACAAGTTAACCCCTTTAATTGGGTAATTTGCATATAAGTCCACTTTTAACAAAACAATATTACAATATTGTTTAAAAGGACAGAAAGGGAAATATATATTACTCAGGAGCTTTAATTACATTATCAATAGATAACCACAAGCATTTAATCACATGATTAAGAAAAACACCTGGGGTTATTTCATAACCCAGGTCAGGGATGTTACAAATTATAAACCCCTAATAAGGATTTCGCCCCCGAAATCCCAGAAAGAAAAGGGAAAGCAGATATTATTTAAGCATTATACCATTATGTCTTCAAGTGTCATTTCGGTATTACGGAACATCATAGAGTTTTGTTCAATACATAGTTAATCCACACAAACTTTTCATGGAAATATTCATATGGAACATATACTCTCATGTTCCTTAGTTAGATCAACATTTCTTAAGATCACAATTATACTCTGTCATTTATTTGAGACTATATAAGTCCTTTCATACCTTGATTGTGTTATCATATCTGATAACACCATATTAACTTTCCTTATTATTTGCACTAATTCTCTCATTAGTTGTACATTCTCTTATCATAGGGAAAAGTTACTTATCAATCAAGGACTTATTTGATAGATATCTTGGAGAAAGATATGTTTATGAAAAACATAAACCCCTAACAAGTGATGTTCATAATATTTTACATGTTTACTTTGATTCCATTGTTGACTATTCCAGATAATCAACATAATTCATCATATATATTATTACATTTTTATCTTGTTACCTATTACATGTGTTATCAACACATTACATCTTATCTTCCTTTCATCTTGGAACATTACTTATTACATATTTTCTCACCTTGGAACCAAAGTCCAAGATAAACTGACACTTTTATAAGTACTCATTACATAAACATCTTTATATTATGCACATCAAGTGTCCTAAAACCCACTTGATTGCGATGTTCCTAGTAGGAAAGAGAATAAGGAATCATATTATTTCATGTATTTTTCAACCATTCATGAAACATTTACCTCTCATCTCATCCTCAGTTCCTTGTTCTAGCATAGGAATTTTTATAAGGATGATTACATGACATTGTTCCTTTCCTTGTTATTATCTAACATATTCATGAAGGTCTTATAGTCTCATCACATTTTCACATCATGGGGAGAATCTTTATTATTATTCTTACAACTTTACTAGACAGGGTTAACCTCCCTTATTCCCATATTTCTTATTTCATGATACTCATTAGATTATCTCAGAATGACTACATCGGAGCAATCAAAAAGATAACAATCTAAGAGTTTCTATATTTACTTTATCATCAGCAATTGTATACCTGGCCAGGGTATATAAATACTGAGATAAGGTAATATGCACTTGTATATACCATATTCCTTCTCTTTTATTATCATTATAAGTATAAGTATTAATCTTACTGAATTTCTATCCAGACCAATTCTTTAATACCTCATCTTTCTTATGGTGGTAAGCATGTAACATGAAACATCTATTTTATACAACATTATAAGTCCTTATAGGACTAATCAAGAAAAGTTCAATCAATTACTTTCTCAATTTTGTCCAATAGGTCATAAAAAGACATATAAGAATAACATTTATTTCGTCTAACCTGTCATGAATCGAGGATTATTCATTGTCTCAGGCTGATTCTGCCTCATAGGTTGATTTGCCATAACATTTTCGGCTGGGCAATCTCTTACCAGATGCCCTACCTGTCCACATTGATAGCAAGTTCTGAGTTCCCGGTGTGGTCTAAAGGGTTCCTTACCCTTTCTGGATAACCATTGCCTTGGTGCACTAGGTCCTGGTTGTATTGGTGACACCAGAAAATTCTTCCTTTTATAACTACCAGGTCTCTGCTCCTGGATTTGGATAGGCCTTTTCTCAATTCTTCCTTTATATTTCTCTTCTGGACAATTATTTCTGATATGTCTAGGCTTCCTACACCTATAGCAGGTCCTTGTCTCTGGTTGTATTCTAACCCCTATATTACTGTATATTGATTCATCAAACTGAGGTTGAGCACTGACTTGCTCTAGGTTCAAAGCTTCATCATTTACCATTGCTTCAACCTGTTGTTGTGGTTCACATATTCTGTTGATATCCAAAACATAATCATTAGGAGCTGGTAATCTAGGTTGCATTGCTAGTGCTTGATCCACTAGATACATCATAGTCGCCCTAAATTCCCCAACAGTGATTCCTAAGGAAGGATTCCTTATCATGGTTGGATTAGCTAGGGGAATCTCAGGTAATTGTCCCTCTCTTTCTTGCTCCTCTGCACCTCTTCTCGGTGTAGCATTATTGCTCTCTGCATCAAACTCCTTGTCTGATCCAGTCATCATCAAGTTCTTCTCCTCCAATGTGAGCAAAAGATACCATCAGATACACTGGATGACACTAGAACAGACTCTACTACCTTAGTTGTAACATCCCTGACCTGGGTTATGAACTAACCCTAGATGTTTTGCCTAAATATGTAATTAAATACTTGTGATTACCTTTTGGGCATGTAATTAAGTTCCTCAGTAACATACACTTTCAATTTTGTCCCTTTTTAAACAAGTTGTAATATTGTTTTGTAATGTAGGGACCTATATGCAAATTACCCAGTTAAAGGGGTTAACTTACAAAATTACACAAGTTAAGATGTTCCTCTGATGATGAGACATCATATGAGTGAATATGATGAGGTATTATGGATTTCCCAAGCTTGGGCATCAAGATGCAGCTTGTGGAACAATCCTTGTGCTTAAAACCCTAATTTTGGAGTAAAGTGCAATTACCCAAAATGTGGGGTGCAACTTGTAAAATACACCTTCTAGAATATCTTTTATGACTTTTGACATCATTTAGAGTAGGAATGATGAAAGGGGCACTTTAATTAAATAATTAGATAAGAAGAATGACCTTTGTAGTAAAATCATTTAGTATGAGTAAGGAGACCCTTCATATATGTACCTTAGGTTGCATGTTGGTTTTCTTTACCCTTAGATCTTTACTTTTGATGGGATTTGCTTAAGTTCTGATAGTTTGAACGTTCCTTAGAAGGAAGGAGGGACCTTGATGAGAAATCCATAAACTAGAGGTCCTTATGGTGAAAACTAACCTAAGCTATATAAGCCTCTTCCTTTGCAAACCAAGTAAACATATTCTCTTCTCTTCTTCACTTCTCATCTTGCTCAACTGACCAAGGCAGAGCTCTGGAACTCAAGGAGATGACCAACTTGATCTAAGGTGAGAAGAGACCATCTCCTAGCTCGGATTCATGGAGGAATTCCTTGTATAAGGTTGGTTTTATGGTTAACTCACTTAGGTTTCTTGTTCTAGCTGACTTTCCCCAACCTTTCCTTGGAGAATCATCTTTGGCCAACCTGTGGAGCTTAAGATGCCATTAAATTCTTGAAGCTTGGAAGCTTGGAGATCTAGGAATAACGTTTGAGGCGGGTTTTATAACTCTAAACTTCTTGCTTTATTATGCATATATGTGTTCTTGCAAATTTATACTTAGTTCTTCTTCTTCCCCATTCTTCCTTGCATCTTTGCAAGCAATACGTGGAGTAACCGACCTGAACAGAGGTTGAAGATGATGGGCATGAATTCCTAGGCAACTTTATCAAATGACCTTGGACCTTTTTAATCTAAACGGTTTGCAAACTGTTTGAAATCAAACGGTCTCAAATCGTTTGATCTCATGCGGTCTTGCAAGACCGTTTAGAATCAAACGGTCTCAAGACCATTTGATAGGGTTGACCAAGGGAAGACCATTTAAGGGTCTGTTGTAAACATGTTGAATTTAATTTCTACAAAGAATCATAACTTAATTTCAAACCAATCACAAGTTGAAGGCACTTCAACCTCCTAACCCCTAATCGGGTTGATTTGCTCATTTCAAAGATAGATTTTTGTGAACTTTGGGTTGAAGGGCCCAAATGGTCTCAAGACTGTTTGGGGGTTCACTCAAACGGTCTCAAGATCGTTTGGTGACAACCCAAGACCGTTTGAAGGTCTAGGGTTAAGGTAATTTGATGAATTGAGGGTCCAATCACAATAGGTTGATGAATTGATTAAAAATGCTGGTTTTAGACCTAATAAGGGTTCAACCCTTATCAAATCAAATTAGATTTTGATGAAACTTTGGGCAAACGGTCTCAAGACCGTTTGGAGGGTGTCCAAACGATCTCAAGACCGTTTGGGCCAAGTTTGGGCCCAATTGGATGTCAATTGATGGGTTCAACCTCAATTTGATTCACATTGTTTTACATTGATGATTAGTCGATTGAAAACCCAAATTGAGTTGGATTCAACCCCAATTGGCTTTCAATTGAGGGTCAACTTGGTGTCCAATTGATTAAGACTAACCCTAATTGACTCAATTTACAAGTGGTTAACAAGATTATGGCCAAGTGGAGGCTTCAACATAGACAACCATAATCGATTATAACCTTTGCTTCACCTTTGAGGTCCATGCAGTTTTGAGCCCATTTGGACCTAACGGTCTCAAGACTGTTTGGGGCCAAATGGCCTCAAGACCGTTTAGGCTCAAACGATCTCAAGGTCATTTGGACCAATCGATCTCACGATCGTTTAAGATCAAACGGTTTCAAGTCGCATAGCTTCAAACGGTTTGGAGGTCAACTTTCCCAAACGGTCAATGCACCCATGCGGTCTTGGTGACCCATGCGGTCTTGGTGATCCATGCGGTCTTTATGGTCAAACTATCCAAAATGTCAACGCCCCCAAACGGTCTCAAGACCGTTTGGAGGTTGAAGGTTGAAACCGTTTGGAGACTTTTAAGGTTGTTTTTGCTTAATCGTTTGAAGGTGTAATTGGTCCAATGGTGGTCTAAACTAAACCCTAATGGTACCCTAAGACATTAAGGGACTAAGTGACTAATGAATTGAACCATAATAGTGATCAAGGGTGTACTTTCCCAATATTCCCTTGAAGGGTTCAACTAAATGATACCTTGTTTTAATCAAACCCTAATAATATGATAGTGGTGATTTGGTTTATGTTAATCAATGGGGATTTGACCCAACCTAATCTAGAGTGATGTAATCACCATCTATTAGTAAGAGGAGAGAGAAAGTACCATTTATGATTGAAACTCAAGTAAAGTACCATCAACACATGAATGTGCATGATTGGGGTATGATCCTCCTATGTGAGATCATGAAAACCCTAATTATGATAATTGATGAATCTTAACCTAATTTAAGGCATCAATGGTGATGTTTCTCATACATAATGATGTTATGAATTCAATTCATCATGAAGTGAATAGTAAACCCTAATTCTAGGGTGATAACATGTAATGTGTATAGTAAACCCTAATTGATGAAAATCAGGGAACCTAACTCTTGTAAGAGTATGAAGGTACAACTCTTGAACTGAATTGTTTACTATTATTAGTTGAATTAACCATGCATGTTCTTATATAAGGATGATCATATCCAGGTAAGGACTAGGATACCATATTCATTGAAATCATGTTATTAGCTTTATGAATAGTGATATACCCTCCTGCCTAGTAAGTGGCATCTTAAGAGATTGATAGGTTGTGAGAGCCATGAGTATCATCAAGGTAATGCTAGTTAGATAACTTGTGATGAGATGATTAAGAAATGATAATTGATGTGAGCTAGACTTGTTACATTTAGTATTCTATTTTCATAACTGCTATGCTAATGATTAATGTTTGAGAACATGAATGATGGTAAAAGAATACTGAAATGTACCTAACTAATCAAATATAATCATACCATGTAGAGCCCTGATCATAGAGCCATCATTGTTAGAAGCTAAATGATGGTGAAATAGGTTTTCCTAAGGGAACTCCTGGATCGCATACTTTTGAGTATGTGGGGGAATATGGATGTGTATATCCTTACATCCTAGTGTAGGAATTGATGTATATGTATCTTAATCTATCAACCCTTCACTATATGTTTATACCGGGGTGATGTAACACTATTCTCCCGAGGAAATCCTTTATACCGCATCGATGAGAGATAAACAAGAAATCTTTCGATGGCGAAGAGAGTACAAAATGTCGTTGTGACTCTAATAGTGAAGTACCAGAATGCCCTGGTAATTTATAGTAGCAGAGACACTAGATGTCCTACATGTATATCCTCACTCTGACTGAGGAAGATGAGGTCATAAGAATCCGGATCTTTTGATGATCTAAGTATGATACCGATGTGACTTAACAGTGATCGGTTGGAGTATGAGCGGTATACCTCATCTCCGCAGGGCATAATGATGTTTGTAAAACATAATCAACCGCGTAGCATATCTGCTTAGGTTGAACTACGAGATACAATGATTGATGATTACACTGCTCAGTACATATGTTCTTCATATTCTTAAATGTTGTTGTTCCACTTAAGTCAATCTGTTGTTGATTACCTTAAAAGCTTTTATTGCTCATGTTGTTCTTTGATTGCTATAATAAAGCTTCTGGTGGAGAGTTATAACTCTCACTAGGACAATTATTTAAAATTGTCTCACTCCGTAGATTTCAACTTTTTAGGTGGTCGTCAAGGACGAAGGAACCAGTCTGCAGGTGATCAATACCAGCAGCAGCACCAGGAGTAGCAGTGAATCTCCGGTGGAGATACTGACTGCTGAGTCTTGTAGTTAGATAGTCCTATGACCGTCTTTGTACTCTCAGGTCCTTGGAGTTAGTTGGTCTGAGATTTTTGGTTTTGAATCTTGAGATTTTTGTATCTGGTTGTGTATAATCACTCAAGAAGTGATTTAACAGAGATGTAAACTGTTTATCTTGTTTCTATAAAAGAAGTTTTATGATTTCAAGATCTTATCTCAAAAAGTTATAATTTCTGGTGATTTTTTGTATTCTGCTTCTAATCGAATGCTTCCGCTGAGTTTATATCGTGGTTTATGGATCGAGACGTGACAATTTAGTGGTATCAGAGCTCTAGGTTCGCTGAGTCTACAGAGACATAGGACTTAGGATGTCGAGTCTATCCTTAGTGTTTCTTTCTATCTAATAGAATCTTCTGCTCCTCAGGAGAAGAAGATATATAAGGATGTTTGAGCCACATGAGGAATACGTGGCAGAAAGTAGCGTCGCTGCACCTCGGGAAGGTGCAAGGAACCCAGAAATAGAGCAGCCCGTACCTGAGCCACCTCAGTTTGACCCAGCTGACATAGGTAACCCAGCTGTTCAAACTATGTTCGGGCAATTTATGACTGCCATGACACACATCACCGACAGGATGCCCATGCCTGCACCTAGGGTACCTGTCCAGCCTGAGGGACAAGGTATTGGTAAAACGTTCGAGTGACTTCGTCGTGTCGGAGCTACCGAATACTTTGGGACAGCTGACCCCACAGATGCCGATCTGTGGTTAACTGAGTTGGAGAAAGCTTTCAGAATCCTTAACATCCCTGAAGCTGAGAAGGTTAGACATGCCGTCTATCTTCTCAAAGGAAGTGCTGGTCACTGGTGGACCATGGAAGAGCAGAAGAGGCCTGGAATAGAGATCTCGTGGGAAGACTTTCGTCGGGAATTTGCCTCAGATATTTTTCAAAGACCTTCCTGGACGAGAAGATCTCTCAGTTCGAGAGACTGAGGCAGGGCATGATGAACATTAGCGAGTATGAAGCTAAGTTCATGGAGTTGTTGCGGTTCTGTCTGCACATGGCTGCCACAGAAGAAGAAAGGATTAGAAGGTTCGAGAAGGGTTTGAATGCTGATTTGACTACTCCCGTGTCTGCCCTAGAAAATCGGGAGAGGTTCGCTACCTTCATTGAGTCCGTCTGAAGAATAGAGAGATCTGTAGCCGAGAAGAGGCAAACCCATAAGAGATATCCGCAGTTCCAGGGTTCTTCATCTAGAGACTTTAAGAAGCCTAGATTATCTGCACCTACACCTCCACCACCCAGATTTACTGCTCAGACACAGTGGGCACCGAGTAGAGGTAGAGGATGAAGCCTACCACTATAAGAGACTCGCAGTTCAGCATCAATGTCAGTCATAGGACCACCAAGACCACAACAACTGGAAAGAAGCTGCTACAACTGTGGGAAGGTGGGACATTTGATGAAGGACTGCAGGTCTAGGCCTGTCAGTGTGACACAGCCTCAGAGACAGAATCAACAAGGATCACGGAGAAGACAGTCTCAAGGAGAAACTAGAGGACGTGGACAAGCGTCTCAAGATGGATCGTCAGCACCAACTCAACCTCAGGCGACAGCAAGGTTCTATGCAATGAACCCACCTGATGCAGTGATGAATCCACGGGTTGTGGCAGGTCAGATGGAATTGTTATATTCTGATATGTCTACATCCTGTGTTGTATCTGTTTTTATTGACCCGGGTGCTACACACTCTTTTATTACTCGAAGAGTGATTCGTAACTACAATATGATAGTTAGTCATAGGGTAGATAGCTTGTTGCTTGAGACTCCGTTGAAAGGGTCTACTATTTTGCAGGAGGTATGCTCTCCCTACATCCTCTTCTTTTCTGATCATCGCATTCAAGTGGATCTTATACCACTTGATATGCAAGGATTTGATATAATCCTTGGGATGGATACCTTGGAAAGGTATAGGGTTGTCTTGGATTGTGAATCCAAGCAGGCTGTGTTTGCTGATGAAAGCAACACATGGATCTTTCAAGGAGAAAGAAAGATTATACCCACCTGTCTTGTGTCAGCTATGGTTGCTGATAAGTTGTTGAGGCAAGGATGTTATGCATTCTTGGCCCATGTGGTAGATACTACCATGGAGAGTCCCAACCTTGCTGAAGTTCCTATAGTCAGGGAATTCAAAGACGTGTTTCCTGAAGAACTTCCAGGTATACCAGCGCCTTGGGAAATTGATTTTGAAATCAATTTGGTCCCAGATACACAACCCATAGCCCAGACACCGTATAGGATGGCGCCTGCCAAAATGGTAGAACTCAAGAAACAGCTTCAAGAGTTACTTGAAAAAGGTTTCATCCGACCAAGTACTTCACCTTGGGGTGCTCCGGTTTTGTTTGTTAAAAAGAAAGACGGGTCAATGTGGTTGTGCATTGATTATAGACAACTCAATAAAGTAACAATAAAGAATAAGTACCCTCTACCGAGGATTGATGATCTTTTTGATCAGTTGCGTGGTGCAACAGTCTTCTCAAAGATAGAATTGAGGTCTGGATATCATCAACTTTGTATTAAGGACAGTGACATATCCAAGTCTGCTTTTAGGACAAGATATGGTCACTATGAGTTCACAGTTATGTCGTTTGGACTAACTAATGCACCAGCTGCATTTATGGAACTCATGAATAGAGTCTTCTGACCTTTCCTCGATCAGTGTGTTGTCGTTTTCATAGATGACATTCTGATCTATAGTAGAGATGCTCAGCAGCATGAACAGCATCTTCGTCAGGCTCTAACTTTGCTAAGAGAACATAATCTATACGCTAAGTTTAGCAAGTGTGAGTTCTGGTTGTCAGAAGTATCTTTTCTTGGACACGTGGTATCTGCCTCGGGTATTCGTGTTGACCCTAAAAAGGTAGAATCTGTTCTACAGTGGGAACAACTGAAGACACCGACATAGATTCGTAGCTTCTTAGGGTTAGCTGGCTACTACCGAAGGTTCATTAAGAACTTCAGTTCTATAGCCCTACCCTTAACCAAGTTAACCCGAAAAGATGTTCCTTTTGCCTGGAGTGATAAGTGCCAACAGTCTTTCCAGCTGTTGAAGGAGAGGTTGACAAGTGCACTTGTGCTTGTGCTACTTGAGCAAGGTAAAGGATATGTAGTTTTCTGTGATGCCTCCAAGAATGGACTCGTATGCGTGTTGATGCAGGATAAGCAAGTGATTTCTTTTGCTTCCCGACAGCTTAAGAAACATGAGGAGAATTATCTGACACACGATCTAGAGTTGGCTACTGTGGTTCATGCCTTGAAGATCTGGAGACATTATCTCTATGGAGAAACATTCCAGATTTTCACAGACCACAAGAATCTTAAATATATCTTCTCTCAGCATGAACTTAACATGAGGCAACATCGTTGGATGGAGTTAATCAAAGACTACGATTGTACAATTGATTACCATCTAGGGAAGGCCAATGTGGTTGCAAATGCCTTGAGTAGGAAATCAGCAACATCAACCATGGATAGAGCACAACTAAGTTCCTTAGTATGCTCTAGGAGAGATATGCTTATCTCTTTAAGGCAAGACAATGTGCAGTTGAAGGTATCATTGTTAGCCGGCTTGTTAGCTGAGATGCATATTAAACCTACCCTAAGAGAGCAGATTAAGGAGGCACAGCAAGTTGATGCTACAGTTCAGCAGATTAGGTCTGAGTATGGTGATGAGAAGCGAGATGGTTTCCATGACTCAGATGATCAGGTGGCATGCTATCATGGGAGAATGATAGTACCGGATGTCGATAACTTGAGGAAGATAGTCCTGGAAGAAGCTCATTCTTCGATGTATGCCATGCATCCAGGAAGCACCAAGATGTATCAAAACTTCAAAAATATATATTGGTGGCCTGGGATGAAGAAGGATGTTGCTGAGTTTGTTCTGAGGTGTCTTGTGTGTCAACAAATTAAAGCTGAACACCAGAAGCCTGCAAGAACAATGCAACCTTTACCCATACCACAGTGGAAGTGGGACCATGTGACCATGGACTTTGTTGTTGGCCTACCCAGGACAAACAAAGGACATGATTCCATTTGGGTAATTGTTGATAGGTTGACAAAGACAGCGCATTTCTTACCTGTTAAAACAACATATTCTGCTGAAAAGTTATCACAGTTGTATGTTCAAGAGATAGTGCGTTTGCACGGAGTTCCTGTCACTATAGTTTCTGACAGAGGTCCCCAGTTTACAAGTCAGTTTTGGGAGCAGTTACACAGAGCTTTAGGCACCAAGTTAAGGTTTAGTACAACCTTTCATCCACAGACTGATGGACAGTCGGAAAGGACTATACAGACCTTGGAAGACTTGTTGAGAGCATGTGTTCTCCAGTTTACCGGGAGTTGGGATCTACACCTAAGCTTGATAGAGTTTGCCTATAACAATAGCTATCAACATAGCATTGATATGGCACCTTATGAAGCTTTGTATGGTAGACTTTGTAGATCTCCCTTATGTTGGTATGAGACTGGTGAACATCAGTTGTTAGGTCCTGATCTTGTGCAGCAGACCACAGAGAAGATTAAAGTGATACAACAACAACTTAAGACTGCACAGGATTGGCAGAAGTCTTATGCTGACAAATGACGTAGACCCTTAGAGTTCCAGGTTGGAGACAGAGTGTATCTCAAGGTCTCACCTTGGAAGGGAGTCCTTCATTTTGGAAGGAAAGGGAAGTTAGCTCCTAGATTTATGGGACCTTATCCAATCATTGAATGAGTTGGAAAGGTAGCCTATAGACTAGAGTTACCTCAGGAGTTGCAGAAGTTACACCCTGTGTTTCACATTTCTATGCTGAGGAAATGTCATCCTGACACCGAGTCAATTCTACAACCTATGGAAGTAGAATTGAATGAAGATATAACTTATGAAGAGGGACCAGTGTCAATCCTTGATAACAGAATTAAAAAGTTAAAGAGGAAAGACATAAGCCTTGTGAAAGTCCTCTGAAATCATCGTGGTGTCGAAGAATCCACTTGGGAACTAGAGGAAGAGATGAGAAGGAAATACCCTGCTCTTTTCTCTTAATATGTTTTATCGATTTCGGGGACAAAATCCTTGTAAGGGGTGGATAATTTGTAACATCCCTGACCTGGGTTATGAACTAACCCTAGATGTTTTGCCTAAATATGTAATTAAATACTTGTGATTACCTTTTGGGCATGTAATTAAGTTCCTCAGGAACATACACTTTCAATTTTGTCCCTTTTTAAACAAGTTGTAAAATTGGTTTGTAATGCAGGGACCTATGTGCAAATTACCCAGTTAAAGGGGTTAACTTACAAAATTACATAGGTTAAGATGTTCCTTTGATGATGAGACATCATATGAGTGAATATGATGAGGTATGATGGATTTCCCAAGCTTGGGCATCAAGATGCAGCTTGTGGAACAATCCTTGTGCTTAAAACCCTAATTTTGGAGTAAAGTGCAATTACCCAAAATGTGGGGTGCAACTTGTAAAATACACCTTCTAGAATATCTTTTATGACTTTTGACATCATTTAGAGTAGGAATGATGAAAGGGACACTTTAATTAAATAATTAGATAAGAAGAATGACCTTTGTAGTAAAATCATTTAGTATGAGTAAGGAGACCCTTCATATATGTACCTTAGGTTGCATGTTGGTTTTCTTTACCCTTAGATCTTTACTTTTGATGGGCTTTGCTTAAGTTATGATAGTTTGAACGTGCCTTAGAAGGAAGGAGGGACCTTGATGAGAAATCCATAAACTAGAGGTCCTTATGGTGAAAACTAACCTAAGCTATATAAGCCTCTTCCTTTGCAAACCAAGTAAACGTATTCTCTTCTCTTCTTCACTTCTCATCTTGCTCAACTTACCAAGGCAGAGCTCTGGAACTCAAGGAGATGACCAGCTTGATCTAAGGTGAGAAGAGACCATCTCCTAGCTCAGATTCATGGAGGAATTCCTTGTATAAGGTTGGTTTTATGGTTAACTCACTTAGGTTTCTTGTTCTAGCCGACTTTCCCCAACCTTTCCTTGGAGAATCATCTTTGGCCAACATGTGGAGCTTAAGACGCCATTAAAGGCTTGAAGCTTGGAAGCTTGGAGCTCTAGGAACAACGTTTGAGGTGGGTTTTATAACTCTAAACTTCTTGCTTTATTATGCATATTTGTGTTCTTGCAAATTTATACTTAGTTCTTCTTCTTCCCCATTCTTCCTTGCATCTTTGCAAGCAATACGTTGAGTAACCGACCTGAACATAGGTTGAAGATGATGGGCGTGAATTCCTAGGCAACTTTATCAAATGACCTTGGACCTTTTTAATCTAAATGGTTTGCAAACCGTTTGAAATCAAACGGTCTCAAACCATTTGAAATCAAACGGTCTCAAACCGTTTGATCTCATGCGGACTTGCAAGACCGTTTAGAATCAAACGGTCTCAAGACCGTTTGATAGGGTTGACCAAGGGAAGACCGTTTAAGGGTCTGTTGTAAACATGTTGAATTTAATTTCTACAAAGAATCATAACTTAATTCCAAACCAATCACAAGTTGAAGACACTTCAACCTCCTAAACCCTAATCGGGTTGATTTGTTGATTTCAAAGATAGATTTTTATGAACTTTGGGTTGAAGGGCCCAAACGGTCTCAAGACCGTTTGGGGGTTCACTCAAATGGTCTCAAGACCGTTTGGGGGTTCACTCAAACGGTCTCAAGACCTTTTGGTGACAATCCAAGACCGTTTGAAGGTCTAGGGTTAAGGTAATTTGATGAATTGAGGGTCCAATCACAATAGGTTGATGAATTGATTAAAAATGATGATTTTAGACCTAATTAGGATTCAACCCTTATCAAATCAACTTAGATTTTGATGAAACTTTGGGCAAACGGTCTCAAGACCGTTTTTAGGGTGTCTAAACGATCTCAAGACCGTTTGGGCCAAGTTTGGGCCCAATTGGATGTCAATTGATGGGTTCAACCTCAATTTGATTCACATTGTTGAACATTGATGATTAGTCGATTGAAAACCCAAATTGAGTTGGTTTCAACCCCAATTGGCTTTCAATTGAGGGTCAACTTGGTGTCCAATTGATTAAGACTAACCCTAATTGACTCAATTTACAAGTGGTTAACAAGATTATGGCCAAGTGGAGGCTTCAACATAGACAACCATAATCGAATATAACCTTTGCTTCACCTTTGAGGTCCATGCCGTTTTGAGCTCATTTGGACCAAACGGCCTCAAGACCATTTGGGCTCAAACGATCTCAAGGTCATTTGGACCAATCGATCTCATGATTGTTTAAGATCAAACAGTTTCAAGTCGCATAGCTTCAAACGGTTTGGAGGTCAACTTTCCCAAACGGTCAACGCACCCATGCGGTCTTGGTGACCCATGCAGTCTTGGTGATCCATGTGGTCTTGATGGTCCAACTATCCAAACGGTCAATGCCCCCAAACGGTCTCAAGACCGTTTGGAGGTTGAAGGTTGAAACCGTTTGGAGACTTTTAAGGTTGTTTTTGCTTAATCGTTTGAAGGTGTAATTGGTCCAATGGTGGTCTAAAATAAACCCTAATGGCACCCTAAGACATTAAGGGACTAAGTTACTAATGAATTGAACCATAATAGTGATCAAGGGTGTACTTTCCCAATATGCCCTTGAAGGGTTCAACCAAATGATACCTTGTTTTATTCAAACCCTAATAATATGATAGTGGTGATTTGGTTTATGTTAATCAATGGGGATTTGACCCAACCTAATCTAGAGTGATGTAATCACCATCTATTAGTAAGAGGAGAGATAAAGTACCATTTATGATTGAAACTCAAGTAAAGTACCATCAACACATATGAATGTGCATGATTGGGGTATGATCCACCTATGTGAGATCATGAAAACCCTAATTATGATAATTGATGAATCTTAACCTAATTTAAGGCATCAATGGTGATGTTTCTCATACATAATGATGTTATGAATTCAATTCACCATGAAGTGAATAGTAAACCCTAATTCTAGGGTGATAACATGTAATGTGTATAGTAAACCCTAATTGATGAAAATCAGGGAACCTAACTCTTGTAAGAGTATGAAGGTACAACTCTTGAACTGAATTGTTTACTATTATTAGTTGAATTAACCATGCAGGTTCTTATATAAGGATGATCATATCCAGGTAAGGACTAGGATACCATATTCATTGAAAGCATGTTATTAGCTTTATGAATAGTGATATACACTCCTGCCTAGTTAGTGGCATCTTAAGAGATTGATAGGCTGTGAGAGCCATGAGTATCATCAAGGTAATGCTAGTTAGATAACTTGTGATGAGATGATTAAGAAATGATAATTGATGTGAGCTAGACTTGTTACATTTAGTATTCTATTTTCATAGCTGCTATGCTAATGATTAATGTTTGAGAATATGAATGATGGTAAAAGAATACTGAAATGTACCTAACTAATCAAATATAATCATACCATGTAGAGCCCTGGTCATAGATCCATCATTGTCAGAAGCTAAATGATGGTGAAACAGGTTTTCCTAAGGGAACTCCTGGATTGCATACTTTTGAGTATGTGGGGGAATATGGATGTGTATATCCTTACATCCTAGTGTAGGAATTGATGTAGATGTATCTTAATCTATCAACCCTTCACTATATGTTTATACCGGGGTGATGTAACACTATTCTCCCGAGGAAATCCTTTATACCGCATCGATGAGAGATAAACAAGAAATCTTTCGATGGTGAAGAGAGTACAGAATGTCACTATGACTCTAATAGTGAAGTACCAGAATACCTTGGTAAGCTATAGTAGCAGAGACACTAGATGACCTGCATGTATATCCTCACTCTGACTGAGGAAGATGAGGTCATAAGAATCTGGCTCTTTTGATGACCTAAGTATGATACCGATGTGACTTAACAGTGATCGGTTGGAGTATGAGTGGTATACCTCATCTCCGCAGGGCATAATGATATTTGTAAAACATAATCAACTGCATAGCATATCTGCTTAGGTTGAACTACGAGATACAATGATTGATGATTACACTGCTTAGTACGTATGTTCTTCATATTCTTAAATGTTGTTGTTCCACTTAAGTCAATCTGTTGTTGATTACGTTAAAAGCTTTTATTGCTCATGTTATTCTTTGATTGCTATAATAAAGCTTCTGGCGGAGAGTTATAACTCTCACTCGGACAATTATTTAAAATTGTCTCACTCCATAGATTTCAACTTTTTAGGTGGTCGTCGAGGACGAAGGAACCAGTCTGCAGGTGATCAATACCAGCAGCAGCACCAGGAGTAGCAGTGAATCTCAGGTGGAGATACTGACTGCTGAGTCTTGTTGTTAGATAGTCCTATGACCGTATCTGTACTCTCAGGTCCTTGGAGTTAGTTGGTCTGAGATTTTTGGTTTTGAATCTTGAGATTTTTGTATCTTGTTGTGTATAATCACTCAAGAAGTGATTTAACAGAGATGTAAACTATTTATCTTGTTTCTATAAAAGAAGTTTTATGATTTCAGGATCTTGTCTCAAAAAGTTTTAATTTCTGATGATTTTTTGTATTCTACTTCTAATCGAATGCTTCCGCTGAGTTTATATTGTGGTTTATGGATCGAGACGCGACATTAGTCCTATGTCTCTGTAGACTCAGTGAACCTAGAGCTCTGATACCACAAAATTGTGACGACCGTCTCGTGAAAACAAGATTAACTAATGCGGAAGCTGTAAACTCTACGGAAGCGATTGTTTAACTGGCAGCGGAATAATGAAAAATCACTAGAAATTAAAACTTTTTTTATAAGAAATAGGATAAACAGTTTACATCATGTTTTAACATTACATCTCTGTGGAATCACCTCTTGAGTGATTACATGCATCCATTGCCCTGTTATCTGTACAAGGCAAAATACAACAAAATCTCGAGTCTTAAAGCCAAAAACCTCAGACCTACTGACTCCTAGGACCTGAGAGTACAGAGACGACATAAGACATACTATCTACAAGACTTGACAGTCAGTATCTCCACCTGAGATTCACTACTTCCCCTAATACTGTTGTTGCTCATTCTTAAATGGATTCCTTCGTCCTCGACATCTACCTAAAAAGAAGAATCCCACGGGGGTGAGACAATTGAACAATTGTCCCAGCGAGAGTTATAACTCTCCGCCAGAAGCTTTGTTATTGCAATAAGGAATAACATTAAGCAGTATGATTATTAACATTTAACAGCAGGTTTAATGTCAGTAAAACAATATTTCAATTATAATATAATTGGATATTAAAGCATATCTCATTAAAGAATATGAAGAACATATATAAACTATGTAACATCAAACATTTGTTTCTTGTAGTTCAACCTAAGCAATTATGCTACACGACTGATTATATTTTTTTCAAACATTATTATGCTTTGCGGAGATGAGGTATACCGCTCATTCTCCAACCGACCATTACGAAATCGCGTCGGTACCATACATAGGTCATCAAAAGAGCTGGATTCTTATGACCTCATCTTCCTCAGTCAGTAAGAGAATTTACTTGCAGGACATCTTGTGTCTCTGTTATGATAGCTATCCAGGGTATTTTGGAAACTTTTCTATAGAGTTACAGTGGTATTCTGTACTCTCTTCGTCATCAAAAGATCTCTTGTTTATCTCTCATCGATGCGGTATTGGTGATTTCTTCGGGAGATTGGTGATACATCATCCCGGTATAAACATATAATGAAGGATTGATAGGTTAATAGTACATCCTACATCATTTCCTACATTAGGACGTAAGGATATTCGCGTCCATAAACCCCCATATACTCAAAAGTATATGATCCAGGAGTTCCCTTAGGAAAACCTGTTTCACCATCATTTGGTCTCTCACAATGATGGATCTATGGTCAGGGCCCTACATGATATGATCATACTTGATTATTAAAGTATATTTTAGCATTCTTTTAGCATCAAGCATGTTTTCAAACATAAGCAATTAAAACATCTGCTATAGAAGAAGAATACTAAATGTATCAAGTTTATTTCACATCAATTATCATTTCATAACCATCTCATCATTATGGTTCAAGAACAGGGGTGTTCAAACCCTTAAATCATCATAAGTCATCTAATAGCATGACCTTAATTGTAACAATGTAAATATTACTCAAGGCTCTTACAGCCCATCATTCTCATATTTTATCTCTTAAACCAGGCAACATAGTATATCATTATTCATAAAGCTTATAAAATGATTTTAATGAATAAAACATCATAACCCTTGCCTGGCTATGATTACCTTTTGCTAGCAACCTGCATGATTAGCATAATTGAAGACATGCATATATAACAATATCAGCACAATACCAATTCTTTTCAATTTATTCATAGAACACCACGGTCGTGCCACCTTGCATGGCCGTGCAAAGTAAAGCTACCACGACCGTGCTCCCTTGCACGGTCGTGCTATCAACATCATACCATGACCATGTTACATCACCATGGTTGATTTCTAGGGTTAGGGTTTATTCAACTCAATTAGGGTTATTAAACCCCTTAAACTTATAAGGCATAAGGGGTTTCATACTTAAAAGCATAACCCAAACCTAGGGTTAAAGTACCCTACCTTTCATTAATTAGGGTTTCTATTCATATCACATCTCCCCTAGATTAGGTTTATGATTAATATCCCTCCATTAGGGACTACTATTTCACATCATGTTATTCCCCTAGAATTAGGGTTTACTATTCACATTACATGATTTACCCTAAAATTAGGGTTTACTATTCACATTACAGTAAATTGAGGTCTTACCATCATTATTTATGAAGATAACTTTCATTAACACCTTCAAATTAAGTTAAGATTCATAAACTCCATAATTAGGGTTTCCATGATCTCCTTATGAAGGATCATACCCTATTGGTGTGTATTGATACATTTTAAAGGTATCTTATTTGATTGTTATTGATATTAGGAGTCTTCTCTCTCCTCTTACTAATAGATGATGTTTACATCACTCTTGATTAGGTTAAGTCAACTCAACTTTGACTGACATAAGTCAAGTCATCACCATTAAGGTCATTAGGGTTTACCTGATCGAGGGTACTAGTCACACTAACCCACTAAGGGTACTTTTGTAATCTTTACCATTGACCCTAACATATATTATTTTACTAATTACTTAACCCCTTAATGACTTTAGGTGTCTTCAGGGTTTAGGTTAAACAACCATTGAACCATCTAAGTCTTTAAAGCATTAAGCATTCTTGACCTTAAAAGATTCCAAACAGTTTTACACTTTCAACCTCCAAACGGTTTTGAAACCGCATGAATCCAAACAGTTTTGAAACCGTTTGGTCCCAAACGGTCTTGAGACCGTTTGGACTCAAGACCGTTTGGTCCAAACCTCCTCAAAATCGCATGGACCAAGGATGGTCTCAACTGCACCAATCGGTTTAGGGTTCTCAATATTGATTCCTTCAATCATTGAAATCATGGAACCAATCATCAATTGGACCTATCCTCATACTTTAATTGAGTTAAATAGTTCAACCTTAAACTGATTTGACCCTCAATTGACCCTCAATTATTCATCAATTATGGTTTGATTCTAATGAATTAGGGTTTGGAATCGATGATCCTTCAATACTAATCAGTGTAAGACTAGTTACTTTGAAACCATAGAACCATCATCCAAATTGGGTATGACCTGACCTCAAACGGTCTTGAGGTCGTTTGGATGAACTCCAAATGGTCTTGAGACCATTTGCCCATCATATCACCAAAATCCAAGTCAACCAATTAAGGTTTGGATCATTGGATTGATCACCAAATCAGCAATTGATTACACTTTAACTTAGTAACATTGAATCATCAATTGCTTAACCATACTCACCCCTAGACCTCCAAATGGTCTTGAGTGACCTCCAAACGGTCTTGAGACCATTTGGATGAGCTCCAAATGGTCTTGAGACCGTTTGGCTCATCCAACCCTTGGATTCTAGTGAAATTCCATCAAGGATTGGTGTGATAACCTAGATTTTTGAGTTTTAATAACTAATACAATAATTGAGAGACAAGCATTCTAGGTAAGATGTCAAATACCAAATTGAGGAATCGGTAATACAATCATGGATTCCTTCACCCAAATTAGGTAATTTGAAATATGATGGAGGACTATGATGCCTATTTGAATTCAATTGTGAATGAACACCCTTTCTGATTAATTAAGTCCTCATGAGACCAATAATTCATTTAGTGATCCAGTGAGTAGTGAACTAAATTCTTTTGAGGAATCATATACATATGAACCAATGTTAGAGTTTTGGTGTCAACTTCGACTAAATGGCTATTTTTTTTTTACATAATGTAATACCCTAAGTGTCACATGAAGGTGACTTTAGGTTTTAATGTGATTAGTCAATAACCAAGCCTAACCTTCGTTTTTCATCCCCAAATTTATGCCACATCTACATCATGACATTATAAAGCTACACCTATGTTTTTGTGGCAATTGGAATATCCAACTAAGAGATATCAGCAGTTGAATTTTGGTGCATATATTCATGCACATTGAACCCTAGGACCTAAGTTTCAGCTTAAATGACCAGGCCGTGACACATTTATGTGTCACGCGGCTTCTATTCTTGGTCCACCCGTTCCTGACCCTGGGATCCAGCCCCTTTGGATCGCACGGGGATCCAAGGGCTGGGAACCCATCTTCCACCTCCCGCAAAGGGCGGGGAGGTGAGAACAGGTTCGTTCATCAGCAAGTCGCCACCTCACACAAAATCTCGGAGATTCATCCCTCTGGATGACCTCACCTCCCCAAACCGAACCTAACTAGCCCTAACTCAACCCCCCTTCACCCTCGGATCAGGGAGGATGGGCTCCCCTTATCTCTGCGCCTCTCACGCGCAGTGGCGCCCTTTAGGGCTTTCCCTCCCACACCTCCTCGTGCCTATTTAAGGATACCAATAGCTCCGCCCGACCTCCTTTAGTCTCCCACTCAACCCAATTTTGAAGCAGCCGATCTCCGAGCACCTCCCCAGGTCGACCTTCCACCTGTTGCTGCACCACATCGGCAGCACCCCCACAAGTCTCGAGCCACTGATTACAACCCTCCATCACCACCACCTCAATCCGGAGGTGCCTCCCGGCTAGGACAGACTACCCCAGAACCCCTCTTCGTCTCTGACCTCCACCTCACCGGCAACCTCGCCGTCACTGCGGCGGCATTCAGATCTAGAGGGAGCCGCAGATCAGAAACCCCACCCCTCTGATCGAGGAAACCTCGCGAAGGTGACCACGCCAACAGCTGCACATGAGCCACACTGGACTGACCTCCTTTGCTCGCCGGAGGAGCTGGCATGCGGCGGCGCCCTGCTCCATGGAGGAAACAGAGTCCTCGCATGTGAGATCGCGAGAAAGGATCGGGTTCAATCCCAGACCGGCCGGCTCAACCGCTAAAGAACCCGGCCCAGACCAAGTGAACCGGCCACAGCAAGCAAAGGAGCTGCGCCAGACCTAGTGGCCATGTGGCGAGCTCCCATTGGCTGATTAAGGTAATAATTCAGTAAATGCTCAGAACTTCATTAAATCACAGTAATTAGCTCGATTATCAGAAAAATGCAAACAAGGTATCGAAATTCTCAGAAAAATATGTATAACAACATGAAAGCTTAATATCAGACTTTTATGCTTTAATATTAGCAATATCATATAAGACATGTAATACTTGTTTAATGGAAAATAAATATCAAATGATGATATTAAATTATGGAAAAATGTCAGTAAGTCCATAACCATGTTTATAATGCACCTTATGTCAGTTATGGTCATTTTATGACATGAAGTCATGTAATTTTCTTAATATGACTAATTAGGGCTAATAACCCTATATAAATTGTAATTGTTGCACACATGCTCAATAAATGGTGAAATTTACAGAGTAGGTTTATATCAGTAATCTAAAGCTAAGATGTAAATCAGATATCAGTGAGATGTATATAATTCATGTTATATGAAGATGAATCTTAATCAGGTTATAAAACCCTAATCTAGGTTAATGATGTAACCTAGGGTTATTATGTGCACCAAAAAGAATATGGAACCTAATATTCAGATAATGAATCATAATCTGGAAAATGACATCAGTAAGATAAATATAAGGTAAGAATACAAGTAATCATGAGAATAACATAATGAGATAATATAAACCCTAATGAACACGACTAGGGTTAAGATGATAAGAGCCTGATGATAGTATATGATCTTGTCTTGATCAGGTTATGACCCGATTATCTAGACGACCATGGATTTATAAGAAATCTCTGAACTCAGGTACGTGGATATAATTATATGACTAGATTTGCTGGATGTTAAATATATGTACTTGCTTGTTTGTACTTGAAATACATTGTTGGATGTAGATCTATATGTATTGTCATTTCCGCCTTAAATAATAAGAACACTAAAGAAAGAAAATGGAATGTAGTTACTGATGGTTCATTAATCTCCCTATTAGAGAGGGAAAGTATTAATGTTGACTAGCACCTCCCTAATGGTACAAGGTACGCGGGGAGATCCCTAATGGTACAAGGTACGCGGGGATAGGGCCCAATATTTATGTTTGTGCTAAGTCCACCATAGTAATACATGTCCATTGAAGTATGATTAATAACTTGGGATTACCTGATTTTCTGCCTTTAAATAATGTTTTCTTTCTCTTTCTTCAATTTCGAGTATTTTATATGCCAGCATAGTATAGCTCTTTAATTCCACGTACCAACTTTTGTTGATGTTTTTGTTTCTCATATTTTCTAGGTCCAGAGCTGGAATGGGATAAAACATAATATGTGAGCAAATTGAATAGGTTGTACCTATTGTCTAAGATCATGTTAGCATACATGTTCAGACTTGTAGAATTTTCATTCAACATGTAACTGTAAATCATTTTGTAATAATTCATATTGCATAAATATGCATGTTGAATGTTGAGTATGTTATGGTTGTATGTTCATGTATGCGTATTATGCTTCCGCATCGCTATCTGATATGATTGGATGATGTTCTCAGATTCTGACCTCTCATTCCCAATAGGGTTTGGAGAAGTCAAAATCCGGGGACGTCACAGTTGGTATCAGAGCATGAACAATAGCTACACCTAACAATTGCTCACCATGACACATAAAAACTAAATTCTCACCTTTCACTTTAACCCTAGAAACTTAGTAAGTTGTTCTATAGGAATAAGGTTTGACTTAGCCTCTAAGTTAGAACCTAGATATTCGAGAACTAGGTTTAGACAAGTGTGAGAAACCCTTTCCATATAGAGCTCATATGTAATGGTTAGCTACACTAGTCTACACCATGTTCTCACCATTTCACTAGGTTACATGTCACTAGACTATCTACTGTGTGTTGGACACTCGAGTTTGCTGGTTTGGTTTTGTTTCCCAATCGGCTCGCACCTCGACAGTTTTCTCTGACGCCTTCTTTCTCGGAGAAAAACTATATAATATTTTATTAGATATATGTAAATATGAAAATGTGTCCCTCACACTGTAGAGTAGTTAGTGTTCATGCAACCTAAGTGAAAAGGAGTGACATCAGTCTAGAAGAGAGAGTAGCCTAGATTAGATGTCTAGAGCCTTATCAAGATATGTGATACATAGATTAGATGACAGAATGATAGTTGAAATAAACATGTGAAATCTTATCTAAGTTTGATCTCTAATGGTATAAGTTTCCTTATAAAGGTTTAAGTTGTATACTTGTTGAATCTAATTTTGTAGAATTTATGCAAAATCTTGATGATGAAAGTACAATCCTTTTTCTTACTTAAGATAAGTTAAGTTAAGATAGAGATGAGTGTGCATGAGCCTCAAGCTCTTATACAAAGAGGATGTCTAGTGGTAGGATGAGATATGTGGTGAACTCTAGAGAGAGTAAGACCCACAGGGAGAAGGTCATAGGACCTAGCCTCCAATATATGAGATATGTGTTAAAAATAAAATCCTACACTAGATTACTCTCGAGTGTTGAGTTGAGTCCTTATGCATGATTCAAATCTATATGTGAGATTTGGGTAAAATAAAAGGATGGGTAGATGACCCATATGATAAAGTCAATCCTTTGGCTGAGTTAGGACCTAGCTAGAGTGATATATTTTGTGAATCTCATCATTAGTTGCAAGTGAGGTGATATATGAACTCTAGTTATGAGAGTATGATGCATTGTGCAAACGATACTCAAAATACATGTTCTCCCTTCTTCTTCTCTTTCTTAATATATGATGATAGAAATCTCACTTGAGCAATATAGATGATTTAGATATGAGGAGTCACTCGTATAAGCTTGACCTATTCTATATTTTCCCCCTATATCATACATGTAGTACCCAAGATAGAAATCATGATAAGTTTGACTTTAAAATATTCTCTTCCCCATCTTATGAAACATGAAAGACATGATGCTGAGATCATGGGATAAACTTAGTATATTCTCTTTTTCCCTTCACATAATAAATGTAAGACATAAAAAGTTGAAATCATGAACTTGAATAAAGATATTTTTGGATCATAGGATATGTGATCAGAAATATAGTTTGTAACTTTGATCCTTCTCAATGTATGCTTCTAGGTCGGGTATGAATACCACACCATAGGGTGAAACCCTAATGGTCAAGCATGTTACGTAAGCCCTTCTTATGTAGAAAAATCCTAATATCAAGGATGAAAATAAATCTCCTCTAATGCTGAAATGATTGTAAGATGTTGATCATAAAACATATTAATGATGTTAGATTTGAACAATCTGAATATCATGGCATATAAATGAATTCCTCCTGAACATTAAAAGTATGAACAAAACATGTACCCTTAGAGGTGATGTAACCCTAAGATATCATAATGTCATGTTATGGCTAAGACGTTAAGTGATACTTCAACCTATATAAGGTGGGGTGGGTACACCCTACATGCTTAAACCTCCTAAGATGACAACCTAGGATGAATCAAGATAATGATACTCTGGAGCTTAGAGTGGTGGTTTAGAGACATCCACAACTCCTGCATATTAGCTTAAGGATGAAACCACTTGAATTTCGAGGACGAAATTCCAAATAAGGTGGGGTGAATGTGATAACCTAGATTTTTGAGTTTTAATAACTAATACAATAATTGAGAGACAAGCATTCTAGGTAAGATGTCAAATACCAAATTGAGGAATTGGTAATACAATCATGGATTCCTTCACCCAAATTAGGTAATTTGAAATATGATGGAGGACTATGATGCCTATTTGAATTCAATTGTGAATGAACACCCTTTCTGATTAATTAAGTCCTCATGAGACCAATAATTCATTTAGTGATCCAGTGAGTAGTGAACTAAATTCTTTTGAGGAATCATATACATATGAACCAATGTTAGAGTTTTGGTGTCAACTTCGACTAAATGGCTATCTTTTTTTTTTTACATAATGTAATACCCTAAGTGTCACATGAAGGTGACTTTAGGTTTTAATGTGATTAGTCAATAACCAAGCCTAACCTTCGTTTTTCATCCCCAAATTTATGCCACATCTACATCATGACATTATAAAGCTACACCTAAAATTTTGTGGCAATTGGAATATCCAACTAAGAGATATCAAAAGTTGAATTTTGGTGCATATATTCATGCACATTGAACCCTAGGACCTAAGTTTAAGCTTAAATGACCAGGCCGTGACACATTTATGTGTCACGCGGCTTCTATTCTTGGTCCACCCGTTCCTGACCCTGGGATCCATCCCCTTTGGATCGCGCGGGGATCCAAGGGCTAGGAACCCGTCTTCCACCTCCCGCAAAGGGCGGGGAGGTGAGAACAGGTTCGTTCATCAGCAAGTCGCCACCTCACACAAAATCTCGGAGATTCATCCCTCTGGATGACCTCGCCTCCCCAAACCGAACCTAACTAGCCCTAACTCAACCCCCCTTCACCCTCGGATCAGGGAGGATGGGCTCCCCTTATCTCTGCGCCTCTCACGCGCAGTGGCGCCCTTTAGGGCTTTCCCTCCCACACCTCCTCGTGCCTATTTAAGGATACCAATAGCTCCGCCTGACCTCCTTTAGTCTCCCACTCAACCCAATTTTGAAGCAGCCGATCTCCGAGCACCTCCCCAGGTCGACCTTCCACCTGTCGCTGCACCACATCGGCAGCACCCCCACAAGTCTCGAGCCACTGATTACAACCCTCCATCACCACCACCTCAATCCGGAGGTGCCTCCCGGCTAGGACAGACTACCCCAGAACCCCTCTTCGTCTCTGACCTCCACCTCACCGGCGACCTCGCCGTCACTGCGGCGGCATTCAAATCTAGAGGGAGCCGCAGATCAGAAACCCCACCCCTCTGATCGAGGCAACCTCGCGAAGGTGACCACGCCAACAGCTGCACACGAGCCACACTGGACTGACCTCGTTTGCTCGCCGGAGGAGCTGGCATGCGGCGGCGCCCTGCTCCATGGAGGAAACAGAGTCCTCGCATGTGAGATCGCGAGAAAGGATCGGGTTCAATCCCAGACCGGCCGGCTCAACCGCTAAAGAACCCGGCCCAGACCAAGTGAACCGGCCACAACAAGCAAAGGAGCTGCGCCAGACCTAGTGGCCACGTGGCGAGCTCCCATTGGCAGATTAAGGTAATAATTCAGTAAATGCTCAGAACTTCATTAAATCACAGTAATTAGCTCGATTATCAGAAAAATGCAAACAAGGTATCGAAATTCTCAGAAAAATATGTAGAACAACATGAAAGCTTAATATCAGACTTTTATGCTTTAATATTAGCAATATCATATAAGACATGTAATACTTGTTTAATGGAAAATAAATATCAAATGATGATATTAAATTATGGAAAAATGTCAGTAAGTCCATAACCATGTTTATAATGCACCTTATGTCAGTTATGGTCATTTTATGACATGAAGTCATGTAATTTTCTTAATATGACTAATTAGGGCTAATAACCCTATATAAATTGTAATTATTGCACACATGCTCAATAAATGGTGAAATTTACAGAGTAGGTTTATATCAGTAATCTAAAGCTAAGATGTAAATCAGATATCAGTGAGATGTATATAATTCATGTTATATGAAGATGAATCTTAATCAGGTTATAAAACCCTAATCTAGGTTAATGATGTAACCTAGGGTTATTATGTGCACCAAAAAGAATATGGAACCTAATATTCAGATAATGAATCATAATCTGGAAAATGACATCATTAAGATAAATATAAGGTAAGAATACAAGTAATCATGAGAATAACATAATGAGATAATATAAACCCTAATGAACACGACTAGGGTTAAGATGATAAGAACCTGATGATAGTATATGATCTTGTCTTGATCAGGTTATGACCCGATTATCCAGACGACCATGGATGTATAAGAAATCTCTGAACTCAGGTACGTGGATATAATTATATGACTAGATTTGCTGGATGTTAAATATATGTACTTGCTTGTTTGTACTTGAAATACATTGTTGGATGTAGATCTATATGTATTGTCATTTCCGCCTTAAATAATAAGAACACTAAAGAAAGAAAATGGAATGTAGTTACTGATGGTTCATTAATCTCCCTATTAGAGAGGGAAAGTATTAATGTTGACTAGCACCTCCCTAATGGTACAAGGTACGCGGGGAGATCCCTAATGGTACAAGGTACGCGGGGATAGGGCCCAATATTTATGTTTGTGCTAAGTCCACCATAGTAATACATGTCCATTGAAGTATGATTAATAACTTGGGATTACCTGATTTTCTGCCTTTAAATAATGTTTTCTTTCTCTTTCTTCAATTTCGAGTATTTTATATGCCAGCATAGTATAGCTCTTTAATTCCACGTACCAACTTTTGTTGATGTTTTTGTTTCTCGTATTTTCTAGGTCCAGAGCTGGAATGGGATAAAACATAAGATGTGAGCAAGTTGAATAGGTTGTACCTATTGTCTAAGATCCTGTTAGCATACATGTTCAGACTTGTAGAATATTCATTCAACATGTAACTGTAAATCATTTTGTAATAATTCATATTGCATAAATATGCATGTTGAATGTTGAGTATGTTATGGTTGTATGTTCATGTATGCGTATTATGCTTCCGCATTGCTATCTGATATGATTGGATGATGTTCTCAGATTCTGACCTCTCATTCCCAATAGGGTTTGGAGAAGTCAAAATCCGGGGACGTCACAATTGGTCTATCAAATTTATCAACAAATCAGCACTTAATTGTAATATGATTTGGTACCTTTGGACCTTCAATTGGTCAACTATACTTAATGCCATACCTCCAAACGGTCTTGGGTGATCCCCAAACGGTTTTGAAACCGTTTGGGCCAATCAACCCAAAACATCATCTCATTCACTTGCAAAATCAGCATTTAGCCGATTAGGGTTCATACCACATCTTTGGATCTTCAAACACATATCCATACTTCACCCTAGACCTCCAAACGGTCTTGGGTGACCCCCAAACGGTCTTGAGACCGTTTGGGCTAATCAACCCAAAATCTCAAATTAACTCGTTGGAATTTCAGCACTAATTTCAATTAGGGTTTGCCCAATTGATTAGCCTTCAACTCATGATTCCTTGAGAATTAACCCCTCAAATTTGGTGAGTTATTAAAAAACATAATTAGGAACAGTAATCTCAAACGGTAATCGCTTGGTCAACGCACTCAAATGGTTTTGAAACCGTTTTCCCAAAACGGTCAAGTTAATCAGGTTGAAAATCAGCACTTAATCCAATTAGGTTTATCTAATTGATTAGCCTTCAACTCTCTATTCCTTGGGAGTTAACCCATGAAATTTGGAGTGTTATTAACAAAAATCATTAGGAACAATAATCCCAAATGGTCAACGCTTGGTCAACGCACTCAAACGGTTTTGAAACCGTTTTCCCAAAATGGTCAAGTTAATCAGGTTGAAATCAGCACTTAATCCAATTAGATTTACCTAATTGATTTGCCTTCAACTCACGATTATTTTGGAGTTAATCCCTCAAATTTGGAGGGTTATCAACCAACATAATTATGAACAGGAATCCCAAACGGTCAACCCTTGGTCAACTCAACCAAATGGTCTTGGAGACCGTTTGCTCCAACCGACCTTGTGAAACCGTTTGCTCCTCAAACGGTTTTGCAAACCCCCAAACGGTTTTGCAAACCGTTTGGCCAAGGGTGCAAGACCGTTTGCTAAAGTAACATTGGTATTCACGCCCCCTTCTTATACCTCCATATCCAGGTCTGTTCTTCATGGTTTTAGTTGCAAGAAAGCAAGGAAGGATGGGGGAAAGAAGAACAAACTACTTTTGCAAGAAAGAAAGATGCATAACAAAGTTTAAGGGTTTAGAGTTATAAAACCTGCCTTAGAACCAGATCTAGAGCTCCAAGCTTCGAAGCTTTAATGGTGACTTGAGCTCCACAGGTCGTCCAAGGTTTCTTCTTCAAGAATGGGTTGGAAAGGATGGCTAGAAAGAAGAACTAAGTAAGAAAAACTAGCAAACCAACCTTGCAACATGATTTCCTCCATGAATTCGAGCAAGATGATGATCAAAGCTTACCCAGAACTGCTTGGCCGTTCTCCTCTTCTCCAGAGATCTGTCCTAAGTCAGTCTAAGCAAGGGGATAAGAAGGGAAGTGAAGGAAACGATCCTTGCTAAGTGAGAAAAGATGTATATATACTTTGGGTGAAATTCCAACATAAGGACAACTTGTTTCTCCATTTCTCATCTAGGTCCTTCCCTTCTTCTAAGCCATGTTTCTCCCTTCCATACTTAAGAAAAACTCATCTTAAACCCAAGGTCTAAAGGTTAAGAAAGCCAACTTCTTACTAAGTTGCACATATAGAAGGGTTATTAGGCTTATAACTTGATTATTTAGTTACTAGGGTTATCCTTCTTATTTGTTTATTCAAATGAAGCACCCCCTTTATCATCTTTACTCTAATTGATGCCAAGAGTCATAAAAGATATTCTAGAAGGTATATTTTACATGTTGCACCCCATGTTTTGGGTAAATTGCACTTTACACCAAAACTAGGGTTTAAAGCACAAGGATTGCTCCACAAGCTACCTTTTGGTGCCCAAGCTTGGAGAATCCATAATACTTCATCAAATTCATTCTTATGATGTATTATCATCAGAGGAACATCTAAACATGTGTAATTTGCAAGTTAACCCCTTTAATTGGGTAATTTTCATATAAGTCCACTTTTAACAAAACAATATTACAATATTGTTTAAAAGGATAGAAAGGGAAATATATATTCCTCAGGAGCTTTAATTACATTATCAACAGATAACCACAAGCATTTAATCACATGATTAAGAAAAACACCTGGGGTTATTTCATAACCCAGGTCAGGGATGTTACAGTAATCTACATGAGAATACTTCAACGTCTTAAACCTTAGATGATGATAACTTCACCTAACATATTATCATAGAATTTATAGATCCAAAACAAAAGATCATCATGGCCAAAATAGAAGATAAACATCAACAAAACCACCATCATCAAGGAGGAAAACTTCCCATAAAAATGGTCACCAAAAACCATAAAACATGTACTATGGAAATCCCCAGGGAGAACCTTATGTAAGAGAGAGAGATAAATCACATTCAACACCTCCAAAATGGAACCTAAAATCCATGTTACAACAAGGTCCAAAAATCTTATGCATGTGATCAAAATCCAAGATTCATCTCAAAAATTGGGTACCACAAATTAGGGTTTCATATTCTAAACAAACCAAGCATGATAACCACCATCATTCAATATCTAAAACATGATATCATCTACTAGCATGTTGCGACCATGATTGAGAGAGAAACAACAATATGCATGTAAAGAAAAGTGCAACAATAGAGAGGGTAGAGTGTTATATAAACATCCTTAAGTGAAGGAACAAGCTCCAAGCTCTCGATCACCAAGGAGGAAGATGAAGCTCCACTAAAAGCTCAACTCTCAACCACAAGATCACTTCAAGAAGAAGAAGACACCAAGTTCGAAGATAGATTAAGAAAAGATGCTAATAAGTCCTAGGCCGAGCCAAAAGAAGGAACAAGAAAGAAAAGAAAACTTCCTCACACTTGGGTACCACCTTGTCAAAAACATGGTCTCCGACCCTTGTGATGAGGAGTGGCCACCATGGATAGTCCACAGTCTAAGGCTAAGAAAGGAGAAGAAGGAAGGTATAAAATCCAAGAAAACTCCATCAAGGAAAGGCATATACTTACCAAGGAAGAATATGATCCAAAAATCACCACAAGCACCAAGGGAAGGTTGATCAGTCACCAAAGCAACTAGATCAACACTCCTTAGCTCTACAAAGCTTCAAGGTCACCACAAGAGAGGAGGAAAGAAAGAGGGATGAAAAGGATGCATGTTGGAAGAGGAGATGCATTATATACATGAAAGGAGGAGGGAAGTAAGGTAGGGGTGAGGTGTCTGCACATAAATGCACCAAAGGGGCACTTGTCTACAAAAGAAACTAACATGAAACCACTATATGCATGCATGCACGAGATGGTGATACAACCAATGTTGGGTATCGACCTCCTAAGGTCACCAACACATTGGTCTTGGTCGAGACACATCAAGAGGTCGAAACAACACCAAAGCAAATTGTCTAGGTCGATACAAAAAGGTCACCAAAACACTCAAGGTCGAGACACAACACAAGGAGACAACCCACCTCGACCAAACCACTCCAAGACAATCATGGTCGAGACAAACCATCTAGAGGGGGTGTTTCGATTGAGACACTCACAAGGCCCCCATCAAGGTTGAGATAAAGGTCGTGACACTCAACCATAGTCAACATGGTTGACACCAAACCAAACCCTAGAAACCCTAATCACTTCTAGAGATGTCACCACTCATCCAAGGCCCAAGCAAGGTGCCCCAAAGCATCACACATTCTCTCATGATGCTAAAGCACTAAGGGAACACTCAACGTGTGACAAATTGCAAGATGACCCCTCAACTTGGGTAAATTACAATTTGACCCAAAACAAGCACATAAAGCCAAACATTATCCAAACAAACTCGAACAGGAAACTTAAGCTCTCCAAAAGCTCTAAAAGCATCTCATAAGATTAGAGCAAGATTCTAGGCATCTTATTTAAGCAAATCAAGCATACTCAAGCACTAATCTAGGTCAGGGGCCTTATAAAAAGTAGAGAGGTAGGAGACAATTCCAAATCCATTAGATCAAGACCCGATCCATGACTCCTAGATCCAATGGTCAAGAAAAAGAGTTGACACACGTATAACGTGTGTGTAATACGCAAGTGTACGTGTCGAAGTAATATGGGATTATGAGTCCCGAGTTATCGAACACGAGGAGTTGTGAGGTTAAAGACTATTACTAATTAGGATTGATCAACTAAGCCGAAAACAAGAGTTGATTGAAAAAGAAAATAAAAATAAAAGAAAACAAAACAATCGATTAAATGGTTGGTTTAATCAATTAAAAATGGAATCCTTAGGATTGTGCTTTCACCACAGGTTCTCGTTGTACTAATTCCTACAAAATTATCCTAATTCATCTCCTATTCCGGGTAGTGGCCTGTAGTCAGAATTGCTCACTGTCGTGATACAATTTACTACCTAAGTCTAGGTCGGTTCCACCGTCGTAGTAACCTATACCCTAAACTAGGTGCATTAGAAACAACCTCTGGGTTTCCACCATTAATCGTACATCACCTTGTTCAAGGGATTTATTAATTAATGTGAATCTCGTCTCTTTTCAACCGTTAATTCTTCTTTCAAAGCAATTAAAGGCATTAGATTATCAATAGGGTGATCAATCATAATGATATAATGGAGAAAACGAAATCATACCACGGATTTGAGAGATAAATTATGATAAACTATGTAAAAAGTATCATACAACGATTATCCGGGATACTCCCGGGTCCTAAGGAATTATGGTTTTTAGCCGAAAATAGACGACATGGTATCACAGTAAGTCGAAAAGATGTAAAACATGAATTTCGAGATACAATAAATTGGAGAAAGGGTTAAAGAGTGGATCTGGAGAAGATTGAGAGAATTTTCCGTCGTTTCCGCCGCCAAAATGCCTCCGAGGTCTTCCGTGTAGGGTTCCTCTACTTTTCTCCCTCCGTTCGGTTGCCGTATCGTCCCCCACCGATAGATCTCCCAATTGCGGTTCTAATGGTGCCTTTTATAGCCGTCGTACATGTTTAGGTCAAGAGGAAACCTAAAAATACAATTTTTAATACAAACATGTGTTAGATTTAACACATTAAAATTCCGTATGCAACGTCTGAGTCGATAGTATCGAGTTAGAAGTCGATGGTATCGACTTCTTCACAATAAAACGTCCTTTTCCTTTTCAATCTGGAGCAAAAAATATTTGTACTCTAATGCCATGTCGCTACCATCGAGTTGCAAGTCGATGGTATCGACTTTGTTCCAGTAAATAATTATTATTATAATAATTAAAACATGTAAAATGCATGTAAAAATATAAGAAATGATGCACAAGTGATTTTTACTAATTTGGTAAAATATGTATTAAAAAGATATTCAATTAAGCACAAATGACATAGAAAATAATCAAATTAGATACTAAAATAATGATAATTTGTGCATACATCACACTCCTAAGCTAAAATATAGCTCGTCCTCGAGCAACACTACTCTTGGATTTGTTTTAAAAAGTCAGCAAGAAGACATGTACCTATGAATTATTTTTCCTAACCACCCTCCACCATTCGGTCCCAAACCGGTCCTTGCCAACCACTGAACAAGTAACTACTCTAAAGTGATCAATAATGTTCATAATAGATGTCCACAATAAGATTAATGAAAAACACTATCAATATGAAGCAGTTAATATCATGGCCAATAGGACATCTGCTTGATGCACCATGTGATCTCCCTATCTATATTGCTCTGATCTACCTAAATAAGCTACTTGGAAGCAGATCCCCAAATAAACATGGATGAGGGGATTAATTGTGATGGTGGCCTACCACATAGAGCAATGGGTGGAAAAAAATGGGTGGCTATGAAATCAGGAATCACAAGAATAATCCAAATCATTTATGCAAAAAGTAAAAATATGATGCACCTATATGATGGATAAAATGTGAATGTATGGCTTCTAATGACTATTTTTTATTTTGGTGGAATGATGCATGCAATGGATGTCTCATTCTAATGATGAGTATAAGTGGAAAGGTGTTTACAAAAAGATCCACAATCCCCTCATTTGTTGCTTAGAGAGAATATGGCATTGAACTTGAAATCCTTTTCCTCATTTTCTCCTATTTTTTCTTTTTCTTTTTCAATAACTCTTTTTTTTTGTTACCCTATTTTTAGCAAGATGAACAGTTCATGCTTGGGTTTTTTTTTGCTTTTTTTATTTGGAGGAGTAAGGAGATACAACTTTTTTTACACTCTTTCATGACAGAAGATGGTAGAAGATAACAAATATGTAACACCTTATAAAATATGCAATGCAAATGCAACTACATGAAATTTTGTTATGCAAACTACAAATGCTCAAAAGAGATTGTATGATTTTTTTTTCTTTTTCTAATGCATAATAAAATGAACTAACTATATGCTTCCTATCATGCCATGTATTGCAAAGAAGAGGAAAATAACTTGGATTAAACTTGATCATCCTATGGTGGTGAATGAAGATGAATGGAAGGTGGATGAGATCAGATGACTAAGAGACAATATCTTTCCCAACCATGATATGTCCCTCTTCTATCAACTTGTGTAACAGGGTAACCTTAGAGTTTATTTCTAGAATTCACATTAAAGATCACGTTACTGTTTGGTTGGTTTGGACTCAAACATCATCGTCATAACACAAGCCATAGGGTTAAGTTAGGTTTTTCATTCAATCAGTATGTCTTCAAGCTGACTAATCCAAACAATTCCTCCAGTTATGTACTCTTAAACATAGAAAATTTAGCTTAAAGTGCAAAGCATGAAAGCACATTCAAATTTTTATTTAGAATTTTTAGAATTGATACCACATCATCAACAAACGGCTAATCCTAACCAAACTTTTATTTTTTTGTCCACAAGTACACTATATAGAAGTGGACCCTAAAATTTTTTTTCAAACAACAAAAGCAAAACATGTAGAGATATGATAAAAAGTAAAGATGCAAGATAAAGATAGAAGTATCATTCCATTCCTCCCCCTAAGCTTGAACATGACATTGTCCTCAATGTCAAAAGCAAAGGAAGATACATGGAATGACTGTACCAGTATGAACGGTGAACTCTAGGGTCAAAGATGAGTAGTTGCGATCCACATGATAGTCTGCCCTCCAATAGGCACTCAAGCTCAGTGAAGTGTCTATGCTTGCTCATCTTGTGAGATGTCACTAATGAAAACTCAGTACTACCGACAGTGAAGTTGGTGGTACCGACTCAGTGCGTCCCTGCACACTGAATACACATATCATGGCATCATTTTTACTTGCATCAAAACTAGATATCACAATCTACAAATAGGAATGTAAAAGTAGAATTGAAAGTTTAACAAAATAAACCTAATTGGTGGGTTGCCTCCCACAAGCTCGCTTGTTTAACGTCCTAGGATGGACACATGTCAATCAACAACAATCAGGTGGTCGTGGAGGAGGGTAAAGCTCTCTCTGCCTCTTCCTTCTAAACTTTTGGTTCCTTGCAACAATGATAAAAAACAAATAATAGTCAGAAGACCAGCATGTATGGTTGACATTCCATTTCAACAGTAAATTATCACTGCAATGAACATGAACATGAACACGACTCACAATCAAGTCTTGATGTGGGCACACATGCAGAAATAGATAGCCATGAGGTGAAAGGTATAATGATGATTGATCCTTAATTTCTATGACCATCCCCAATGGATCACTCTTATCTACACATAATGGTGGGGTTATATCAAAGGTGAATTTTTGTGCCTCCTCTTCTAGTAATTCAATTCCCCCACATTCATTAATATCCTCACAAAAACTTTCAAAATTATCATCTGGATATATATCCCATATAGGATCCTCAATAAGGAAATGAAGAGATGGGTCTTGTGGTGAAGGAATTATGTGATGGGTAATGGGAAATTCCTCCATCTTTTCATTCTTAGTATCCTCTTCCTCACTCTCTTCCTCCTCTCTAAGATAACTATCAAATAAAGCACCTTCTGTATCCTCCTCTCCTTCACTCATATCCCAAACACATGTAACAAAATTGTCTTCCACCTTATTTGCATCATTTTCCTCATCTTCCTCATCAGATCCCCAATCATATTCAAGATCAATCCTAGGAGTCCAGGGTGTGGGTGTGGGCTCAATGGAAGGACATGATAGAGGTGATTCTAAAACTTCTTCCAGTATGTTATCCTCACTCTCTAATTCCTTATCCTCAATCTCAACTTCTTCCATTTTCTCTATTCTACCCCATCCTCCATTAGAAATAGGACCTTTGCGATTTAAAACATATTGAACCAAAATCCTAATATGCTCACGATGAATTTCCTTTGAGATTTTCTCATAATGTAATGAAGGTGGACTCAGACATCTATAACCTACATGTGCATTTCCACACTCAAAACAAATAGGGGCCATGCACTTTTTTATTTTTATTTTAATGAAAGAAGACTAACTACAAAGAAATATTTAGATGAATATGTACAATGCCTAAGCTAACAGTAAGTTTTATGTAATGAAAAATGGGAAGAAAAAAAAACTAAAAAAAGAAAATAAATACAATGGCCTAGAGTGGTCGATCCTAACTTTTTATAGTGTTAACCATGCCAACTCCCCGACAACGGCGCCAAAAACTTGACACACGTATAACGTGCGTGTAATACGCAAGTGTACGTGTCGAAGTAATATGGGATTATGAGTCCCGAGTTATCAAACACGGGGAGTTGTGAGGTTAAAGACTATTACTAATTAGGATTGATCAGCTAAGCCGAAAATAAGAGTTGATTGAAAAAAAAACAAAACAAAACAAAACAATCGATTAAATGGTTGGTTTAATCAATTAAAAATGGAATCCTTAGGATTGCGGTTTCACCACAGATTCTCGTTGTACTAATTCCTACACAATTATCCTAATTCGTCTCCTATTCCGGGTAGTGGCCTGTAGTCAGAATTGCTCACTGTCGTGATACAATTCACTACCTAAGTCTAGGTCGGTTCCACCATCGTAGTAACCTATACCCTAAACTAGGTGCATTAGAAACAACCTCTGGGTTTCCACCATTAACCGTACATCACCTTGTTCAAGGGATTTATTAATTAATGTGAATCTCGTCTCTTTTCAACCGTTAATTCTTCTTTCAAAGCAATTAAAGGCATTAGATTATCATTAGGGTGATCAATCATAATGATATAATGGAGAAAATGAAATCATACCACGGATTTGAGAGACAAATTATGATAAACTATGTAAAAAGTATCATACAACGATTACCTAGGCTACTCCCGGGTCTTAAGGAATTATGGTTTTTAGCCGAAAATAGACGACATGGTATCACGGTAAGTCGAAAAGATGTAAAACATGAATTTCGAGATACAGTAAATTGGAAAAGGGTTAAAGAGTGGATCTGGAGAAGATGGAGAGAATTTTCCGTCATTTCCGCCGCCAAAACGGCTCTGAGGTCTTCCGTGTAGGGTTCCTCTACTTTTCTCCCTCCGTTCGGCTGCCGTATCATCCCCCACCGATAGATCTCCCAATTGCGGTTCTAATGGTACCTTTTATAGCCGTCGTACATGTTTAGGTCAAGAGGAAACCTAAAAATACAATTTTTAATACAAACATGTGTTAGATTTAACACATTAAAATTTCGTATGCAACGTCTGAGTCGATAGTATCGAGTTCTTCACAGTAAAACGTCCTTTTCCTTTTCAATCTGGAGCAAAAAATATTTGTACTCTGATGCCATGTCGCTACCATCGAGTTACAAGTCGATGGTATCGACTTTGTTCCAGTAAATAATAATTATCTGCAACAAAATAATCAATGAATAAAATCAAATAATTATTATAATAATTAAAATATGTAAAATGCATGTAAAATACATGTAAAAATATAAGAAATGATGCACAAGTGATTTTTACTAATTTGGTAAAATATGTATTAAAAAGATATTCAATTAAGCATAAATGACATAGAAAATAACCAAATTAGATCCAAAATAATGATAATTTGTGCATACATCAAGAGTATGAGGCAAAAGTAAAATAAAAAGGAGGGAAAATAGGGCTTGCCCGCGTCGACTTTAGAAATTCATAAAAAATCATAAGAGTGTCCAAATTGAATGAAATTTGGATCATTGATAGATATTATAGCCAATAAATTACATATAATGCTAGAGGTCAAAAAGATGATGCTTGATTACAAATTGAAAGAGTTAGTAATGCATTAACTTGAGAGTTGGATTTTGTGTCAAAGTGCATATGAATTCGATTCAACTCCTATTTTTAAGATTAGAGAGTGATATATGATCCTTGAGTATGGAAATGATGAATTCAGATCATAACAAGGTATATGAGGGGCAGAAAGGTAAAAAGATCAAGGATAGAGGAAAACCACTTCATCACACATCACTCCAATTTAGGGCAAGTTGACATGACTTATCTAGCAAGTCGACCGATCTGGCCAACATACTTTTGACAATTTGGGCGGTTCGCCTGCCTGATCTAGCCACCCTAGTTAGATTACATTGACTGATGGACTGCCATTGACCCCTCAGGTCATCCGATCGTGGGTCCATATCCAACAAACCAAAATCTAGTTCTATCAAATTCCATATCAAACATATTAATCCTTGTTATTATTATTTATATATGCATTCACCACGTAAACCCTAAGTCGTCATCTTTCACTGTCGAAACAAGATTAACATGCATATCTTAACTCTTTCCTTTAGAGTTACCTCACATCATATCTTATATGTCTTATTTATCAAGTTAGGGTGTACACCTTTTCAGCCAAACCCTAATCAGACTTAGTATTTACTCAACCCAAGCCTACTACGATTAGTATTTACTCAACCCAAGCCTACTACACATTCAAGATCCAACCAAGATCCACTTCACTTGATATTTTACATAAACATAAAACATCACATTATCTCTTAACCACATGCAACGACATGGATCATTTGTATCATGTCAAAACACCCAATTATCATAAGAAGAAGGATCCCACATAAACAAGGTGGTCTCCACTCAGTAGATAAGTGTATACATGGGTTGTTTATTCTTTATTACATGACTAGTGAGCATATGTACATATATGTCAGGGTATAACTAAGCAAGATAAACGCATAATTAAACATTCAAATCACACAATACACACATCATGTCATGCTTGTCAGATTATTATATAATCTCTTAGACGTCTTTCTTAAGTACACTTTATTAACATTAAACTCACATATCATTCCATCTCACCCATTGAGTCCCAAAATAAAAGTCCACACATCATATCCCATAAAAATTTTAGGATGGAATTTCGGATTGATATTGTATGCCGTCGAAGATCGGAATGGAACATATTACTGTCCCGACCGATCCAAAGGCAGTCGTTGGCCGACCTAAAAAGTGTGGCCCGCAATGCTATTCGAGGGGTCTTGTTTGCCAACCCGGACTTCTCCAAACCGCTGCCCGAAGATATAAAGATAGCTTGGGACGTTCACTGAAAGTGCCCGGCCCTCCCAGGGGCCTTTGCTTTTCTTACTTAGAGTTTTTTGGCCCTGCGTGGCCTAATTTCTTTAATGTTTTTCTGGGCCCTGCGAGGCCAAACCTCACTGCTTCCTCCCTTTCCACAAGGCAGGAATGACCGACCTTAGAAGCTGAGGACCCAAAAGACTTTAAGTCAGGAGGGACCAAGGCCAATAGAGTAAGTCTGACGGATCTCACTTTGAGTCCGTTTTGGCCGGTACCTTGCTGCCGGGACCCTGATGCCTTGCCCAATCCTTGGACGAGCATCCCAACACTTAGGTTGTTTTGGTCTGTACTAACCCACCTAGTGGGGGCGAACTACCAGAATTTGTTCTAAGGGCTGATCTGGACTACTTTGTTGGTCAATACTTGGCCGAATTTTGGGGACTTCTGAACCCACCTAGTGGGGACGGACTCTCTAAAAATGTAAGTCAGACCTGCTAGCGGGTCATGGCCTTTGAGCCTCTTAGACATGATAGTTTTTTATCTTGTAAAACAATCTTGTACTATGGAGCATTTACGCTCAAGGGTTGGCGGTTTGCCAAACCTATTGAATAAAATTACCTATTCAATGACCTGTAAATGTTAAATGTACGGCCGATGTGTAAGTGGACTTGCGCCTCTACATCCTGTCAGTAATAGCTCAACAGTTGCTTTTCGAAACTTCTAAAACCGGATTGACCGCCCAGGCGGCCTACCAGCCACGATGCCCCTGCTGTCCCTGATCTAGTACCTGGCTCTTCGACGTTGTCCTGGGCCCGTTCGACTCGCCTGGTTCCATATTCCCGTCATCCGCCGCAAAGTTGACCTTCTCCCCTACTACTTGAACTGAACCCAACGGGATCCTCTCCTCCCAACTACTGTCCCATTCATGGCTTCTCTGTTTCTCCGCCCCGCCAACCTCACCACCTCCGCTTCACAGCCCTCTTTCCCCACCTCTTCCTTTTCTCCTCCTAAGCTCCAGGCCTCATGGATCAGACTCGCCCGGCCCCTTCCCCAGCAGCTGGTTGTGCGGGCGACGGCTCGGGCGGAGCCGGACTCCCCGCCGCTGACCGTGGAGGATCTGCTCGAACGGGGCTTGCACAATCCGTCGCTGTCGTCCTCTTACCGCCCCGCAGGGATTCCCAAGCCCAACCCCACCGTGCTGGATGCCCAGAGTAAGGTTTGCACCGGCCCCACCCAGACCAAGCCGCTCCGCGAGGACCAGGCGTTCAAGGTGTTTGATACCATTCTCAAGTCAGGTGAGTTGGCTGTCGATACTTTTTAGAGCATCAACCAATCATGATATGGTGGAAACTATTAGAGAACCTACTATATACCAAATCATGACAGAGCACAACAGATACAGTGTATCTCTTCACCAAGTAAATCAGAAAGTTATTTGTGAACAAATATGTAGACATTTTTTTTTTTGCACAATGGAAATTGTAAGACAATGGTTCAAAAATCTGAATATATAGGTAAAATAAAGATATGATTGTGAACATCTGAAATATCTTAACCCACCCATAGGAGATTTCTACAGAAGATTTGATGAACTAATAACCTCAACACTTTTGTCAAGCTAGTTTTAAAAAACACGTAAATGTAAGAATTCAATAGCCGAAACTACATAGTAAGGATTCAAAAACCCACCTTATAAGCTCTTACCAAGTTAATTTTAGGCCTGTCTTTTCTTCTTTCAAGTGTGCTCGACTCAATAGCATGATTTCGGATAGTCATGTCGTCTGTGTTGCACCCGACCATATCATCTCAGGTGACCATCACAACTTGTCCTCAATACTTGCCGCCCCCAAATTATTCGTGGTATAGTCACTTCTTAGGTGTTCTTTCCTTGTCTTCCCACACATTCATCTCAGCATATGCATTTCAGTCTTTTTTATCTTGTTGAGACCTTGTTTCTTCATCTTCCAACATTCACTCCTATATAGCATGATCGGTCAAATAGTTATTCTACAAAACTAACTTTTTAATTTGAAGGGATCTTTCTGTCACAAACTATTCCAATTGCACTCCTCCATTCAACCATCTTGTTGTGATCATGTGATAAACATCATAAGTGTGCATGATGCTTATGTCCTTACGATTGGATGTATATATAAATCTACACATATATATATACGTATGTAAAACAATTGTTGTGTCTGATGTTGTGGCCACATCCTAAATTTTTGAAAAACGTCATGTCTCGTGTTGTGTCCGTGTCCGTGTCCATGTTCGTGTTTGTGCTTCCTAGGATAATATGCAAACGAAATGGAGATTCAATCATGTTAGAGCGTCAATGTTCCATTTCTTTATCAATAAAAATGGGAGCTAACTTTAGCAATATTTAGTGACATTTATTCAACTTTGTTAGAACTGTAGTTGTTGGAAAGAATGGATGTATAATATATTCACAATATTGTGTTATGAAATGTTGTGTTTACAAGAGAGACCCTTCTCCTTTATATAGGTGTAAATAGACATGACTCTAGAGACTTTCAGACCTGACTAGACTAGATTATATGGGCCTACAGATTCCGGCCAATATATGATATGAATTATATGTCTAACACACCCTCCCCCCCGGCGCAAGCTGGAGCATATGAGAATCACTTGCACAGATTGGTTGACAGACGGAAATATATACCCCCTTGACTTAGCATGACATGTGCACTCCCCCGTACTTTAATATCTTTGGCATCTTTGATTTTGAAGCTTCCCTTGAGATTGATAGACACCTGAGATGGATATACACCAAATCTTTGCAACATCTGGAACTTTGATTAGGTTGGAGGTTGTATCTTGGATTCTTTTGAAGGAACATGTGAAGATCATCTGAGTCACGAACTTAGTTGCTATGTCGTTGAAGTAGTTTCCAAAAGAAGACCACCTTGTGGTAGCCTAGACGGTCAACACGCTTGATGGATTACGGACAAACATCAATGTGATGGCACGAACGAACATCAACATTCCTGACATGGCATGGACAAACATCAACGTGTTTGACAGGATAAGAACGAGCATCCACGTGTTTCACATGGACGAGAATCAACATGGGCACGAACGGACATCAACATGTTGGCATCAACGTGGGCACCGACGAACATCAACGTGCTTGAGAGGGCACAAACAACAAGGAGGAAACATAGATGGCGTAGTTGACTGAATGATCTTCTGTAAAAGATAGGTGTGTTGGACTGACACACAACAAATGTGCAAATGATCCAAGATGCTCCGATTCTAGAAGACTGGAGTGTTGCCGGAGTGGAATGACCAAGACATGGCAGATGAAGAAACATATTCACCTGATCTAGAGCGTTGATGACTTCCAATTGATCTAAGGAATCATCTTCTTCAGTTGCAGATGTGAGGGGATGAATTCTTGAATAACAAATCAATGCTTGGCAACTCGAAATCAGGATGGCGAGGATGGACGACATTGGCCTTGAAATGGACGGTGAGATCAGGTCAACATGTTGAGTACACAAAACTCCATATGTAGATGATGCTCTTCTTCCTCTTTCCTCTTCTGAGATCTACACCTCAACTCTTCTCCTCATCCTCCTCTTCTCATCCTCCTCTATCTCTTCCTCACACACTGGCCACGAAGAGACGACGAAAGTGATTGGGATGGACAAAGATAAAGAGAAACTTCCCTGTAACATTAGGGGACATGGGGTGGAGAGTGAAGAAATGACTGGAGAAGGATTGACTTGACATCACCGGAGAAGTAGAACCAATAGCATGATTTTATGTAGTAGATGCCCTGATTACAAGATCCAGATAAGAAAATAAAAGGATCTTTTTCTGACCCTAGAGGGGTGTGGGGGTAGAGCCCCCGTAGAATTTTTGCATCAGTAGAACCAATAGCATGATTTTATGTAGTAGATGACCTGATTACAAGATCCAGATAAGAAAATAAAAGGATCTTTTTCTGACCCTAGAGGGGTGTGGGGGTAGAGCCCCCGTAGAATTTTTGCATCCAAAAAATTTTCTTTTTTTTCTTGCTGGGAGCTTCTAATCTAAGTTTTGAAGATATTTGAAGAACTGATCTGGGACACGTACTTTGAAGATGTAGCTGCGGTTGATTGAGTTGCAAACCCTTATGGTGACATGGAGTTTAATTACCGAAGATGTACGAACTGACTGTCGGAGACACGACGTGTTGGCTGATGGACACGCCGTGTACAAAGACTGCAACTTTCTGAACAGAAGATGGACAACACGACATGCCAACTATGGACACATCGCGTGACTTGTCGGAGGCGTAACTCTGCCTCTCGTCAACACAACATGTCAGTGATGAACACATCGTGTAACCTATCGAGGGAGTAATTCTGCCTCCTGTCAACATGGCGTGTTGGATATCAACACAGCGTGTGGCCTACGTCTTGGATGAAAATTTGTATTGCCTAATGAAAACACAGTGTGTAGAGTGAGGAACACGCTGTGTTCTGCGCCACCAGGGAAGATTTATGGGAAAAACTTAGAAACGTATAACCCTAACTTCATGGATGACTCCTTTTCTACAAATAAGCCTCCAAGATGATGATCTGGATGATGAAGACGATGATCAGAAGCTCCCATGAGGATGACGGACCGGATGGTGGAGATGACTTTCACCTTGGAGAAGAAGACGATACGGATGGTGGAGATGACTTCGACCATGGAAGAGACCACCATGGGGTTGTTGATCTTGATGATGCAAGAAAGGTGACGACTTGAATCTGGAGCGGCTGAGCCTTGTACTCAGGGAAGACGAAAGACGAAAGACTGACATACGAGGATGCTAGACCTGAATCTACGATGACGATGAAGACGCTAGTTAAATCTGGATCTACGATGTAGAGATCTAGATGATGAAGGCCCTTCAGAGAGAGAGGACAATAGAGATCACCCTTTGGAATGGGTGATGGAGATGGCCCTGTGGACAACCAGCCATGACGACGGCCACCGCTCGTTGGCGGAGAGAGACGTTGCTTTCTCTCAAGGGTTAGAGTTCCTGGAAAGAAGGCTCTGATACCATGTTGGAAAGAATGGATGGACGGTATATTCACAACATACTTGCCGAGGCGGTCAATCGGTCACTGTGGATCCTTGGGCGACCAGGCCGACTAGTCGGCCGCCCAGGCGTATTTTTTTCTCCATATAATTAGTTATATATATTAGTAATATATATAGTTATATACTTATCTATATTACTATAAAAAGAGCGAGTTTGATGCTGCGCTCTCCTTGATTCACTCTCTTCTCTCCTTTTTTCAAGGAATTTTGCTCCTACAAATATTTATTCCCACACTCTCCTATTAACTTTTATTATCTTTATTTCTGTATTTCGCTCTCCATCCCACAGAAACGGTTCCTTGATTCTCTCCTTTCAAACAACCAACACAAATATCTTTTAGTGTAGGGACCCTTTCACGGACGAATCCTCTCCCCGTACATTTCCAACAAATTTTATATGTCACGTGCATGTGCACGTGTGCGTTCACTAGTATACAACAATATGCTAGTTATATACTTATATATTAGTAATGTATATAGTTATATAGTTATATAGTTATAGTTATATATACTATATAACTATAAATATATACTTATATACTTATATAATTAGTTATATATATATATATATATTAGTACTATATAATTAGTTATATATTAGTAATATATATAGTTATATGCTAAATTGCTAAAGAGATGTAGTGTACATTACTAATGTGAATGAAATTGTATGTCGTAGTCATCTATTTCCATTTCCATGGCAATTGGCACAAGACAAACACAAACACTTCAATCGACAATAAGACTGAATGACATAAAAAATAAAAAAAATTGTCAGGCCCACCACAAAAGCGGCCGACTAGTAGGGTGACCAGCTGACCTGTCAGACTAGTCGACCCGACTAACTGACTAGTCGGTCTGGGCGGATGTTGAATATGATGGAAAACCTGGGTGGCAGGCCAGTCGTTGGCCACAAAAACGACCAACCAACCGGTCGCCGACTAGTCAGGCGCCTCAACAAGTATGATTCACAGTATTGTGTTATGAATGTTGTGTTTACAAGAGAACCCTCTCCTTTATATAGGAGAAGGTGGACATGACTCTAGAGACTTCCAGAGCTGACTGGACTAAGAGTAGACTAGACTGTGACTCTATACCTACAAACTCCTACCCATATATGATATGACTTATATTTCTAACAATAGTTAATTAGTTTACTATGTTATATGGTCCAATATGTCTTGACCCATTCGGGTTAAGTTCGTTTCCCTTGTATTTGCCTCCTTTCCTATATATTGGAGGGGAGTTTGCCTTCAAAAATAGTTGTCGCACCATTTCTATGTTCACCATACGGTTTTTGTGCCTAGTGTCTCCAATCTCTCAAAATTTTCCACCTAATCATAATTTCTTGCAAGCTGCAAGAAGGTTGTATTGGTTTTTCTTCCAATATGTATCTTGCTCTCTCCAACAACTTCCTAGTCAAAGAGCCAATATTCCACGATCTGTAAGTTTTTTTTGTCCTGGACTAACTTCTTTACAGGCCTCTATCCTAAGAAACCCAAGAACCTTGCTATTTACACAATTTTTTAATTAAAAAAAGTTAACTTTGTTGATTGGAATCATAAACAAGCATTCTACTTTAATAGTATATACCATTTTAATTATTATTTTCTCATCTTTGCACTTGTAGATAGCATGCAATTTTGAGAGTAAGTCGATTTGGCTTAGGTCAACTATATTTATTGCTTTATATCCATAAGAATGTATGTAGACAATTTACATAGATTCCTAACATAGGTACACAACTCTATACACATCCTTTGTAGATTATGTATACTAATCAGGTTGGAGCATACATATCATATACATCCAGCTCGTTGGATAAATATTTCACTTGACAACCATCCAGAGCTGCTTTTTAGATCTGACGAAAGTAAGCTGCATCAACCCATTCTGAAGATGTTCTCTGAAAAAGTGTCAATCTACCTCTATATGCTCTATTCATTCATGAAAGACAAGGCTCGATGCAATGTGGACATCATCTTTGTCATCACACCTCAACTCCATAGGATCATTCTATGAGAAGCCTAGCTCTTCCAAAAGAAGTTTGATCCATAGTTGCTTAGTTGGCAAGTGAAATGGCTATGTATTCTGGCTTTGCACTGAGACCTTGCCACAAATATATGTTTCTTATTCCTCCATGATACTAGGTTTCCACTCACAGTGCATTATAGCTAGTAATCAAACGCCTGTCATTACGTGGCATGTGCTCAATCTGTATCAGTGAAACCCTGCTCCAAATGACTGTAATTCTGATACAAGATACCTTTACTAGGGGGTTTTCTAGATGCCTCAGAATGCATGACCGCCTCAAGATGCTCAAAATGAGCTTTCTCCATAAATCGAGTCTCTTGCATCTTCATTGATCATCCAGTAGATCTCCATGCTCCACTAATGATTTGACTTTAGGATCCAGAAGAACGTCTACCGGTTTGACTCCTATCGTTCTTGTTTCTTCATGCCTGTTCATATTATACTTCTTTTGAGAAATAATGTCCACTTGCTTGGATAGTGGCAATTTTAGTTGTTAAGAAATATTTGAGATTGCTGAAACCTTGTATTTAGTTGCCCTTGAAGAAAGACTTTGAATGTGAAGTGTTGTAATCACCACTAATGACAAATGTCATATATGTGTAGAATTAGAAGAATAAATCCAATGGAAATGCACCTATAGAAAATAGAATGAGTCATACTACATCCGTCCAGACAAAACTCAGCCAGAGCATGACTGAACAAACCAAACCAAGCTCTTGGACACTGTAATAAGGCATATAAGGATTTATGTAGCTTGCAGACAATACTAAACTCCCCTTGAACAACAAACCCCCTTGATTGCTCCTTGCTCCATGTGATATCTTCAATGAGATCTCCTTGTAGAAAAATATTCTTGATATATGGTCAGTAGAGAGGCCATGAAGAAGTAGAATTTCGAGACCAAAAAATGTAAACTAAGGCACGTTCTTTCAATTGGGGAGAATGTCTCAATATAGTCTTTACCATAAGTCCAGTGTGCAGCCCTTAGCGACCAACTATGCCTTGAGCCTGTTCACAAGACCAACTGTCACAGGAAAGGCCGAGATGCGAAAGACTTCTTACTTTCATGTCTGGCATGGAGGAAGAGACTATATATTTTTGTCTCTCGAAGCAGTTGTCTCCTCTTCCACCATAATTCACCACCTTGGGTAAGTTGGCCCCTCTGAAACTGGTGGGAATGGGAACTAAGGACAACGAGGACACAAAAGAACAAGAGGAAGGAGATATGTGATCATCTGAAATAATTTTTGATTGGGTTGAGAAATACAACATCACTTGCCTTTTATCAGGGCAAGGGCAAGTCATAAAAACTGATCGTTCCCGTCGGATCATCAAGTGATGATCATAGGAGGGTTAAGATATTTAATGAGGTGGCTTTTGAATCAAGAATCGAGGATGATGTTGAAGGCGTGGGACACATGCAGACCATACACAGGGTTGCATGAGCTCAATGTTTTAAAAAGCACGAATCGAGAATCGTTCGGACGAGACCTTGTAGCCGATTAATCGCCAGGCGGGCGATTAATCGGGCGATTTTTCAAAAATCGGATTTTTAATGATTTTTCACATTTTATAGACATATATTATAAACACATACTTAATTTAATATTTGTGACTATTTTACAGAACTAAACCTATTTATTCCTTTGAAAGAAATACGATGTAACAGAATTAAAGAGCTAATAGATTCAACAGCCTAACATAAATAAATGTATGTATCAGTAAACGATTTCAGGCATGAACAAAATATAAATTGAATTTAGTTGGTTACCTAGGGATGGAGCATGAGCAACATCATACGAGTAGACAACCAGTTGGACAAGGGAAGTAATGTGGCCACATGAAAATACATGAAACAAGAAACAATTAGTACAATATTGATGTAATATTCACAATTTTTCACCTAATGATGTTGCTGAAATCTAAAAGCCAACTTGAACATCCAAAAGATAGAAAATCCAAAACACTAGTACAAAAATAATTGAAAGATAGGACATCCAAACAGCAAAATCAAAACATAAATGATAAAACATCCAAAACAACACAATCAACAATTAGTTTGGCCGATCCAACAAAAAGCGGGCCTAACCGACCGCTTAAAATTAATCGCTAACCGGCCCAAAACCGGGTGCTTAATTTAAAAAGCCTTAACTGGCGATTATCAGCAAAATAAACCGGTCAGCCCCGCACCACGGTTAACCGGCCGATTAATCGGCCGGTTGGGCCGATTTCTAAAACACTGCATGAGCTATATGTATTTTTTTCCTTTGTCATAGTGGTATGATGCAACATCTTGATTAATTGACGGTGGAACATGGCTTCTGACTGGTAGATGCCTGGAAATTGATCCACCATTTTTTTATTCTAAATGCAACCTACTAAATTTTTGGTCCACTATCATGGTTGGTGCAACGTGTGATATTAATATACTAGCTAACATTGGTTACAAATTCTTCTGTATTGGATCTGAAATTGAAACAATCACCAGGTCTGGTCTCTGCATGATTAATAACCAATTATGATGAGGATGTGTGCTTGAAAGGTTGGATAGAAGTCTCATCAATGCGGAATGGATGGAAGCTTTTCTTTATTCAGTTTTGTGGATCATCTTCCGAGGAGATTGGATTGCTCACCAATTAATTAATCATTCAATAAATCTTTTTAGGACATATCCTATTTCACTTTTCTTTCCGTTGAGAGTATTTAGTTATTGTTTTTATTAGTTTGTAATATGGGCCTAAGTGTTTCGGCCCATTAGGGTTGGTCTTATGTCTGTACGCTTCCCTGTCCTCCTATATATAGGAGCATGGTTTCTCTTATCTAATACAACATATACCCGTCTTTTTATTCTCTAAGATGGTATCAGAGCAGAGATTCAAAACCCTAGCCATCAAGTGAGAGGAAAAAAAGAGGGAGATGTAGCCGGCGGGTGGCCACCCCTTCTTCCTTCTTGGTCGCCCGCAGACCTTGCCCACTCTTTCATTCCATAGCTTTTGCTGCTCTTTCCTCTCTTTTTTGCTTCTGTTGATGCTCCCTTTCAGTTGCTGCTGTGCATGGTTTCCTATTCCTTCACTTCTGACGTATTGTAGAGGCTACAGTATATATGGTTTCAGGACCACAATTGCTGCATTCTCGAATTTCTTGAAATACCATGCTACTCCTTTCTCATGCCTGCTGCGATTAATAAAATTTTCCTCCTATAGCAGCCATTGCAAGTCTCTTCTCCTGTTGCTGAAAATCAAATCTCCTCCTGTTGCTGAAAATGTTGTGTTGTTTGTTTATTGTTTCCATAAAACTTGTGTTGTCCACCCCAACCATTGATCATGTTTGTGGTTGGTGTGAGGGGGAGAATAAAAGAGAGATTAAAGAGAGGAAATCTATTTTTTCTGTTGCTATCTATGAGGATCTCCTAGCTCTATATATTTGTGTGGTTTTTGGAGCTTCAATTTCTACTACTACATCTTGAAGTTGTTTGTTGGATACTGATTTGCGTTGATGGTGTTCTATCCAGCTATGTCGTCTTTACATCCTGCTACTTGTTCGTGCTTTATTTGCACGTTGACTTTGTCCGTGCTTTGTTTTGCACGCGACTTTTTGCTTCTGTGTGCTAGCACTCTCTGTCTCGTCCGTGCTCTATTTCGCACGTTGACCCGTCTGTACTTTATTTGTACGTAGACCACTACTTCTACTGTGATATAGCACTCTCTGGACTTTTCTACTGTGATCCAGCACTCTCTGGGCTGCGACGTTAGCGACTGCGATAAAGACCATGATGCTTTGTTGCTGTTTACTATTACTCCAGATGTCACAACTTTTTTCTATCAAGAAGCTTCTGCTACGTGTTTGTGACCTGCATCGGCGACTTGTGACATACTTTAGATTCAACCTGCTTGCGTACCTGCTCTGGGTTATCTACTTGAGGGGGAGTATTTGAGGGATGAGTGTTTTTATTGTAATCTTGAGGGGGAGAAATTCTTGTAAGGGCTTGGTTTATCTTTTTGTTTTGTTTCTTTATTTTTGGTCCAACTCTCTGTTTGCAAGCTGATTTGGAATTTTCCCAACTTTAGCTTGAGGGGGAGTGTTGAGAGTTATTTAGCTATTATTTTTATTAGTTTGTAATATGGGCCTAAGTGTTTCGGTCCATTAGGGTTGGTCTTATGTCTGTACGCTTCCCTGTCCTCCTATATATAGGAGCAAGGTTTCTCTTATCTAATACAACATGTACCCGTCTTTTTATTCTCTAAGACTTTCATTGTTCCATGAGAGGTTCTTCTAGAGTGAGAAAGTGCTTCCCTGTGACCTTGTGGTCAAAATGTTCAATTCATTCTGCTATCCCCCTCGGTGACCACTCCATGGGGACTAGTCCCTGTGACTTGCATTTCCTTTGCTAGGAGGAGGTCAGAGCGACAAGCTAGCATAAGCTTAATTGACAGTCAAGGATTTGTGTGTTCAATTTTATTGAATGGAAGTAGGAGAAGTACTCGCTTGTGCCCCAACAAGCCACAAAGGCACTCACTCAGCCCACATTGGAAAAAGGAGCTGAACTCTGTCCAAACTCTGATGTGAAAAGGCAGGAACAGGATTTGAGCCTGCTAGTTTGGTAAATGAGTCCCTCTATCCCTCTGACTAATCCCATTCATTTTCAAAGTCATTTGTTCCGTCTCCGCTTTCAGACTGTAATGTCACTTGGAAGTTGGAATCCATTGGCCCTTGGAAGTAGATGATGACCTTTCATTTTGTGCTTTATCCTTGAAAGTACCTGCTAATGCTTATGGAATGAAAAGTGCATCACAGGCGACAACTATGCAGAAATGAAAAGACCTCAAAATTTTGTTAATTGTCAGGAAAATCTAGGGGAAGGAAAGAAGATAGAAGAAAATTAAGGATAAATAATGCCGATTATAATGAAGAGGCACAATCTGGTCTGATAAACGGGACAGACACTGCATATTCAGACTACATTTGAAAAGGAATTTCACCTCTGGGTCAGAGGTTAGTGGTGATGCATTTGTCAGAGCTGTAGGGCGAATGCACTTACTGGATTACAAGCTAACAAATGACAATTGTTGTTGATACTCACACCGAGGCAAGTGGTGAGGATAAGCAAGAGGATGACATCCCTTTTGCTGCTGACAATGGGAAAAGGAAGCTAGAATACAATCTCGTGGAAGATCAGGCCAGCAGGGTGCAATAACACCTCAAAGCTAGCAGTAGATAAAAAAGAGCCATGGCTACAGTGCAGTTGGCCTTGCAGCTATGTGCATGCTGGGGTTCAGACCTACGATCGTGCTTGCAAAACTGCCTTTGTGGTAGGGCAATGGCGACCCACATTAAGCTGGTTTCAGTGGAGAAACGCCTCTCAGGGGGAATGGAAAAAAGGCACAGATCTAGCTGCTGCTGGTCAAGGAGGAAAGAGGGTCGTGACACCTCTGCCACAGAGAAATTCTGCTTCCCGTCTCCTATAGGTCCACAAGGGCCACAAGGAATAGAGGGAGACGACTAGAGATGACTAGATTTAGCTGAGAGACTTGCTAGAGATTCCCAAAAGTCAGATGTTAGCTTACTGTAGCAACTAGCAACCCAACTGGGAAAGTAAAAATTGGCTATTGCTGGTGATTGGGACTGCACACAATGGAAAAGAATCCTATGGTTTCAAATCTGGTTGTTCTGGTACCATGTGGAAGACATGCAATATGGGCTCAACTTAGGTGGACTCTATGTATTGCTCTATATGGGCAGAGTACAAGGTATAATTTACATAGAGATCTTGCACCTGTACACAACTGTCTACACACCCTTTATACATTACGCATAACACACTTGATCAAATTTTGAAAGTCCTCCAAAGTATCAAGTGTATGGAGGATGACTTCTAATATACTGAATACAAGTGATTGTGTTTAGCATAAAACTTGCCATTTCAAATTGCAATGCTATCAAACTAGCATAAGTAACAGTAGGTCTGCGCCTTACTCCCATATCAGGGAAGCATTACTGAAAACTTGTATATACCAAAATTTTGTTAACAGTTATACACATGCACATTTTGCTAAAATTCTGAAGTTATAAGCATTGACTCTTCAATACCTTCAAAGTATAAGGAGAAATAAGCCACAGATTTTACTGAACATGTTAGTTTCAGAAGTATCATAAAAGAAATAATGATAATTATAACCAGCATACTTGTGTTTATAATTCAAATAATTTTTTTTTAAAATGCTAATGTATGATATCACAAATTTAAGTTTTTTTAGATAACCTTTTTGTTTACTTCATGATGGCTGGCGTTCAGCTTCTATCGTTGCTGATGCAGTAGCATTGGTAGCTCATCATGAAATAGATGCAGCACCATGGTGTCTAGATGGCAAGAGATACTTTTCTTCATTTTTTACATTATCAAAGATCTTGTACTCCTGATGTCTACTATGAACTGGTGAGTAATCTGTTGATACTAAATCTAGAAAACTAACCAAGTATCATCTTTCGTAAACATGAGAAAGCAGACCAGCATTTAACTCCGTGAGTTTGCCTGATATAAGTTGTTGTCTAGGACTAATACTATTTGTACCTCTTATCTGTGTCGGTTTTATTGTCTTGTCTCCTAGCACTACTAGATGACTATTCTCTTCATAGCTTCATTTTCGAACTGAAAATCAATAAGAATAATTTGGTTTTGCATAGTTTTCCGATTCCAGTGCTGTATTCCATTCTCAGAAGTGAGTGTGATCTATCACTACTGATTTTGTTTCTAGCTGTGGGAGAGCTCAAAGGTGAGGAGGAAGTCTCCAATGCGCAACTTGGTGCTTTCTTTGCTGCCATGACGATCCGGGCAAATGCCTTTCCTGAAGCTACTCGGTGGAGTGAAGGAGAAACCCGTGCCATTAATGCATTCTGGCCTAGATTGCTTCAGGTTCTACCACCACACATCATCTTCCTGGCTGATCCTGAAGGAACCATCATGAGCACAGGAACTTCAATAGGGCCACGATATGTTGGGCAAGGCACTGCTGATATGCGACTGGTCGGTGCACTGAGGGAAGTTCTGGCTGGGGGACATCTAGGGTATGAAGAGGTTGAAGGGGTCTTAAGGGATGTTCTTCCCTTGGAGGCAAGGGACGAAAAATCATGTGAAGTTAGGGAATCGTTGCTTTCAGCTTTTCTTATAGGACAGCGTATGAACAGGGAAACAGACCGTGAGCTGAAAGCATATTGCCTTGCCTTTGATGATGAGCTAGGTGATTATTCCTAACACTGCATAAACATGGTGAAGTTGGATTCATAGGTTCTTATCCAGTCGTATTGGTAGATAAATTGATTGATGGAAATGTGAAATTTGTGCTTGCCAGGACATCCTCCTGTGGCTGAAATTCAATCTTTGACTCACTATGGCGAACCATATGATGGAAGCACCCGTTTCTTTAAAAGCACACTATTTGTGGCTGCTGTTAGATCGTGTTATGGCGAAGCATGCCTGCTTCACGGTGTAGACTGGATGCCTCCCAAGGTTGGTTTGCAACAGTTTGAATTAATTGGACAAGTTTGATCATTTTATTTTCTTTTACTATATGCTAATGTTATTGCATTAAAATATTCAAAGATAGGGTTATTCTTATAATAGGCAATGGTTGTTTAATGTGTTAAGGGTGATATGTCAGTCTATTCTGTACACTTATCATTTATCAATATATAGACACATCTTTCATGAAACAAAATGTTCTAAGTGATTGGGTTGTTCAAGATTTTAGGGAGGCATTACCGAAGAGCAAATGCTGAAGTTCATGGGGGCAAATACACACCTTACTCCATCTCAGGCAAAAATACTTCTCGAGGTAACTTTTCTTTTATTTATTGTTTATTAATGCTGTCATGATTCTCATCCAGCATTTATCATCTAGAACATCTTTTTCACAGGATGATGGAGTTGGTTTTGCTTATGTCAGTCAGCGGGAAGCTCATCCTTCTTTGTATGTTTTCTTGCACTCTTGACTATGCACTGTTTGCGGATATAGGCTGTTGTACACATAGGCAGTTTTTTGGTTCAATCTTTGATTCTGATCGAAGATGATATTGACGATTGTGATTGCATGTTATCTTTGATCTCTTACTGAGTTACTGTTCAAAAAAATTTAAATCAAGTATTGTGTTATTGCTTAAAAATTAAGTTTAGAATAATGAAATATCACTGTAATAGAAATCATGAATAATAAAAAGCCATCTATACAAACAGCTGAATTTGAAAAGTAAAATATCTTTATCGTTCTATCTTATTGTAGTGCTGTCTAGGAAGCACGGACATTTCTATACAGCTTCTGTGTCCGTGTCGGACACATTTCAGACACAGACACTTCCCAGACACAGCTAAAACGTTTTGGACACGGCTATTTTGGTCATTTTTTGCAGCCCGGACACAGCTGGACACGGTCCGGACACTTCGTGCAGCAACTGCTCCAGTAGTAACCTGTTTCAGAGTGTAAATTCTGGGAATACAGCCACTTCTAAGTGTTCTTGTGATTGAGAACATATAACAGAACGGGATCTAATCAAAATTACAAATAAAATGTCTTAAAAAGAGTCCAAATTCAAAATCCAAGATGAGTTCTATATCATGAATCACATTTTGGTGTAATAAATTAATTAAATCAGTGTTTATTTATTCTGAAAATCTAATATAGTTACCTAAGAAAATGCAGCAAGTTTATTTGTCGACTTCATACTGTTTGTACTTCACATAAACACACCTTTGCATTCATATTCATATACTATTATACATACATGTATTATACACTCACATATGCATGTATTAGGAAAAAAATAGCCCTCATCAGCACCGTGTCCGTGTCCTATATTTTAGAAAATTTCCGTGTTCCGTGTCCATGTCTACAAGCATGTCCATGTAATGTATATCAATGGGACTAAAGAAGAAAAGCTGCTAAACGATTAAGAAAATGATTCTCATTCTTCAACTGTTTTCAACAAAGACGCAACAAAGCCTTTATATAGGCTTCTAAAAGAAAGACTAAAAGGGCGGTAGCCAATGTGGGACCAAACCACGTGAAGAAAAGGTATAATAAAATAACACAAGCTAGAAAAAAGCCTAACTAATGACACGACGACGCCTATGCTCTTAAGTGCGTAAAGGCTGTCCTACATCAACTCTCCTCATTTGCAAAAGACTCAACTCCGTCGAGTCAGTGCTGAGGTAGAGCTCAAGAAGATTTGCATCAATGCGGCGGAATTCCTCCTTGATGATCCATGTGGCATCTACTGGAGAATGACTTGTCCAACGAACCAAGAAATGACGCACGTTGCCTTGGCTGGTGAGGACGGTCTGGTCATCCAAGACGGTGTCGATACGCTTGGGCGGCTGCTGAGGTAGCCGAGGCAAAGGAGGTATAGTTGCTGAAGGCGGGGAAGCACAATGACGATCTGTAGAACTTACCGCTGGTGGTGGAGGGGCCTCGGATGTACCACGATAAGGAGAAAGATCCTCCACATTAAATATTGCACTAATGCCCCAATCAGCTGGAAAATACAATATATACGCATTGGGTCCCTGTTGACTAAGTATTTTGAAAGAATTTTTGAGGTAGCGTTGAGGACACACACATACTAACACATAATCTCCCACGTTAAATTCTTGAAACCTGCAGTATGCATTTGCAGAAAGCTTGTAGTTTTATAAGACAAAGTAAGTTTTTGGCAAATCTCGACATGCAAATCATAAATGTGCTGGGCAAAGGTCTCAGCAGTGTGGGAAGGTCGGTCAGTAGCATACGTATGTACGAGATCTATAGGCTGGCGGGGCTTGTAACTATTAACAACTTCAAAAGTGCTCTTTCCTATGGATCGATTAACAGATTTGTTGTAAGTGAATTCAGCAGTAGGTGGGAATAAGTCCCAATTGCCTAAACGTTCACCCACAAGACATCGTAGGAGGTTACCCAAGCTCATGTTAACCACCTCAGTTTTACTATTAGTTTGAGGGTGGAACGCATAAGAGAATTTAAGGTTGGTACCAAAGATTTTCCAAAAAGTCTTCCAAAAGTAGATAATAAATTTCACATCACAATCAGAGACTATTGTGGTGGGAAGATCATATAGCTTGACTACCTCATTAAGAAAAGGAGGACAATATGAGAAGCGTCACAATAAATAAAAAACGGAGATTTGTTGCTTCTCACTGTAATATCCATAATTAGAATTGAATTCTGTCAAGAACGAATTTCAAAAATCAAAATTGAATATTTAGATAGAATATAATAATAAAACACTAACTGAATAACTCTCAACAGAACCTTCCAAGGCTCATGAGAAATAGGAAGAGGGGTGTAAAGGCCCGTATTTTGTCTTTTGGTTCTGCCCATTTGACAAGTACGACATTGAGACACGATGCAAGCGACATCTCGACGTAAGGAAGGCTAATAAAATCTATCAGTCACCAGAGCGGTGGTGTTATCCCTACCAAAATGACCAACGAGGCCACTGACTTGTAATTCCCAAATGAGAAAGTCAACTGAGGTGGAAGGGATACATAATTGTGTGCCACAAGGCCCTCAAAAGAGAAATTCATAACACAAGATAAATCAGAAGCTTGACCGGGTGTGCTATCGAGGAGGTCGGAATGTATAAACTTCCAAAGTCAGGACAAGTGGGATATTGATATTTTAGACGGGCGAAGCCCACAACTTCAACACTCATAGACTGTAGGGTGGTCAAGCAATGACTAAGAGCGTCTGCAGCCTAGTTCTCAACACCAGAGTGGTGTTTGAGAACAAAAGTGTACTCCTAAAGAAACTCACACCATTTGGCGTGACGAACACTTAAATTCTTTTAGGAATACAGGAAGCGAAGAGCTTGATGGTCAAGCCAGAGGATGAACTCCTGGTGAAGAAGATAGTGCCTCCAATGACACAAGATTGCACAACAACGTAGAATTCTTTATCATATGTGGAATATCTACGCTTTGCGTCATTGAGTTTCTCACTGAAAAAGGCAACAGGGTGCTCTTCTTGGCTGAGAATGCCATCAATGCCGACACCAGAAGCATCAAGAGATACCTCAAACGAAAGTGAGAAATCTGGAAGGCGAAGGACAACGACTTCAGTTAACTTAGTTTTGACAGCCTCAAGCTCGTGTGGCGGATGGCGTCCACTCTACTTTATCACACTTCATTAACTCGGTGAGAGGAGTCATAATGGCGCTGAATCCTCGAACAAAGCGGTGATAAAAAGTAGCCAACCCATGAAAGCTACGTAGTTTAGAGATCGTAGTGGGTTGGGGCCAATCAGTAATAACTTTGACTTTGGCGGGGTCAGCCTCAATGCCGGTAGTGGATACAAAGTAGCCAAGGAAAAGGACTTTATCTTGAAGAAAAGAACACTTCTTTCGATTGACATAAAATTTCTCAATGCGAAGTGTGTTAAAGATAAGTCGGAGACGAGTCAGGTGTTCGTCCTTGGTCATACGAAAAATCAAAATATCATCAAAGTAGACCACCAAAAATCTACCAATGACTGGCCACAACACATGGTTCATGACTCTCATGAAGGTGTTGGGTGTGTTGGACAGTTGGTGTTTTGAAGGCAGTCTTCCATTCATGAGACTCCTTAACACAGATCTGGTGGTAACCGCTACGAAGATCAATCTTGGAGAAAATAGCGGTTGCATCATCAACTAAGCCTCAATCCCAACTATGTTGGGGTCGGCTACATGGATCCTTCTTTTCCATTCGGCTTTTATAAGGATCCATGTCATAGAAAGAGTGAGTTTTTATGGTTGGCTGTCAACCTACCACCAACCCTCCTTTACCCAGGCTTAGGTCGGCTACATTCAACTTTTATAAGGATCCATGTCATAGAAAATAGTAGGATCCCGTCAATAAATCAAATCAAGCATGTCGTCAATGCATGGAATAGGAAAATGATATTTGACAGTGATTTTATTGATGGGTCGACAATCTAAGCACATTCTCCAGCTACCATCCTTCTTGGGAGCAAGGAGAGCAGGAACCACACAAGGACTCTTGCTCTCTCGAATGGGTCTTTTGATAAGGAGGGCATCAACCTGGCGTTTCAATTCAACATGCTCAGTCGGGTTCACACAATAATGAGGTCGGTTAGGGAGCGAAGACCCTGGAATCAAATCAATCTCATGCTGAATAAACCACAAAGGGGGAAGCTCATTAGGAAGGTATGTGGGTGTCATGTCTTTGAACTCGTCGAGAAGGGAGACAAGTTCTGGGGTGGGGGCTGAAAATGGAGATAGGAGTGGATTCTTTGATATATAGGACATACATGCATCCAGATTCGTGACTGGCTTCTTCCAACTCTCTTCGGGTGACAAGGTGTAGAGAGTGATGGGATTTGGAGGTCTTGGGTCTAGTGGGGGACTCTTTTTCATAGGAGAGATGAATCGAGTAGGTACTAATCGTATGTGTTTGCCCTTGTGCTTGAAGGTATAAACATTGGAACGTCCCTCATTGTGGGCATCTAAGACATAAATCCAAGGACGACCAAGAATGACGTGGCCATCCATAGGCAACAACGCATCACACCAAATGTGGTCTGAATAAGCACCTAGAGTGATGGGCACAAGACATCCTTAGGTGACGGGCAAGCTAATTTGGTTCACCAATGGACTTTATGTGGCTGAGGATGGGGCTCTGGGCGCAAGTCCATGTGCTTCAATCCACGGGGTGAAATCATGGAAAAAAGGCCCGCCTCAAGGCTTTAGAGGCGTGCACCTCGTGGCAAGACGACCTCTAATGCGCCTTGAGGCGTGCACCTCATTTTGGCGAGGCGTAAAAAAGGTGTTAGAGGCGTTGAGGCATTTCCGAGGCGTAAGCCTCATTTCAGACCTCAATTTAAGCCTCATATGCATATGTATAATGTATATATATGTGTAAATATACATATATATGTATCTAAACATGTATATTTGTGTGTTCAATCTATATATGTGTGTGTATATACATATATATGTATCTTGACATGTATATATATGTTTTATGTATTTGTGTATCTATAATATATGTGCATATACATGTAATGACGCACATGGTATACATTTACATGTATATATTAGTGCATGTATATGTGTATATCTATATAATTGTAAGGTATGTAAAGATTTACATGTTTATATGTCTATATTTTGTATTCTTTTGTATATTGGATGTACTTGCATATGTTTGTGTATATGTAATGGATTTACATGTATATAAATATTGACACGTATATATATCTATATGTATATAATTTCTAAAATGTGTACACTAGTATATGCCAATGTGAATGTATACATATGTGTTTACATATATGTATATTAAATATAACTTTATATATACACACACACACACACGATCGCCTCGGTACATTCTGAGGCTTACGCCTCGACCGCCTCGAGGCTTACGCTTCGCCGCGCCAAGACAAGCGTCTCGTTAGGCCTCATGCCTTTTTCAACCTTGGGTGAAATGATGTTATGAGAACTGCCACCATCAATGAGTAGTTTGTAACTTTTACCAATGTGTTTGAAGAATGTCTGGAAGGGGTTGGTGCGTTTCCATTCGTCCCCCTCTGAAGGGGCAGCTAAAACACGCATGACCTGGAGATATGACAAATCATAATCATAGTTGTAATCAACGTCATCATCAGAAGGTTCAGAGGCAGGGAAAACATCTGCATATTCAATGTCATCCTCTGGGGTGGTATCAGGAGAATCAGAGGACCCAAAAAGAGCACAGCGAGGGCATTGAGCGGCTAGGTGAGTCGTGCTGTGACAATGAAAGCATTCACAACCATAGAATTAAATGTTCGATTTCGATGTCGTGTCCGATGGCCCAAAAACAGAAATTTTTCAAAATTTCGGCCGAAATTTTGATATTTAAGGCCCTAACGATTTCGACGACCAAATAAGCGAATTAAATCATGCAAATTTACCGGGACGGTCTAATCGCCAAGATCTACTCAAATATGCAATAATATTTCATATTGGATATGTGGGGGTGGGGGTTTCCCACATTTGTAAGTGAAGGAAGCTGAACAATTTTGACAGAATTTCGATGGCAATGTTGATAAATGAAGGAATTAAGTTATGGAATTTTGCAAACACAATGTTTAAACATAGACACACTAGATTATATAATAAATTTATATGTTTAGAGGTTAGGGTGGGATCCATGTCTTGATGAGTGAGTGCACAAATGAACTGAAATGTCAAGTTTGTTAGACAGTTAGACTGTTACAAACTTGCAAACTTCAAGTTAAAACAACTAGAGTACTAGACTTTATAACTTAGAGTTACAACTTACAAGTTACAATGTTATAGGTTAGTATATTTATTGTATAAATTTATTATTATAATATATTTCGGGTTACATAAGTGAATAATAAAAAAATATTTAGGATTACAAGTTACAACTTACACAACATTTTGTATAAGGCTACTATTATAATATATATAGGGTTACATAAGTGAAAATACAAAAAAATAAGAACTTCCATTAAAAAGCTTTTGTAGCCATTTTGTGTATAAATATGAAATATATTGATTAGATTTTCAAAATAAGTATAGATATTCATATTTCACACTATTGTTTCTTTGATTTACAAGTTCACTTCAAGACCTTGAGAATTTTAAGAGAAATGTCACTCAGAAATTTAGGAATTTTGGAGTATTTATTAAGATATGTCTAATAGGGAGTAGGAATAGAAGGAGTAGATGGGCTAGGGAGAGGGGTTACATACCTTAGAATCAAGTAAAACAGCCTTCCAGAGCAAGATATCACAAAAAATTGCTAAAAGATCAAAGTCCCAACAAATCCAGTCTATGGAACTGTAACACCCCTCCCTAGGGTTTCATACGTAACCAGCGGAAGCACAGCCCAATCCCCAGCATTATCCATAATGTGGGGTACTTGGCATATCAGGGAGGGATTGTCACATGCATGATCTCATAACAAGAAATAAGCAACACTTGGCATTCATAGAAACATAGATTCATACATGAGTTCTTGGAAAGAAAGCTACATCATGCTTCTAAAGGTATACTAAACATAAACTAGATAATCATGAAAAAGATATGATCTTCATAGATGGACGTCCCACCAGGCAACAACTCCTAAGATCTTGGATCCTTGGAATCTTCTCAAGAGGTCTCCTTCCCTTTAGCTCCAACTTCTGCGGACATCTCGTCCCCAGCCATGCAAAGGAAAACAAACATGGTAAGTAAGCGGCATAGGCATATTATAAAGCATAAAAATAACATATAAATTGATTTGACATAAACATGAACATGCATTAACATTAATCATTTCTTGGCATCTTTTACATAAAGAATTTGACAAGAAGTATATGCTCCTCTCTTAATGCCCCATAAGGAGCCCATAATGCTCGGAAAACCTATAATTGCTCGGAAAGCCCATAACAAGGTGCATATAAATCTAAATCAAATTCCCTTAACCATGATCTTTCTTAGACTTAATTATCTTCTTAATAACTTAAACTTGATCTTAATGGGATTTCTCCCTCTTGAACATAGTTGGGATTTCTCCCCATGAAACATAATGGGATTTCTCCCTCTTAAGCATAGATGGGAATCTCTTCCCTCTTAATCTTGGTTTCATGTTCCTTAACCATAATTCATAACATAAATGTGGTTTCTATACTTAGACTTAGATTATAGCAAACAAGCATTCAATAATCGTATACTTGAAGGAAAACATGCATTTATCATGACTTTAACATAAAGTGCTTAACAATATTCATAAACATTCAATAAACCAAATGTTATCTATGCCAAGGGCATGGCCCGCTTACCTTGAGATAAAAGCACCTAAGTCAAACCTTGTTTTACTGATTGGATCCTTTTAATCACCTGAAATTAACATAATTATCCTTTATCATATATCACTAAACCCTAATTTGTCCATATAAATATTGAGATGTTAAAACAGCAAAATCAGTCGATAAAAACCACAAAATTGGATTCCTCATCGAAAATCCTTTCCAAAACATATTTTTGTGTAATTTTCCGATAACCAGACGATTTACTATAAATTTTCGAAGAACAGACCAATAATAAATCGAGAAAAAGCCACATTTGCTTATTGGGCCTGAGTCCTGAGTTGGACCAATCGGACTTGGCCAACTCAGCAACGAGGCTTGCCACTGAGGGCTCGCGATCAAAGCAAGGAGGACAGGTGAAAACCCGAAAATACCCTCGCGGGTGAAATACATCAAAAAGAGGCTGGCAGGGGTACCAAGGTCATTTCAGGACGTGGATTCTTCCCTTCAGCCATGGCGTCGACTAGCGCAAGGAGCAGACCTGCGATGGTAGCACCAGGTGATCACTTCGACCAACCCTAAGTGGAGGAAGCCACCGAGGGCTCCCTTGTTCCAGGCCGAAGCCGATGAGCCATTGCTCGAACTGTAAGGAGCACCAGGTCCCATGGTGTAACCATGGCAGCCGAAAATAGGGCCAAGGTGGAACCACTGCTCGCGAAGGCTGAGCACTGATAAAAACAAGCAGTTCGGGACCAAAAGGTCCATAAAACCACAACGAGGTCGAGCGAACCTAAAGCCACCATTTCCAGAGTCAGAGGGAACAAGAGGGCCGTCGTATCCAGGGAACAGAGAATTTCCGCGAGAAATAGAGGCGGCGACGATGGTTCAAAACTGGTGGAAGCATGCCCGCAATGGCGAGATGAGGGTCGGAAGAAGTTCGTGGAGGGAAGGCGGAGCTACAACCAGTATTTCTGTGGTCGGAGGAGCACCGACGTGGTCTGGAGCTTGAGCGCCGGCGAGCCACGGAAAACATGGCTATAGGACCCATCAATCAGGGGGTTCTCGCAGCAAACTGAAAGCGCGGAAACGAAGCTGAGGTTCCGAGGATGCTCACCGCGGTTGGAATTGGACTGGGGTGGTCGGTGCTCGAAGCTTTGGGTCGCCGTTTCCGGTGGGGCAGGAGGAGTAGGTCGGGGTTGCTGAGGCCGCTGGGGAAGAAATTGAAGTCGGGGGAGAGTTTCCCGGGGGCCGGTGGTGCCTTCGAAGTTATTAGGTGGCGGCGAAGGAAGCTAGGAGGCTGTCTACGCATCAATGGCGGAGGGGAGGTGATGCCCTATATTGGGCGTTTCACCTACAGCAAGCGAGAGGGGGCGAATAAGGGCTTGCTCGGATCGGGGCAACGAGCCAGATTCGATGGGGAAGAAATGACGTTAAACCGTCGAGAAACGACCGAGATCAGAGGTGAGCATTCAAAGCAGCTAAAACGGCTGCTGGCTCGCGAGAATAACGGAGGAAGAAGAAGACGCGAGCGTCGTTGGATCTTGATCCAACGGTTTCTGTCGCGCGCGCCAAAATGGTAACGCGTGACATCAATAGAACCGGAACTTTAGGGAAATAAAGGCAATTATTGAAATTTTCAATAATTCCTTAGTCAAACCATATACAAAACATTCAAATTCGATCTAGTGGGTCATATGTGGTCCAGATGAGTTCAAATTTGAACCATAGGTGTATTAGAGGGTCTAGAATATTCCTGTGGGGTTAGATTTTATGCTTGTACACGTTTTAGGCCTAAAGTGGCAAAAACCATTATGTGTACTTAAATGGCTATGATTAGTGCATATAAAGCTATTAATTTCTCAAATAATAATTACAATACTTGAAAACGTGCACTCGGCATTATTTATTTTCAATTAACAAGATGGAGGCCATTAAGCAAGGAATTAAACATGTAAATCACTAATTATCATATGAGAGAGAAATTAGCGTCCGTTCCGCAGGAGAAGGGCGATTTAGGTTCTCCGTGCGGCGGCCGGCTCGGGGGAGGGGCTACGGCCCTCCGGTGAGCGCCGGCCACTCCCCCCGGGCCTTTTCTCGCTCGATCCGCGGCCTCTGATCTTGGTGGCAAGAGGAGCTGGGTCCTGCTTCGTCTCCTCTCCCCGCGGGGTGTCGGTCCCTGGATCTCAGATCTAGGTTTACTGGCGGCGGCTGCGGGCGTGGAGGCTAGCTTCCGTGATGGCCGCTACGGTCCTTCCCAGTGGCTACCTTGCGATGCCTTTGAGGCGAACCTGGCTTTGCTTCCCGCTGATCAAGCTGCTCGAGCTCCACATCTCCTTCTGGTTTATTAAGATGTGTCCTGTTCGTTTTTCTTTCTGCTCGTTTCTTTGCTTGTTAACTGTAGGGTGCTTGTGGCTGGTTCTCATCCTTCTTCGTCACCGTGAATCGGTGTGTGTCGCTCCGCTTTCGGCGATCGCGGTTGTCTGCTCGCTTCTTGTAAGCGCTTGTCTGCTCGCTGCTGGTCAGCGTTTGGTGGCTTGTGCCTCCATGTTGCTGTGGATCGTTTTGCTACTTGGTTATACGGCTTCTTTTGAGATGATGATTCGTAGGAGCACCACACAGATCCAGGCTTGCTATCACTATACGCTCAAGTCGAAGGAATTCTTCATGGAAAGCTGCTTAAGACAGCAACAAGGAAGAAGAATCAATACAGAAACGTTCTACTCTCTTTCCGATATGGGTTGTAGTGATGTTAACTTGATCTCTGTTTGCTCTTGTTGTATCTTTGTCTCAAATTGTAGATGCCGTATGGCTTACAAGTAATGAATCGATTCATTTGCCCTCAAAAAAAAATATGAGAGAGAAATTTGACATAAAAGCATTTATCCTCATTTTCTTAAACAAAAGAGCATAGATATATATGAAAAGATTTTCTTTAAATAAATCATGGATAAGACAGCTATTAAACATAATAAAATGGATTGCAAAACTAACATGGGCAATTTACATGAAGGTCCTCAACAATTATCTTATTTAGAAAAAGAGCACGCAAGGAATAAAATAGTTTGAAAATTTGCATAAAAAGAGTGGGATGTTTCAATACTACCCACCTTAAATAAACTTCGTCCTCGAAATTTCCTAGGGTTTCTACCCACCTTAAGGGTTTCACATAAACTTGCAAATTTTCCATACAATTTTTTTTTTATTATTATAAAAGAAGCATTCATAAACAAAGCATTATGATTCAACAGAAATTACTTAATTACCCTTCCTAAGTCTCATACTTACTCCTTAACATTACACCTAACTCATTACACTTAGGGAATCTACCTCTCACTTACCATGACTACATCTTCATAGTTGTCTAACCTTAGGTCATATATCCTTCATCTCTTTATATGTGGTGATCAAGCACATATTTAGAAATGTTAGATCTCTTTATGCTACATCTCACCAACTTATTTGCACACGTGTCCCATACCACACACACAATTAAGAAGGTAAGCCACATAAAAAGTAACATTAAATGACATTTTCCTCAAATCTCAATTGGGTGGCCCTTACCATTGAGACAAGGAGAAACATGTCATCATCTAGGGTTTGGTTTCAACTACATGAGCATGCTAACATGTACTTCTCTAATGAGGTGAGGGCTCTAGTCATCTTTAGGGTTCCCTAGACATACTAGAATACATAATCATGTTCTCTACTTCTATTGCTTCATCCTAGGGTAACTTGTATGGATCCTTATTGTTGCCTTAGTGGCCATCTATTCCTTGCTCTGATACCATTAATGTAACACCCCTCCCTAGGGTTTCATATGTAACCAGCGGAAGCACAGCTTAATCCCCAACATTATCCATAATGTGGGGTACTTGGCATATCAGGGAGGGATTGTCACATGCGTGATCTCATAACAAGAAATAAACAACACTTGGCATTCATAGAAACATAGATTCATACATGAGTTCTTGGAAAGAAAGCTACATCATGCTTCTAAAGGTATACTAAACATAAACTAGATAATCATGAAAAAGATAAGATCTTCATAGATGGACGTCCCACCAGGCAACAACTCCTAAGATCTTGGATCTTTGGAATCTTCTCAAGAGGTCTCCTTCCCTTTAGCTCCAACTTCTGCGAACATCTTGTCCCCAGCCATGCAAAGGAAAACAAACATGGTAAGTAAGCGACATAGGCATATTATAAAGCATAAAAATAACATATAAATTGATTTGACATAAACATGAACATGCTTTAACATTAATCATTTTTTGGCATCTTTTACATAAAGAATTTGACAAGAAGTATATGCTCCTCTCTTAATGCCCCATAAGGAGCCCATAATGCTCGGAAAGCCCATAACAAGGTGCATATAAATCTAAATCAAATTCCCTTAACCATGATCTTTCTTAGACTTAATTATCTTCTTAATAACTTAAACTTGATCTTAATGGGATTTCTCCCTCTTGAACATAGTTGGGATTTCTCCCCATGAAACATAATGGGATTTCTCCCTCTTAAGCATGGATGGGAATCTCTTCCCTCTTAATCTTGGTTTCATGTTCCTTAACCATAATTCATAACATAAATGTAGTTTCTATACTTCGACTTAGATTATAGCAAACAAGCATTCAATAATCATATACTTGAAGGAAAACATGCATTTATCATGACTTTAACATAAAGTGCTTAACAATATTCATAAACATTCAATAAATCAAATGTTATCTATGCCAAGGGCATGGCCCACTTACCTTGAGATAAAAGCACCTAAGTCAAACCTTATTTGACTGATTGGATCCTTTTAATCACCTGAAATTAACATAATTATCCTTTATCATATATCACTAAACCCTAATTTGTCCATATAAATATTGAGATGTTAAAACAGCAAAATCAGTCGATAAAAACCAAAAAATCAGATTCCTCATCGAAAATCCTTTCCAAAACATATTTTTGTGTAATTTTCAGATAACCAAGCGATTTACTATAAATTTTCGAAGAACAAACCAATAATAAATCGATAAAAAGCCACATTTGCTTATTGGGCCTGAGTCCTGAGTTGGACCAATCGGACTTGGCCAACTCAGCAACGAGGCTTGCCACTGAGGGCTCGCGATCAAAGCAAGGAGGACAGGTGAAAACCCGAAAATACCCTCGCGGGTGAAATACATCAAAAAGAGGCTGGCAGGGGTACCAAGGTCATTTCAAGACGTGGATTCTTCCCTTCAGCCATGGCGTCGACTAGCGCAAGGAGCAGACCTGCGATGGTAGCACCAGGTGATCACTTCGACCAACCCTAAGCAGAGGAAGCCACCGAGGGCTCCCTTGTTCCAGGCCGAAGCCGATGAGCCATTGCTCGAGCTGTAAGGAGCACCAGGCCCCATGGTGTAACCATGGCAGCCGAAAATAGGGCCAAGGTGGAACCACTGCTCGCGAAGGCTGAGCACTGATAAAAACAAGCAGTTCGGGACCAAAAGGTCCATAAAACCACAGCGAGGTCGAGCGAACCTAAAGCCATCATTTCCAGAGTCAGAGGGAACAAGAGGGCCGTCGTATCCAAGGAACAGAGAATTTTCGCGAGAAACAGAGGCGGCGGCGATGGTTCAAAACTGGTGGAAGCATGCCCGCAATGGCGAGATGAGGGTCGAAAGAAGTTCGTGGAGGGAAGGCGGAGCTACAACCAATATTTCTGTGGTCGGAGGAGCATCAGCGTGGTCTGGAGCTTGAGCGCCGGCGAGCCATGGAAAACATGGCTATAGGACCCATCAATCAGGGGGTTCTCGCAGCAAACTGAAAGCGTGGAAACGAAGCTGAGGTTCCGAGGATGCTCACCGCGGTCGGAATTGGACTGGGGTGGTCGATGCTCGAAGCTTTGGGTCGCCGTCGCCGGTGGGGCAGGAGGAGTAGGTCGGGGTTGCTGAGGCCGCTGGGGAAGAAATTGAAGTCGGGGGAGAGTTTCCCGGGGGCCGGCGGTGCCTTCGAAGTTATTAGGTGGCGGCGAAGGAAGCTAGGAGGCTGTTTGCGCATCAATGGCGGAGGGGAGGTGATGCCCTATATTGGGTGTTTCGCCTACAGCAAGCGAGAGGGGGCGAATAAGGGCTTGCTCGGATCGGGGCGACCAGCCAGATTCGATGGGGAAGAAATGACGTTAAACCGTCGAGCTAACGACCGAGATCAGAGGTGAGCATTCAAAGCAGCTAAAACGGCTGCTGGCTCGCGAGAATAACAGAGGGAGAAGAAGAAGACGCGAGCGTCGTTGGATCCTGATCCAACGGTTTCTGTCACGCGCGCCAAAATGGTAACGCGTGACATCAATAGAACCGGAACTTTAGGGAAATAAAGGCAATTAATGAAATTCTCAATAATTCCTTAGTCAAACCATATACAAAACATTCAAATTCGATCTAGTGGGTCATATGTGGTCCAAATGAGTTCAAATTTGAACCATAGGTGTATTGGAGGGTCTAGAATATTCCTGTGGGGTTAGATTTTATGCTTGTACACGTTTTAGGCCTAAAGTGGCAAAAACCATTATGCGTACTTAAATGGCTATGATTAGTGCATATAAAGCTATTAGTTTCTCAAATAAGAATTACAATACATGAAAACGTGCACTCAACATTATTTATTTTCAATTAACAAGATGGAGGCCATTAAGCAAGGAATTAAACATGTAAACACTAATTATCATATGAGAGAGAAATTTGACATAAAAGTATTTATCCTCATTTTCTTAAACAAAAGAGCATAGATATATATGAAAAGATTTTCTTTAAATAAATCATGGATAAGACAACTATTAAACATAATAAAATGGATTGCAAAACTAACATGGGCAATTTACATGAAGGTCCTCAACAATTATCTTATTTAGAAAAAGAGCACGCAAGGAATAAAATAGTTTGAAAATTTGCATAAAAAGAGTGGGATGTTACAGGAACACAATTTCGCGAAATAGGTGTTGCATTTCGCACTGATTTCGCAATGTCAAGGCCCAAACTGGCCTTTTTTGCACTAAAATACCCCCTGTTTTGTGAAATTTTGACTGTAGCTGTGAAATTTTGACTGTAGCTGTGAAATTTTCACGAAATTGTGGACCCGTTCCTGCGTACTGACGTTTCGATATTCGATTGCAAAAAAAAAATGAAATTTCGAGCGAAATTTCGCAATTTCGATCGAAATTTTGTTCCATGTTCACGACCTGACAGAGGAGGCCGGACTTGAGTTGTGACTACCTCCTTGACTTTACTGGATGAAGGGGTTGAAGAACTCTGGGGAGGTGGTTGGGGTAGGGGATAGGCAATGCAATTTGGGGGTGATGGAAGGGTTATTGGTTGAGCGAGTACATTGTCCAAAATGAGAAAAGGAAGGACCACGAGAAGCAGGTTGTAGGTAACTCTCTACCTTTTGGGCACGGTGAAAAACATCATCCAAGGAGTCTTATTGTTGTAACTCTGTTTCTAGTTTAATGTCAGGGTGTAAATAGTACACAAAATGAGCAGCCAGTTCCCAATCCGAATCATTGTGAATACAACGGTTCTTAGCCTCCTCAAATCGTTCCATGTACTCTTAAACAGATGATGACCCTTGGCTAAGGGCCATCCAATCATAAAGAAGTGGTCTTTGGTATTGGGCGGGAACATAGCGCTCGTGTAGCTTAGTCTTCATCTCATCCCAAAAGAGGATGGGAGGTTGACCAATACGCTCCATGTCACACTGGACGCCTTGCCAATATCGTTTGGCCAACCCTTCGGGTTTCATCTTAGCAAACCTAATCCGCAAGACGTCAGTCATGTCATACCATTCAAAATAATCTTCTAAACTAGCAATTCAATCGAGAAAAGCTTTGGGATCAAGTTTACCATCAAAAGCGAGGGCATCTATTATAACTCGTCGAGTGATATCATTGTTATGTGGTGGATGAGGTCCCAGGTGGTATTGACCGTATGGGTTGTGGGGGAAACAAGTTCACGAGGGGGGTTATGAAAAACATCATGGTCAGGGGCTCGAGGATGAGGTGCCATGTGGTAGAGCCCATGGTTGGTGATGAGGTGTAGGATCAAATGGTGGAGCACGAGGAGCACATGGAGGGGGATGCGGCAGTGGTGCATAGTGTGCTTATGGGGTAGCGATTTGGGATGTGTCATGGTAGGGTGGCTGATAGGGGTGTGGTTCCACATATGGGTGTTGTGAATAAGGATCAAGTTCTGCAAAAGGATCAACTTCTCCATAAGGGTGGTAGGCAGGGGCTCATGGAGTTGTGGTGGACAGAATTGCAGATGAGTAAGGTTCAAGGGGTTTTGTGATGCATGTCCAAGATTTGGTAGCATCCCATACCCTATAAAAGGTGTCGAGTTCTGACTGGCCTGTAGTGTATGTGTTTGGCGATTAGTGCGAAGCTCCGTCATGATGGTATTGACTGCTTGGCCAAGGGTATCTAGGGTAAACACGGGTTGTGAAGACTTAGGGGTTGCATCTTAAGTGGGTTCTAATATAGGGCTATACAACCCGACATTATGATTTGCACAACGAGGAAAGCAAAAAAATTATTTTGTGTCTATGAGAAAACTCAGCTCTGTAATGAACAACAAAATATTTCAAGAAAACACTACGGACATATAATATGATAGTAAAGCGATGCACAAAACAAGGAAAAACCTTTCACAAAAGTGAGACTTGGCAATATGGCGGTAGAGGAACCAAAACCCTATGGACCCGTTAGCGAATGTACTAAAATTGCAGAAGATAAGCAAAAGCACAATAATCAATGAAAAAATCTCACCCAAAGTGATGACAATCGTTGCTTTCTTGACTTTAATATAGATTGAGAGAATCACCTCGGGAGGAAGTAAGATATCTGCCCCTTGACTCTTCGCAGATCCAACTGGTGCCGAAGGCTGTTGGCCGTAGACGTCGATCTGGCGGCGACGACAGGATAAACTCTTACGGGCGGCGGAGTGACGAGGGGTTATGCAGCGAACGGTGGCGGTAGGAGAAACTGTTGCGGGCGGCAGAAGCGACAACGGGTACGCAACGGACGACGGCGGCAATGAAGGTTGTTGCTATAGGCGGCGACAATGAAGACTGTTGTTGCTATAGGTGGCGGATGGAAGCAGATTGCGGTGGATGGTGGCTAGGTCTAGTAGAGAAGGGCGACGGCAGGAGCGCAACCTTAAGGGAGGTTAGGGTTATGCTCTGCTACCACTTAATGTATATCTACTGGACTAAAGAAGAAAAGCTGCGAAAAGATTTAAGGAAATAATTCTCATTCATCAACTGTGTTTCAAAAAAGACGTAATAGAGCCTCTATATAGGCATCTAAAAGAAAGACTGAAAGGGTGGTAGCCAATGCGAGACTAAACCACGCGACTTTACAAAAGACCAAAATAGGAAAAGGCATAATAAAATAATGCAAGCTAGAAAAAAAGGCTAACTAATGACACGACAACGCCTACGCTCGTAAGTGCGTAAAGGCGGAGCCTGTCCTACATCACCATGCTTCCTTGAATGGCGTGCATACTGATGTTTGTGAGTGCAAATGGTTCAGTGACAAAAGATGTTATTAAAGGGCATCCTCTTTTTTATACAAGGAATCACATAGGAAGATTCAAGTTAGGAGTGCAATGCACTATCGACCTTGCCAAGAAACGCCATGATGCAGGGTATCTGATGTCCACTTAGACTATCCTTCGAAACCTGTTGTCTTCTAATTAAATAATATTTCGTTACCCTTGCATCATATATCTGCCTTTTCGTCCATATGCATTTAAAGACCCGTTACATGTACAGCTGCTACTACACTTTAAAGGGTGGGCGGGACTCCTGTATCTTTCCCAAAACACTTCAGCGTAGAATGTCATAATTTTCTGTGTAATTATGCTCTCCTGGCTTTTATGTGTTCTTTAGACTTGTTATCATCTGTATTCTACTTCACAGGTATTCACTTAGAGGACTAAGGGAGCATATAAAAAAGCGCCCATCATTGGCGACTTCCGAGAAGGTTCAACAGTTTGTCAGGGTTTGTATTCATCCTCTGAACTTCAGCTACGACTGTGAAATCCTGCATGTCTTAATTTTAGCAATATAGTAGAAGAATTTAACATTACCGCCAACTATAAGTTCACTGACAATCATCATAGCAAACTTGCCTTATTTTTTGAAAATTTGTGTACAGTAGAAGGTTTTACATCCGCTGGACCATACATCCAAGTATTTCTTAGTATTAAGCAATGAAAATTACGTGATGGTTTCTGATCTCGATTAACAGCTCCCAAAATTTTAGCAATTTTATTTTCTTATTTTCTATGACGCCCTTCTTCTATAACATTGTCTGTTTTAGGAAATGAATTATAATTACAACTCTTATCCTGACTGTCACAATCTTTATGCTTTAATTTACTGAACTCTGAATTTCAAATCCCAGAATTTGTTACTGTAATCAGTTGCTTTTTGCATAGAAGTCTTCTTTTATTTTCTTATTTTCAAATTTGTTTGCTTATCTTCCATGATGTCATTTATTCATGCTTCTACTACAACCTTGCTTGTGGACTTTATTCTTCAGTGATGTAACCTAGCTTGCAGTCTTCTCTTGCTTTGATTGGATCAAGTACTGGGACAGTTGACCCCCAAAAAATATAGCAGTAGAAATTTGATTATCTTGTTTCTCAAGGATAGTCTTTTTTTTTTCTCGTATCAGAGTCTAGGTCAGAACAATTACGGATTCCAGCAATTGTTTTCTTTCAGTATAATTACTCTTTTATTTACTAAATACTTAAACATTTTTCTTCTGTTTGATTACTTGATTCCATGTGTCCCCTATAAATATAGTCTTACATATAAAAATTAGAAATTTCTGTAATATAATATTCTAAATTTAGTTTACAAGTTGGTTTGTCGATTGTATTTTAATTAGAAGGGCACATCAAGGTTCGGCTTTGAGTCCATATTTCTTTGTTTTAGTTATGAATGAGATGACAAAGCATGTTCATGATGACATCCTTTGGTGTATGCCATTCGCTGATGATTTTGCTTCAATTGATGAAACTAATTATGGACTTCACAGACTTGACCTACTGAGAAATGACTTGGATTCGAAAAGTTTTTATAGTACTAGAACCAAAATTGAGCATTTGAATTGCAATTTCAGTCAAACTAGAAGTGTAGGAGGAAGTGGAGCTAAGTTGGATGAAATAGATGTCCAACTAAGAGTTAAGTAGTTAATTGATGTATTGTGTTAATTTAGTAGATGGGCTAACTGTACTGGCCCATTAGGGTTGTATCGAGTCTATACGCTTCCTCCTTCTCCTATATATAGGAGAGGGGTTTCTCTTATCAATACATCGATTTACTTTTTATTTCCGACTTCCACATGGTATTAGAGCAGGAATCCGAAACCCTAGTAGTCGAGTGAAAGGGAGCAAAGAGAAAGCCGCAGCTTGCAGGCAGCGGCCTCTTCTTGGCCGCCCGCAGGCCTATCCAAAATCCATGGCTTCTGTTGACTCTTTGTCTTCCTTTTGCTTCTGTTGATGCTTCCTCCTCCTCCTCCTGCTGTTACTGCTTTGCCTAATGATTGCTGCCTGAAGTCTTCACTATATCACTTCTTGCATTTGCTGATGCACTAAGGAATCTGTTCTTCGCTTCTTTCCGTATTGCTATAGTACATTACTGTAGCACGGCGCGATTGATGGAGCTTCCAGTCCCTTCCATTGTCATTTCTACATATAATTCATCTGAACTATTGCTGTGAGGTGTGCTGTAATTTGACTTCTTTCTTAGCATTTGTATGGACAGAGATAACCTTGCAGACTGATCAGGAATACTCTTTAATAACATGTGATTCCTATTCTGCACAGGCACGGGGTAAGGAATCCATTATTGCTGGATTCTATCATGAAGGCTATGAAGATTCATTGTTAATGCTCATGAGGAGGAGAAGTGTACAAGCTGGTTTGGTTATCAAGGTTATCTGCCTTTTCCTTTATATATACTCAACGGTTCTGTCTATTATTATGCTCGACTGATGCTATACTTTTACCTGCTAATTGATGGGCCTAATCTGAAGTTTTAGCTTCTTAATGCTTTGTCGGTATCACTGTACCAGTTTTGAGACAATTGGACAAGTAAACATGTCAAAAACATAAATTTAGAAAGATAATTGTAGGATTTAATTGATGGAATCGTTTAGGGTAAAATATCAACATTTAGAAACTGATTATTCCATCCCTTACTAGAATACAATTATATGATTTTTTAAAGCCCCCCATACTCATGCTTCAGCATTAGAAGCACAAGTAGTTATTTAGGTTTTTTGAGCAAACAATGCTTTTCTTATAAGTCATACTCGGAAATTACTGGTTTTGAAGCAATTAACATTAGGATCCTTAGCCCCTGGAGGCGGCTTGGAGTTTTTCTACAGTGCCTTAAATTTGATTCATGATACACTGCTGCAAAAACTATAATTCTGTTTTTCCTAAATGGCAACCAGAAGTTTCACCTTTGATTCCCCGTACTAATGCAGGGTGAAGAAGGTTCCCTTTCTTTGACAACAAAATCCAGGTCACCCAATTCCTCAAAAGGTCTTCCTGTAAATTACTGTTCTGGGTTCCGCTCTCCAAGCACAGAATCTTCCAGTGAAATTGCTGGTAGGTGTATTTGTGTAGCAGCCAAGTTTGCTTCTTATGCCAGAGATTGCTTTCCTTTCAATTCTTAAAATCTTTCTATATTGGTATAGTTCTTGTAATCTTAGAAGTTAGAATTTCACTCATCCTCAAATATTATGGGTGAATAGATCAAATGATAGTACCTCACAACAATGTTTGGGTATTGGTAGCTATGCCATTATAGCATGTAAACTCAACGTGTCTTAATTTGTAAAAAACATATGTAAACAGGTTAATGAGGGGTCGGGGAGAGGAAGTCTCCTTGATGACTCAAGAAACATGTCTTATGAATATACTTGGCTTCTTAGCATCTTAGGGTAATCTTAGATGTTAGAATTTCGTTCGTCCTCAACTATTATGGGTGAATGGATCAAATAATAGTACCTCACAAAAATGTTTGGATATTCAGCTGTGCAATTATAGCATGTAAAATTCAACGTATCTTAATTTGTAAGAAACATGTGGTATGACTATACTGGCTTCTTTGCATCTTAGGAATTTCACGAGAAAGTTTCTCTTTGGAAGTTGATGCGAAGGATTTTGGAATTGTGCCTACAGAAACCCCAAGGACTGATAGATCGGTAAATTCTGTATATCTATTCATTTATTTATTGTTTATTTTTTTTTAAATTTGCTTCCACTTTTCTACTGAATATTCATATAAGTACCCTGTCTGGGGTCTTTCAGAATTCTGCCATACTAAGAAATTATCGTGGATCTTACTGGCAGATTCTGCCTATTTCACACCTTCTAGTGGTAGTAAAAAAACAATTGCTTGACATATGCTCTCAGCTATTGCAGTTTTGAGTTTAAATGAAAGTATAATTTGATATTCTTAGATACCACGTTTATTTTTTTGGTTTTGTCATAGCAAACAAAAAACTGCTGACATATCAAGCTATTGTTTATTGAGAATAAGCCTTGAAATCATCAGATCATTGACAGACCTGTTTTTTAGAAGTTTTGAACAACTCTATTCTAACAACTTCTGACATCTCTTTACTTGAAATGTGATACTCATTGCTTCTTTTATGCATAGGTCTTGAGAAACATAGAGTTGGGCCTTGCAGCTCTTCGCGGTGAGAAAGGACCAGCATATGATCGAATTGTACTAAATGCTGGGATGGCAGATCACTTCCTTGGATGCAGTGGTGCAGAAGATGTATCATCAGCCTTGGATAGGGCAAAGGAAGCCATTGACAGTGGCAAGGCGCTAAACAGGCTTCTAAATTACATAAAGATCTCTCACAAAGTGAAGTGACTTTTAAATCATGTGCGCGCCAGCAAGCAATTCTCACACCCCACTCCAAAAGAAAGAGGTAAAGTGATTTCTTTGTGTGCATTCTTGTACTATTGTCAACTTTTTTACTGTGCACACCACAAGAAAACAAGAGATCGAGATGTCAAAATAACATAAAGCTATCTATACGGCCTTTTCTATTCTTGTAACCATGATGCTGTAGCATGTTTGAAAATCGGTGTAATACATGCAGTCAGATTGTGAAGGTCATCTTGTTTACTATGGAAACAGACAGCTTGGTATAATGCTGCATTCTTGTTGGATTCATGTAGGGTTGTAACAAGCATCATGGTCAATTTTGTTTTTCTCAGATTGAAGTTACTTTCCAGTGGATGTATACAAGGGTAACGCTGTAAAGCAAGATGAAGCGATGAACATATATACGACGGTGAAACTTGTGAACGGGACTGGGAAGCTTCACGGGGATTATAAGGATTCCTGTGGGGTCTTTAAAAAAATTAAAATAAACGGTTAGCGATTCAAACGTCTAAGCGGATACAATTAAGGGGCCGTTCGGCCACTATCATTTGAATTACCGTATTTATACACAAATATCAATTCAGATTAATAGCCGGAATATCGAGCAGCATTTGATCTGGTATTCGTACCACTAAACTTGGCGAGATTCCAAATCACGCCATGCGCGGAGGAATTTGAAAAGGACGTATCCTGTTAGAGACTATGCGTGCCGCACAAATCACAACCACAGAAAGAGGTCATTAGAGATGACCTAGGATCAAACAATCAGCCGCCAAAAAAACCATCAGAATATGCGAGTTAGCGGAGGGTCAGCACCACTTACAAAAACACACTGTCACAAAACACACCATAAGATTAAATAGCTTCGCTAGGGACCCAAGCGTGACGACCCCAAATTTAGGTACCAACGAGCTTCAGTTTGCCACTGGAACCCACGTGGTAAGCTAAGTATTGAAGTGAGAAAATTTATGACCTTTAGCCGATGACGTATCCATGGAGAGGTATAGCATATAGCCACATAAAAAAACTAATCACATATATAAAAGAACGCAAAAGGAGTTTGGAAGATACGTCTCAGTGTAACACATTCAAGTTCAATAAGAAGTTGCAGCCTTGTCCCGTTTAAACTGGAACCGGTGCTCTATGTTTGTCAAGAGTTAAGATGTGAGAAGCTTCATTGGCAAATCATGTGTAAACTATGCATGTCGCATCTCATTTGGCCCTAATCATGCATTTATCTAACATATTGGAAGTGATATGATGACTCCTAGTCCGAAAGACTTACAACGATACAACTGAGTTCATTTTTCCCTTTCAGTGTTTTCCCTTGCAACACTGAGGTGGTGATTTCCTCCTTTCCTTGTATTACTCCTTAAATTATTACCTGTTACGGCTGGTTCCGTAAACCAATGATCTAGTAGAGTTTTGACTGGCCTCTACTGCATGTTTTATCCTCACTCATGCACAACTTTGGAATATTTTTCGACAAGTCGCTTATCTGAAAAGGTGGTGTACCTTGTTGATATAGATAGTGTAATTATTTTTTTTTTAAATTATTTTATTTGAAGTTGTTAGGGCATACTACAACAAAAAGTTTGTAGGGTTAAGCTTGACGGAGGGATGGTATCAACAATGGTGGTTGGATGAGTGGGATAGGAAGAAGAGGAATCAGAAGTGGCAGTTGACATGCCAACTAGCTCCGATGCCATGTCAAGGTAAGAATCGTACAGATCGCCGCACAAATTGTGCTATCGATACTAATTTATAATTGAATGTGCGTTATTGTCCCTATAAGTGCCATTTTTGTCAGCATAGTACAACCCCGACTCAAGCACACCACGTCTCCAATTTTTGGATGCCAACTGCTTCCCGCCCAGCAACTCCACCGTTGCCGGCTGATGTTACACCAACGTTCCCATCTGAGGCGTGGTTCCCCGATTCCGGCGCCTTACATCACGTCACCACATTAGTCATATCGACACATGTCTTACATCTCGGCCACTCTACTCATCTAATATCTTACGCATTCCATCCATAAACAAATCTCTATTATCTGTTTCTTGCTTCACTCGTGACAATAATTGTTACTTTTCACAAAAAAACGGTGAGTTTTGCTCGGCTACTCTTATTCATTTTGGATATCGCTGTCTGGACCTACTACGAATCGAATTTATGTAGCCCGTCACGCCCACTTTGTTGAGGAGTTGTTCCCCTTTCATTCCGCCAGCTCCATCCTTGGTCCTCCGCCCACCTCACAGCAACTGCCATGGTTGTCCATCTCCACCTCATCCAATTTACAAAGCTCTCCACTCCGCATTCCTACAGCAAGGCCCACGAACGCATTCATCCAACCAATCATGGTTTTACCCCTTTGCCCATTCTGAGTCGAAAAAATACCAACATTGAGAATTGAACATGTGTCACTTGTTCTAAGAAACCTGTTTTCTACCACTCTAGCTAGCTCCTTTCATTGTAAACTAGTACGTAGTTAATATATTTATTTATATGTGATCTATATTTAATACTAAAAAACTACTACTTATATTAATTTTTTTTTGGGGGAGGGGGGGGGGGCTAAAGCCCCGGCAGCCTCCCCCTAGTTACGCCCCTGAATAGAGGTTCCCTCCCATGCAACACCCACTATCCCATGACCCTCCGTCCCCATCCGGCCCACCCTCCAATCAATTACCGCACACTCGCTGGTCTATATCCAACAAAACTTAGCAGAACCACTACACATCCTCTACGAATAGTCTTTATTTTCTATAAAGGTTGATGATATATACTCTAGCTAGCTCCTTTCATTGTAAACTAGTACGCAGTTAATGTATTTATTTATATGTGATCTATATTTAATACTAAAAAACTACAACTTATGTTAATTTTTTTGGGGAAGGGGGGGGGTTAAAGCCCCGACAGGCTCCCCCTGGTTACGCCCCTGAATAGAGGCTCCCTCCCATGCAACACCCACTATCCCATGGCCCTCCGTCCCCATCCGACCCACCCCCAATCAATTACTGCACGCTCGCTGGTCTATATCCAACAAAACTTTGCAGAACCACTACACATCCTCTACGGACAGTCTTTAATTTCTATAAATGTTGATATATATATATATATATATATATATATATATATATATATATATATACAAACACACACACACACATATATATAAATAAATAAATATATAAATAAATAAATAAATAAATAAATAAATATATATATATATATATATATATATATATATATATATATATACTAGTAAACATACACGTGCGCATGCACGTGAAAAATCATAAAAATCAATTTTAATTAGATTACATTTTTTAAAACTATCGTCAAAAAATTTATGAAAGCAATTTAATCTAAAGCAAATTTATGTATATGTTTTCATATGTCGACTATGCATCTTATATGATATTTTTAAAATTTTCATATTCAGTAACATATAAATAATCAACCAAGGGGTCAAGATGCTTATATTTTAATCATTTGATTCAATTGTATTAATTGTTTCCTAAATAGAAATTCAAACCTTGGGAAAATTTATTTTTATTTCATTAAATAAGCTTATATATGTGGTAATCTATTGTGTGTGAGATTATATTTCATTATTCCTTGTGGGAATATACTTATGTGTGTTTGTTTTAATTTGTTATCCTAGTCCAAGTATTTCATGTTTAGAAAGTTATAACTGTACAGGAAATAATATTGAAATATGAGTATATGTAGTTCTAATTGTCCAGTCAGAGTAGCTCGGTTGGTTGCGGCTCAGTAAGTCCCAATGAAGGACCCGAGTTCGAATCACGTCATTCAGGATAGCATCATAGTGTCACCACACTCATTCAAACACATAAATGTCTGGGACAACCCTTGATTAAACAAGGATCAATATAGAAAACATGAATATCCAAATTGACATTCACCACCGACTATATCAAATTATCACATATCAAGCATTGATCCTTCTTAAATAAAATAGATAAAATTAATTTTATAGCTACATCCACACTCATTCAGCAATGTGTATATAGAACATATAAATTACACACTTGAATTTTTTTGCACAAACACATTATGCGGAAATGAGGGAAAGCTTATACACCAAGAACCATATGCCACTTTTTCGTTAACCCGTGCAAGAAGACAATTTTTAATAAACTAATGAAGATAAATTGTCCTATTAAAACATTATCCTTATATGGCTAATAGGGAAACAAAATACTCACCATGGACAATTGGACTAAAAGGAATTTTTATGGCCCCACCAATCGACTTATGTGTTTTTCCACACATGAAAATAGTGAATACATTTTCTTCTTATGCGTCTTTTCTATAAAAACGGCTAAATGTCTTCATACACCTCGAAATATTCATTCAAATAGAACAAATTACTATAAACCATATTTTTAAAGCTAAGTCAAAAATCTCTCATACAACCTACCCATATATTTTAGCAATATACCATCTTTAGGTCCACATAGAGAGAGAAAATGTAGTATGTATGAAAATTAAGAACAAAGTTTCCAATTTAAGGTGGATTTCATTTTTGTATGATGATATTAAAATTTTCAACTGTTGATTGAGATGTTGGAGCAATCATCAGAGAAGTAAAGACAACACAAATGATACAATTCTGAAATGATGATATTTGTCACGACACATACTCAACGAAACAAATTCTAAAAAATCAGAATCAAGATTGAAGTGACTGACTTTTTTATGGATGTAATAGACTACCATTTATGTTTTGTTTTTACATCTTATTTCCGATGCTTGCTTAAGGGTGCCTCCCCTACAAACTCACATATGTTGTAGCTTTCTAAAAAGAGCTTTTAGTTGTACTTCTGGTAATGACAAATACAATTTCTATCTATCATATAATACAAATTCACGTATTTGATTTCGGAAACTTTTTTCTTATGAATGAAAGAACCGTTCATAAAAAAAAAAAACATAGGAGGGGAGGTGGCCTCCCACGGAGTGTAATGGAGGTATGAAACATTTTTCCGCAAATATTGACGAAAGCATGCATCATATGAAGAAAACCATCATTATTTCAAGGTCGTATGGCCGCTACAACGGCATTTATTACAAGTCCAGCTTAGACACTCGAGCAAAAAATAGGATCATCGGCATCGCCGCTGAGGTCGGTGGACAAGATGCTATAGAAGGCAGTATCGACTGTCCGGCCCTTCATGGTCCAGTACTGCCGGAGCACCCCTTCCTTTCGAAACCCAGCCTTCTCTAGCACCCTCAGCGACCTGACGTTCGCCACATCCACCAGGCCCTCGACCCTCAACAGCCTTGGCATGGAGGCGAACGCTTGCGGTATGGCGGCACGGATCGCCGTGACACCACTGCCCCACCACTCGCGAGCCAGGACGTATCCGATCTGTCCCCGCCGCTCGGAGAACTCCTCCTCCCCCGGCGTCACCCACAGGGCGCCGACCGGGCGCCCGCCCAAGCACACCGCGCGGTAGAACGGGTATGAGGTGACGTAGTCGGAGATGAAGCGCTCCTGGGAGTCCTTGCTAGAGTAGCTAGGTGAGCGTAGCGGACCAGTTCATTCATCAGTTGGGTGGCTGTGTGCTTGCGTCTAGTCTTTACATAGATTGTATTTAGCACATCTCCCGCGGCATCCCCCACAGTTCCTCCATGTTGTAGCTCCTCTTAGCGTTGGCCATGAGCGTAGCCATCTCCTCCATGAACCCATGGAACCCCTCTGAGTCAGCGTCATCATCCCACCCCTGCTGGCCGCCACCGCCTCCGCCGTTGTCGTAGAGGCCGGCGTCTTATAAGGACCTCTTGTATCGGTCCGAGAGAACTGTGGAGTGTACAGGAGCAGCGTTAGATGCGATAGATATTGTTCGATTAATTTGGAAATCAAGTACAAGCAATTATGTACACAGAAATTGTTCTGTACCTTCGTAGGCTTCTTGGATAGCCTGGAACCTGCACTTGGCTTCTTCCGCCTTGGCTGTGCCTTTGCTAGACCACCGGTCAGGGTGCCATTTCTGCACAAGGATAAACATGTTCTTGATCAATCGGCATGGGTATGCATATACATTGGCTCGTGCGCAGTGCGACGCCGCCAGCGAGGGGCCCATCAAATGTAAAGATAACGTACCATGGCTTGCTTCCTGTAGGTGCCGCGGATGTGGTCCTGCGAGGATCCGGGGCGGAGTCCTAGCATGGCGTAGTAGCAGCAGCGTCGGTCGCCGGCTGTGCCGAGAACAGTTGGAATAGAGAAACAAATAGAAGTGAGGGTGATAGTGGAGAGAATGGGGACATTTTGTTTCATCTAAAGAAGTGCGTCGCCGGTTTTTGTGAGGTTGTTGGGGATGGTATAATGAGAAAGAAAGAAATGGCGTGAGTGGAGGAGAAAATTAAGGAGTAGTTCCATTTTTGTGGTGTTTGAAAGTGGGACGGAAAATTAGATATTTGTGTTGGCAATGAAACGTGGGCGTAAACATGGGGGACAGTTAGAGACATGGAGCCCATTTAGGAGTTGTTGGACACTCGATGGACATTCAAACGTCAGATGGTTGGGTGAGAGAGAAAAGGGTGCGGCAAATTTAAATTCAAACGTCAGATTTCAAAAAGAGTAGTTCCATTTTTTCAAACTTAATCATTTTTTGGAAGTAAAAAAAATTGAAAAAAACGTGAGAGCAGCTTGAGTGAAGGAGAGTGCAAGCTTTTGCCACATTGGCAAAATCGTGCAACGTGATTGGTTAATATGACTTTGGACAGGTGTATTTGAACTGCCTGCAAAACTCGCTCTTTTTATAGTAGTATAGATATATACATATATATATATACATATATATATACATATATATACATATATATATGTATATATATGTATATATATACATATGTATATATATGTATATATATGTATATATATTTCTATATATATACATATGTGTATATATATATATATATATATATAGAGAGAGAGAGAGAGAGAGAGATATGGTTTTAGTTGCCCGCGCGGGTAACAAGTTTACGCTACCCGACAGCAGTTGCGGAGCGGAAAAAAGCGGAAAAAAGAGATCGGCGCGCGGAGAGAGCAACTCGCGAACCCCAAATCGTCGCCGTCCCCGCAGAAGCAAAACCCCACTTCGTCGCGCCGTCCCCGCAGAAGCAAAACCCCAATTCGTCGCGCTGTCCCCACAGAAGCAAAACCCCACATCGTCGCCCTCCCCAGTGATTTTCCCGTTCTCGCGCACCTCCTCCTCCGTCATCAACTCCTCCAATCGCTCCTTCTTCCACTCGTGGAGATGACGAGGACGAAGAAAGCCTCACGGAAATCGTCGATTATGCCTCTGTGGAGGAAGAACAGACAGACAGTGGTGGAAATAGACGACGAGGACGACTTCGAAACGCAGCAGTTACAAGCCGACGAGAAGATGGACAAATAGGGAGAAGAAGCGGATAAATCAGCATCGCCGGCGGAAAGGGAAATACACGACCAAACTACTCCGAGAACTCCGAAAGAGGATAAGAAAGAGGCTACCAAGGCCACAGAAGCGGAAAAAGAGGGGAAAGAAGAAGCTGCGGAAATGGAGAAGGGGCTTGGTGCTGAGACTCTTCAGACAACTAAGACACAGAAGAAAGGCAAAAAAAGAGGGGTTACAGCTCCCCCATGGATCAAACCTCCATCAAAAAGTGCAAAGCGCAGTAATGTCGCTACTGCTGGTCGTGGAGTCAACAGAGCAGCTGAGAAGAAAGAATCTGCGTGCAACAAAGCGATAAAAGTTGAACAATAAGGTAATGCTCGAGTAACTTTCACATAATGCTTGAGTAATCGAGAGTAATGCTTGAGTAATCGAGAGTAATGCTTGAGTAACCGACATTAATGTTGAGTAACCGATATTAATGCTTGAGTAACTATTACAGAATGTTTGAGTAACCGAGAGTAATGTTTGAGTAACCGCGATTTATGCTCGAGTAACTACCACATAATGCTTGAGTAACAGAGATTAATGCTTGAGTAACCGAGAGTAATGCTTGAGTAACTGATAGTAATATTTGAGTAACTGAAATTTATGCTTGAGTAACTATTACGAAATGCTTGAGTAACCGACATTAATGTTGAGTAACCGAGATTAATGCTTGAGTAACTATTACAAAATGTTTGAGTAACCGAGAGTAATGTTTGAGTAACCGAGATTTATACTCGAGTAACTATCACATAATGCTTGAGTAGCAGAGATTAATGCTTGAGTAACTAATAGTAATGTTTGAGTAACTGAAATTTATGCTTGAGTAACTATTACATAATGCTTGAGTAACCGAGAGTAATGTTTGAGTAACTGAAATTTATGCTCGAGTAACTATTATATAATGCTTGAGTAACCGAGAGTAGTGCTTGAGTAACCGAGAGTAATGCTTGAGTAACTAAAATTTATGCTCGAGTAACTATCACATATTGCTTGAGTAACCGAGAGTAGTGCTTGAGTAACCGAGAGTAATGCTTGAGTGGAGAGGATTGTTCAGTTACTCAACCATTACGTTCATTGTTAATTCGAGTAACTGAAAAAAGCCTACGAGTAACTGGAAAAGGACTGTGAGTAACTGAACAATGCACGTAATGGTTGAGTAACTGAACTGCGAGATTAATGCTTGAGTAACCGAGAGTAATGTTTGAGTAACTGAAATTTATGCTTGAGTAACTATTACATAATGCTTGAGTAATCGAGAGTAATGTTTGAGTAACCGAGAATAAACTATAAAACAATATTGTTAAGCTAAATACTACATTCTTGGAATAACTTTATTCGTATGCAGGAGAAGAAAGCAAAGGGGATGAGGAGAGTACAAATGTAAGTCAGAAACAGAAAGAGACAGAAAAGGCTAACGAGAAAGGTAAGATTGTATGGATTTGTAATTGTTTTAATTTTCAGTTACTTACAGTTTATTAAATTGCTTTTACAAAATAAACAATGAGTTCTAACAATAAATTTTGATATGTTTGCAGTGGGAGTAAATAGACTGTACCACAGGTGCTCCTTAAAGAGCTACATCAACACCAGCAAGAGCATGGTTTATACAAAGGAACAACTTATGATGCTGAGCTCAACAACCTTTGCAAACTTCGTAAATATGCCAAATCTTGCGGTTGACATAGGCTTGTTAGAGGATTTAATAGATAGATATGTCGATGAAGACATATTTCTGGTGGCCGACGGAGAGGAGAGAAGGATGACAGTAGATGACGTGGGGATAATTCTAGGTATCCCCAGCAAAGGTATAGAAATAACACAAAGGAAAGATTCTGCCATAGTAAAGTCGATATGGAAAGAGTTTGCGAAGGCGACTTGTAAAAATAGAAATGAAGGTGAAACCTCAAAGAAGTTGAGAGAAAAAGATGTCCTGCATAAGGACAACTTAACAAAACTATGGCAAGAATATGCCAAGACCAACAATCTAGCGGACAATACAAATATGTGCCGTGCGTGGATGTTGCACCTGCTGGCAACATTCCTAATCCCAGACACTAGCTATTGCACACCAATCTACATTATCCACTACCTAGATGATGTCACTGCCACTGGGAAGATGAATTGGGCAAAGCTGGTGCATGGGAGTATCTTCAAGAATATGAAGATGCTGAAGGAGAATGTACAACTAAGAAGGAAAGGAGATAAAGGGGATAAGAACACCCTGTACACAACAGGCTGTGTCATGTGCCTATGCGTAAGTGAATAAAATCAAATTCATCTACATGGATACAATATTGACTATGGGGGGGGCAGTTACATATGCATTATATTTTCTATATATTACATGCAGGTTTGGGCATATGAGATGACAAAGATGGCAAAGCCAACATTCCTTGACTCCAAGCCAAGGATAAAGAAGTGGGCTGCACCGGTCGAGAAATTGATGGAATTAGGGACAATGGACCCTAAGGATGTAAGATTATCTAATCTTTGTTACAAAATCTAATATACAACATAATCATACATGTTTTATTTTGTGACACATTATTTTTATTTATATGTTGGAAAAGTTTGTCAAATGATAGTGGTAGACCAGGGAGATGATTGGCAAGCTGCAAAATCATCAAAGGACATGCCAGAAAAATGTATGCCAACAACCAATGAGGCACCAGCAAAGCCAATCATCGAATAGGGAGACACTATTGACACCTCCACCCTGGAGACAAGAATCAAAATGTTGGAGGAGGAGCTCAAAATGCATAAGGAGATCTGCACAAGAATAAGTGTTGAGAAATTCACAGAGCTGCAATTGGAGAATAAAAGGCTAGAAGAAAGAATAGCCAAGTTAGAAGAAGAAAATAAAAATCTAAAAAGAAAGTGGGAAGATGAGGGTGACAAATCACAGTCACCTGAAAGTGGATTCAAAGAATTTGTAGAGGGTTTTGTCTCGGTGAATGTAGATGAACCGAAAGACACACCGACAAAGGATGTCGACCCACCGACGAAACGAAGAAGGCTAACCCTCAGAAGAAAATACGTGGAATCAGAAGATCACAGTGAGGACGGGAAAAATGCTGATGAAGAGGAGAACAAAGAAACAAAAGACAACAGTTCTGAACAACCAAAGTCTACAGAAGATGCAGACCAAAAGAAACAAGAAGAAGAGGAGAAAAAAGAAACAAAAGACAACAGTTCTGAACAACCAAAGTCTACAGAAGATGCAGACCAAAAGAAACAAGAAGAAGGGAGCGAACAGCCGAAGAAGATAGTAGAAGAAGAAGGGAAGAAGAAGCCCAGAAGACGATTGAAGAAGAAGACGATGGAAGAACTAAAGATAGGAAGCATAGAAAAAATGTGAAGAAAAGAAGGGAGGAAAAGGTAAGTTTCATCTCCTTTCAAGTATATCATAACTGCAAGTAATGCTTGAGTAACTGAACCTAAAGCTTGAGTAACTGAACCTAATGCTTGAGTAACTGCACGTAAGGCTTGAGTAACTGAATATAATGCTTGAGTAACTGAACATAATGAATGAGTAACTGAATGTAATGCTTGAGTAACTGAAAGTAATGCTTGAGTAACCGAGATTAATGCTTGAGTAACTGATAGTAATGCTTAAATAACTTGGGAAAAATGAAGATTGATTCTAACATGGATTGCTCTATTGTTGTTGACAGCACAAGATGTCAAACTTCATAGGTTTTGAACATTTCAAGAGAAAAGAAGCCAAAGAAATTGTCCATCACTTCATGGACAACATAGAAGAAATGTAAGAGAATCGGTTATTGTCAAGTGTAAAATGATAAAAGATTAATGTTTCAATATCCAACTCGTATGTATAACATCTATAAAAATAATTGGTAGGTCAAAACAAGAATGGAAATTCAGTGAACACACTTGGTGCACGGGGAAGGACCTCGCCGCCCTCCTGTATAAGGATCAAATGACACAATCACCTGTAAGAAACAAGAACGTAGTGTAACTCCTTGAAATAGATAATTTGGATTGCTAAATTGATAAAGCTTTTGGTTTTATTCAGGTTCTCGACTGCTTTGTACAGATGCTCAAGGAGAGTACAAGCAAGCGGAGGAAGAAGGGGTTGACGTGGCACTGCATGAGCACTTATGCTCCGGTAAGGCAAATAAACTTTGTATACAAATTTACATGAAATTACAATATAGAAACACAAACTGAAACTTATAGATGTGAATTTTAAACTCTATATTTGCAGCAAAAGCTATCATTTAATATTGAGGACATCACCTTGGAGCAGATAGACATGCTATCTCCACAATTCAACGTTCCAATGAAAGATTGGGACACAATGGACTCGGTGTTCACAATACCAAACAACGACAACCACTGGCACTTGTATGAAGCAAGTTTCAGGGATGGAGCACACCGGTCTTATAATTCAATGAGTTGGAGTAGCAACTCAAGAAAAGAATTCAATAGATGGGTAAGTGATCTATAAAAATTAAGTCTATTATAAGTGGATTGAAATGATTAATGATCTTTAATTGATGATGAATAAATGTCTTGTTTTTTTAATGCAGGTGGGTATAGTGCACGAATTCTTTAGGGGTGCACCTGAAAAGGGAAGCCAATTGTTGCAGTGGGAACGGGATTACCCGATCTGCCCACAGTAGGAAGAAGACTCACTTGACTGTGGGATCTTCGTCATGAAGTACCTAGAGTGCCTAGTAAATTGTAAGACTATGGACTTCACCTGCAAAGACATACCGGCAATAAGGGATGATATTTTTCAGCGAATGATGACAAGGGGGTAGCTGCAGCCTCTAAGGGATGATGAAAAAGCTGAAATCGAAGACATCAAAGAAGGTATATCTGCTGATAACAATGGAGGAGAAGCTGAAGCTGATAAACAACCATAAACAAAAAAGAATGAAGAAACAACAAGTATATCATAGCTGTTGTATAAGCTATGTATAGCTGAATGTACAACTGCTATTGAATGTACAACTATTAAAAGTCTGAATTTACAACTGATCTTAATGTACATTTGATCTTGATGTACATGTCATCTTGAACAATATTGATTTTGCCCTTATATTTTGACTAAATGTACATCTGATTAAAATGAATTATTTATTAGTGTGCTGCAAAAAGACTGAATGTACAACTGATCTTGAATGCTTCGATTACATTTATGGTGTGAATGCTTATGTTCTTGAATGCTTTAAATAACTTTATGCTTTGAATGCTGTAAGAGTAACTCTGAAACTACTACGAGTAACTGAGCAACTACTCCGAGTAATTGGAAAAACACTGCGAGTAACTAAAAAACCAGTGCGAGTAACTGAACAACCCTCTACGAGTAACTGAACAAACACTGCGAGTAACTAAACAACCCTCTCCGAGTAACTGAACCAACGCTGTGAGTAACTGAACAACCCTACGAGTAACTGAATAGCCGCTCCGAGTAACTGAACAAACACTGTGAGTAACTGAACCAACACTGCGAGTAACTGAACCAACACTGCGAGTAATTGTATCGACACTGTGAGTAACTGAACAACTGTGCGAGTAACTGAACAACCGCTCTGAGTAACTGAACCAATGATGAGAGTGACTGAACAAACGCTGCGAGTAACTGTATCAACACTATGAGTAACTGTATCAACCGTGCGAGTAACTGAACCAACACTGCGAGTAACTGAACCAACGCTGTGAGTAACTGAACAACCCTACGAGTAACTGAACAACCGCTCTGAGTAACTGAACAAACACTGCGAGTAACTGAACCAACACTGCAAGTAACTAAACCAACGCTGCGAGTAACTGAACAAACGCTACGAGTAACTGTATCAACACTGTGAGTAACTGAACAACCGTGCGAGTAACTGAACAACAAACAGGTATTGGCGACAACCATACGAGTAACTGAACCCTATGTGAGTAACTGGACAACCATGTGAGTTACTGATGCTCAAGGAGAGCACAAGCAGGATTACAACATTCAAAACACTACATCTAAACATTCAAGATTACAACATTCAAAACATAAAACGTTATATATTATACAACCAAATCAACTATAAAGAAGGTCCATCAACTGAACATAAAAATACAGAAAAATACAGCCAGATCAGCTATAAAGAAGTCCATCAACAAAACATAAAAATCAAATAGCTCAGGGGGTCGGAACCATCCCTAGCGATAGATATCATGCACACAATTCCCTCCATTGCAAAGCATAGACATAAAGCCAAAACACACGTTCGTATCTGAGAGGTTCATATCTTTTGTAAATGAGTGAACCTGCAAAGGATTTACCCATGAGTCATAAATAGGTTTTGAGCCCAGGATGGTTGGGGGGAGGTATAGATAGTGATGGGGAAGATTATCGACCAAAAGGCTAAGAGAAAAGGGCACCGGTGCATACCTATTTGTGAAAGGAAGGCTGGACAGAAGAAGAATCAGTGTCTTATGTAGATGTTGAGGTGTCCGCTGTTGTGGATGAGTCAACCTGAACGGGATTTACAGCTGATCCCGGCGTTGCTTGGTATTTGTCCCTAACAAAGAGCTGATCTGCAGAGTCGTCCGATCTAGAGTATACTTTGTCTCCAGGTATTCTGAAGAGCGGAATAAGCTCAGTTGGTGTTTCTAAGAACTGATCTGTAATCCATGTTGTGATGGTCTGGTGATCAGTTGGCTTGAGGAAGAGGATCCAACCTTTGCGAAGACTGAGCTGTGCGATCATCCTTTTCCAACCCTTAGCAGTTGAAAGTGACCCATTTTTATTCTGCATAAGGGTTATCTGGAATGTCTGGTTTCCGATTAGGAAGGTACTCTTGCCTGGTTTGATGTGAAAATGGAGATGGTTCCATTCTATAGGAAGTAGAATGGATTCCATTGTCTTGTCGTCAATGGTGTAATTGATGGGCTGGATGAACGACTCCATGGTAGGCTGTGAATAAGGTAGGTTGTGAAGAAGTTGGCTGGGAAGAAGGTAGGTTGTTCGTGTTGGTGCTGCAAAAATCGGTAGCAATACTCTGCAAAGATGGGCAACAGTACTCGGTAGGCTTCACAACCGGTGGTGATGAAGATGTTTCGATCTGAGGACATGGTCAAAGGGGGTGCTATTGAAATGTTAAGGGGGCTGTCAGGATTTCTTCTGTAAAACTGTCCCTTATGTAAACCGTAGCATTCGCGGATGAAGAAGAGGTGGACGTCGAGGGTGCCGTGGAGGATGGAGATGTTGAAGATCTGAAAGCCCCCCGCTGTGTTGTTGGTGCTGCAAATATGAGCAGCAGTGCTCTGTGCTGTTGGTGCTGCAAATATGGGTAGCAGTGCTCTGTGCTGTTGGTGTTGTAAAGATGCCAGCAGTGCTCTGTGTTGTTCTGACGACACAACAATGCACTGTGATATGTGTCTGTTGCAAAGATGCCAGCAGTGCACTGTGCATAGTGCTCTGTGCTGTTCTGACGACACAGCAGTGCACTGTGCTATGTGTCTGTGCATTTACATCGTACAACAGACTCTTGTACATATCTTTATAGCTCTGTGCTATCTCTTCTAGAGTTACTTTTTGTTTTATCACTGTTACTCTTAGTGTTGTCACAGTTACTCATTGTGCTCCTACTATTACTCTTAGTCCTGATACAGTTACTCATTGTGCTCCTACTATTACTGAACAACCCCTGCGAGTAACTGGAAAACCCCTGCGAGTAACTGAAAAATCCCTGTGAGTAACTGAAGAAAGCACGCGAGTAACTGAAAAAAACACTATGAGTAACTGAAAAACCCCTGCGAGTAACTGAAGAAAGCACGTGAGTAACTGAAGAAACCCTTTCGAAGGTTACTGAATAAACACTGTGAGTAACTGAAAAACCACTGCGAGTAACTAAAAAAAGCACGCGAGTAACTGAAAACCCCCTGCGAGTAACTGAAAAAAGCCTGCGAGTAACTGGAAAAGGACTACGAGTAACTGAAAAATCTTGTGAGTAACTGTGAAACACTACGAGTAACTATGAAAACAATGCGAGTAACTGAACGAGCACTACGAGTAACTCAAATAGCAATTAGACTAACTGTGAAAAAAATAGCCTGTGAGTAACTGAAGAACCCCTGCGAGTAACTGGGACAACCCTACGAGTAACTCTAACAACTATAAGAGTAATTGTGAAATACTACGAGTAACTATGACAACAATAAGAGTAACTATGACAACACTAATAGTATCCATTGTACACAAAGACAAGCACATATTATTCAAAAAGAATAACAATTGATCAGAAAACATTCTTTGTAACATATTCAGAGTATACATACAACTGCTGGAGCACAAGGTAACACAAAGATAGATTACAAACACAAGTGAAGTACTTAGAAGGTTACAAAATCACTTTCACAAAACTACACAAAAAGAACAACCCCATTACAGATTTGAACATGCCTCACTGACACACTGGTCAACTACAAACTCCACTAAAAAAGATAGAACCACATATACATCAATAGCAGCAGCAACATCACCAGAACACGAGCAGTAGAAATAGTAGCAGCAAATCCCAATCATATAATGCACTACTTCTTAGGACAGTTCCTGCTGTCATGGTTAACAACAAACTCTAAGCAATTCTTGCACTGCCTCTCTCTTTTAGCCTGGGCAATCTCAACTCCAGATTTAAACCTCACATCTGTGGATTTGGGTCTCCCCTTAGTTTTGCAAACATTGGGGATATGAACCTTGACAGCTGAAGAAGAAGCTGTATTTGAAGCAGTTACACCAACACCTGCATCTGCACAACTATCAGTGACATCCAATTCTAACAGCTCCTTTCGCAATGCTAGCAGTTTTTCATGGCAAATATCTACAACGTTGTTCCTACACACTATGTTCACAATAGAATTGCAGGCAGAGACAAGCTTAAGAGTCCTCCCAGTGGATAGATGACTAACTGCCGCTTTGCCAAAAATCAAAGGATGTTCTCTGTAGCCTTTGGTCCTATATGTGTGGCTCGGGAAGAGTGCAAAAGTCACGATTCTTCAAATAGTACAAGATGTGCCTGTAAGGGATACCTTTGAATTCCAACATGTAACAGTTGCAATAAACAATCTCACTCGACGACTTTTTCTTCAAGATGCGGGCAGATCTAAGGCCACCGACACGATACACTTCAAACACACATTCTAAAGATTCCTTTACATTATATATCATGCTTTGATGAACCTCACTCTGAAAGATCTTAAAAATTGACTTTGTGTATATACCTCTCATCTGCTCCTCCAGAGGCCACAGTGATGACAAAGGGAGATTACTATACTCGTCTTCAAAGTCTTTGAAATTTTCAATCTCCCATACATGAGAGTAAGTAGTCTCCAATGAGCATACAAGTTCAAATAGAGTCTTCTTACTGTTCACATGGCTTCTAATGAACGCATTTAAGCTCTCGCTCCTTTGCGTTGTCCTCATGCCTGCGAAGAAGGAAGACTGCATATAGCATGAAACCCAATCTGAACGCATAGCATACATGTCAGACAACCAATTAATGGACGACAGACCATACTCCTCAACAACAGAATGCCACCTCTCTTCAAAGGTACCAACATCATCCACATTCCACACACAATCATTCAAGGAGCTTATGATCTGCTCCTTGTTAGGAACACGACCAAGCTTAGAGGGAAGCTTTTGTAGGATGTGCCAGCTGCAGAACCGATGCTTGCAGTTCAGAAAAATAGTAAGGATAGCAACATTCATAGCTGGGTCTTGATCGGTTATGATGGACACCGGCTCTTTGCCAAAACAAAGTAGATACTGCTTGAAAACCCAGACAAATGACTCATACTTCTCATCAATCATAAGAGTTGAAGCATACAAGACCGTCTTACGATGGTGATCAACACCACCAAACATTCCAAAAACCATCAAATACTTGTTGGTGCGGTTGGTGGTGTCAAAAACTATCGTATCGCCAAACAACCTGCAGTCTTCAACAGAAATAGGATCAGCCCAAAACAGATGAGTCAAGCAACAATCAGGATCATTTTGGTATGTATAGAAGAATTTCTGATCGAGTACCTTAAACTTGGCAAACCGATCCAAGACCATGTCGACGTCATACTTAGCCGACTCTTTCCTCTTGCTATTGATGTGTCCATGAGCTTGTCTGCTAGTAAATGTCAGATTTTCATAGCCGCCAGACTCCGATGCCATCAATGCAATTTGTCTCGATACAGGTATGTTAGCTTGGCTCATGGAAGAAAGCATATCTTTTTGAGTTTCATCAAGAGATGAGTTACACTTCAGGTAACAGAGATGTGCATCATCAACAAGATCGTGGTTGTGTTCCTCAACAAAGGCAGTCACAACCCATGTAGATGAGGACTTGTCTAGTGTGAATCGGATCATGGCTCCACAACCACACCTCTTCACAGATCGCTTGTGCTTCTTAGACAGATTTTCCTGCAACTTACCCACTTCATCAAAAACGAGGCTCAGAAGCCCTCTTGACCTCTTAGAACGGCCCATTGTACCCTGCTTGTCACAAACCGGATCTTTGGCAATGAGAATCTTAGTTCCCCGTTCATACCTGTTGTCATCTTTCCTGATATTAAAACCAATCATGTCAGTGTAGCTAGAATAGAATGAGATAGCATCATCTAAACTTCCAAAGTGGAGACCAATTTTAGGAACTGTAGCTGGCGGCAGAGTGGAAGCACCAACAGATGGATAAGAATTAGCATTATCATTATCAGGGCCAACATTTGAATTGGCAGCATCTGTATCAAGGCTGAGATCCATTACAACATCTAGCAGTAACTCAGCAGTACAGAGGAGTAAACCTGAAATAGCAGAGAGTAACTCTATCAGGCCGAAGAGTAACTCATCATAACAAATGAGTAACTGAAGGAAGATTTGTATTCCAAATTACAAATCCGAATAAAATAGATTTCCAAGTTGAACCTAAACACTTAAATTGAAAAAGGAAATACAGATAGGAAACTTGTACAAATAAATTTATATGTAGATTTTCAAGTGAGCTTCACAACAGCAGAAAAAAGGGAAAGGATTTGAAACTGATGACTATAAATATGTTCACCTGATAATCGGACGACCGCCAAATAAGGTTCAAATTAGTTCAAATACATCCGAGTA